>JAVRXN010000007.1:11619434-12219434 GCA_033556935.1 Timema podura | reverse complement strand
TTTTATACATCACTCCAAATAAAGAGTTTTTAAACTTGTAAGCTTAATTTGATGAAACCCATTATAACAAAAGTAAATATTTGAAAAATTAGAATGGTTAGTGGAAATGCTAAAAAAAAAAAAAAAAAAAGTGAATATATTATTTGAAAATAGTAATATATGTAATTGTATGTGCATCACATTTCAACTCATCCCGGATAACTAACATTGAATAACTAACGGAAAAAATATGAATGGCATTTAGAAGAAATGTACATGAATTTCCATAAAGAACTGTAGAATTTTTTTTTAAAACACTAAATACAACTGGCCTGGATTTAAACGAGTGACCTCCTAGACTAGTCTATATAGAATTTACGTCACTTTACTTATGCCCACCATTGTGGTTATTAATATATTACCTTAAATTTGTTTAATTTTAAGCAAAAGTTTATTTAATATTCATAAAGATGACGTACATTGAAGTCAACTTTCAATACATTGTAAATGGGTTGTACGTAAATCTATAGATATGGATCTATTAAATGTATAGGTTAATATTAATATATCTTCTTTATTAAAATGTATTAATAATTCATATGGTAATTTTGTTATGTTAAGTTATTCTAGATTAAACTATAAAAATTCAAAGAATATAAATATTATTTTATTTTCATAATTAATTTTCCATTTTCTGAAAATAGTTCTAAATATAAAAACAGGTCACAATTTAAAATACTTAAGAACTTCTTGTTTAAGGATTTACTTGATTGACAAAATATTTTCAACATATTATGTTAAAATTAATATTAAAAAAACCAAAAGATAATTAAAGATAATAGACAAATATATCCTACTTCACAATTTCTATAATCATAAAATAAATTCCCTGAGCTATAGTTTTGTGAAAGAAAAAATAATAATAATGTAATCTTAGGTAAATATTGTTTAGTTGTTGAAAATTCATTTTATTTCAGTACTGAGCTGTATTATATTTGTGGAAGCAATTTTAATAATATATAAATATTTAGCATTAAATTGCTTTACATTTTGTAAGATCGGCTACTAAAAAAAGAATACTTTCTTTAAACATTTCACTCCTAAAAGCTACATATTTTAGGGAGCTTTTGTTCAGTAAAACCACAAATATGATACTAGTAATTGCTCGATATTTCAATTGGAAAAAAACAAGTGTTCCCTCTGCTTATAGCTAGCTGGTTTCATAGCTTCTAAATAACAGAAAAACCCCATTTTATTATGGTTCTTAGCACTTTATAAAATACGAATCTATAGCATAACATATTTTAACAAATAAAATGACTGCCGATGTTATAAACAAAATAACAATCAAACTAAACAGACTAAACTATACATTACAGTTGAAAATGAGATCTTAGCTTGGAAATCAAATCCGGCCTTTGTTTAAACGTTTGACGGCTCTACCAATGAGCTCTACCAATTTAATTACCAGCCTAAAAGAATACACATTGTATTCTTTCCTGTTTTATAAATACATGGCTGTGGCTTCAGGAATTTGGGATACGTTGCCAAGAAAAGTGATTAGTATCTTTTTTATTTTCATCGGCGCGTTTTGGTTCCTATCGGGCTATATCCACAAATCAACTGTACCAACAAGTACTGTACCAAAGGCGAGGCTCGGGGATGAGGAGTTGTAATTATGGACACGAGCCCTATCTCAATCATGTTAGAATATATCTACAAGTGACAGCTGCACGTGGGAATCGAACCCAGACCTTTGACTTAGAGCTACCATAGAGCTACCCCGTGCTCACGGTAATCCTTCCCTCATAGTCTAAGACAGATTCTGTGATGGACGTGTGAATATCGTCGGATGCTGAGAGCTATGATTGATATTACAGCTATTACTATTGGTAGCAGATTCACATGTCCATCACAGACTCTGTATTAAAATGTATATGAGGGAAGAATGACCTTGAGCACAGGAATATCCCTGGATAACTCAATGGTAGAACATTAGCTCGGTAAGCCAAAGGTCCCGAGTTCCATTCCCGTATTGATGTGTAGTTTTTCAATACATTAAAAACTATTATAATATATTATATTTAATTAGGTACATGGGTGAGAACTCGTGTTAAATGACACACTCGTCTGGTCTAGTTTGACGTGGAGGTCAAGGTTCGAGTCCAAGTTTAAGTACACTGAAGGTGCTTTAAAACATAGTTTACCACTCTTCTCCACGCAAATGTGGGTTCATTTCCTTTAAAATATTGCCTTTCTCATATCCATCCTACTATAGCAAACAATTACCCGGGAAGAAAGCAGAAAGTGCCACAACTTTCCTTTGTTAGACAACACTAATTGGTTTATGGTCATAGTTTTACTAAATTTGTGAGTAGGGGATGGATTTTAGGTCACGTGTCAAAAGTGTCCTTTAAACACACACAAAGTTTGACAACTTAAAAAAAGAGTAGCTAAGATGTATTGTATACATTTCTACCTGATATCTTGTATGATCTGTCGAACTGATATCTGTGAGTTTATGGGATAATCCAATCCGGCAAGTATTCCTGTCTCACCACGAATAGCACACGTGAGTCTGTAGCACAGCAAAAACCTTCGTTAGCGTTCAAACGTGTTTTTCATTTAAAACATACAACACTATATAACATGTTTATAAAGTTGAACTAGTGAGGTTAGAATTTACAAATATATTCTATTAAAACGTTTGCTTGACAGTCAAACACATTTAAATATTATACGCTACTCATTATATCACATCAACGGCAAAGATTTAAATTTAAAAGCTTTCAATGTTTTTTAAACAAGCACACATCTATAAATAAGTTTTTATTTAAGATTGTTTTAGTTTAAAAACTATTTAATTTGTTAGTAACAACTATATTGGAAATTGAAATGTATGTGGACATTTATGTACTAAAGGTACGGTAAAATTTATAAGTAACAGCTAATTAGTATTTTTAATGATAGGGAATATATATTTAAATTTCGATAATAACATTCAGATTACATGAAGATAGTTCAGTTCATCTAACGCTACGAAAATTCTCACGAATGCGCGACATTTCAGGACTTGTATACAAAATTGTTACATTCCTAAAAAAAAATTCGAAAGTTAGACCGGAAATATGGCGACTTTTCCGATTGGCCGCGCGCCCATCACTAAAACTAAGCGGCGCCTGGCAGTACAACTGTACCGCTCACCGCGGCGGTAGCAGGAACTAACGACCTCATTGATTCCTGTCTTCTGTCATGTCTCTATCTATCTATCCTTTTAAACACGCACACAAAATGCTTTCAGTTTTCATTCCGTCATCCCAAGATTATTAAGTTTCATTGTTGACTCATGAAGGACTACTAAATACAGTCATACATTTCTTTATTGTTAAAAGTTACTTTTATGTGACGTCAAGATGCGAAACTTTCTGGGTTTTTTTCTTGATCCACGCCTTAGTTCACATGGGGCAGGGATGAGGAAGGTAGAATTTATAAGAAGTGAACCAGCATTTACGTGTTTGGAGAGTGGGAAAGCATTTTGGCGGAGATCCCTTAAGGCATCCGAGTGAAATCAAATCATGACCCCCTCACTATAGGAAAAAATTAACAAAGCAAAAATGTAGTTTATTAATTTAGATTATATAAAATAGTCTACCGATAGCAATAATTTTGAAAAAATAATTTGAGCTATTTTCAAAAAATCAGTAAATTGTTAACTACTATTAAATTACTTTTTCATAAAAACTATTTTTTATAACTACATAAATGTATAATACAAACAATATAACAAATACCAATTTGGAACCAAATTGTAAGAGCTATTTTAAAATATTTCAAGTTTTTGAAAAATCAATCATCAGTAAACTATCCATAAAATTAGTTTTTACCCAAAAAACAAATATACAGCGTTTTTTGGTATAACAGAATCCCCAGATATACATTTCAAACAAAATTGTGAGCTATTTTTGAAAAATCCTTCTTCAGTAAACTACTCTCATTTGAAGAGTAGCTTAATTTTTTTTTAATAGAGCCATATGAAATCCAAACATAAGGTTTGAAACAAATCTATCAAACCAGTGGATCGGTGGCCAGGGACAGTGTGATCAAAATACAGACAAACAGGCAGACATAATTGTAAACTCCACATTTTTGGGTTAGTGTTCAGATAAAGCATAAAGATTTGTCATAATCTTAAGATAGATTTTCTCACAATCACAATACTTTCTCTTGATATGAGAAAGTAAAAAGTGGGTAGCTCCCTAACTACTTATCAAAAACAAAAGAAATTAGCGCTATAAAATTAAGAGCATTTAGTAACCGATGAAGGTTTTCTACGTGATAACAATCAACACAACTCAAGGACAAACCCTGAAGGTGGCAGGTGTTGATCTCCATGGAGAGTGTTTCTCACAAGGACAAACCCTGAAGGTGGCAGATGTTGATCTCCATGGCAAGTGTTCGCTGAAGGTGGCAGGTGTTGATCTCCTTGGCAAGTATTCCCTGAAGGTGGCAGGTGTTGATCTCCTTGGCAAGTATTCCCTGAAGGTGGCAGGTATTGATCTCCGTGGTAAGTGTTTCTCACAAGGACAAACCCTGAAGGTGGCAGATGTTGATCTCCATGGCAAGTGTTCGCTGAAGGTGGCAGGTGTTGATCTCCATGGCAAGTGTTCGCTGAAGGTGGCAGGTGTTGATCTCCATGGCAAGTGTTCCCTGAAGGTGGCAGGTGTTGATCTCCTTGGCAAGTATTCCCTGAAGGTGGCAGGTGTTGATCTCCATGGCAAGTGTTTCTCACATGTACCTACGTTGTGTGTTCATATGATAGTTCTAGCAGCAATATGTAACTACTCTCTCCTGATGATAGTTCTAGCAGCAATATGTAACTACTCGCTCCTGATGATAGTTCTAACAGCAACCTGTAATTGTTCGTTCCTGATGATAGTTCTAGCAGCAACCTGTAATTACTCGCTCCTGATGATAGTTCTAGCAGCAACCTGTAATTACTCGCTCCTAATGATAGTTCTAGCAGCAATATGTAACTACTCGCACCTGATGTTAGTTCTAACAGCAACCTGTAACTACTCACTCCTGGTGATAGCTATAGCAGCAATATGAAACTACTAGCTCTTGATGATAATTCTAGCAGCAATATGTAGCTACTAGCTCCTGATGATAGTTCTAGCTGCAATATGTAACTACTCACTCCTGATGATAAAACCACTAACATAGCTTACTAAGAGGACTTGCCTTAAATGCTTTACTTTATTTTTTCATTTCATACAAAAATATTCTGTGTGTCCAACCTTGAAACATAAATAGTTACACTACATATCATTTTTTTATCCTAAAGATACATCTATTATCAAGGCCAAAGTTTTCATCACGATAATCTCTATAGGCTTATAATAAGTTATGAGATTTCTTCTCTGTACAGAAAATAAAAAACTTTGAGATTAAAATGATTATTGTTTTAATAAACATGTTTTTAAAACTGGCATTAACAAGATTGAAGCTGTGGACAGAAGTAAGTTTAAATATATAATATATTTAGTTAAATATATAATATATAAGTATATAATATATGTCTAGATATACTATTATATATATCTTTTATAAATTCTATTAATATATTTAATATAATATGTATTATATTATATATATAATATATTATATTTAATCAAAGTTGACCTATTTAATATTATTTTGAATGGTTTAATCTGTAATTCCGTGACTTGTAGGCTGAAATTTCCACACAACACTCCCAAGTTCCAACACATATGACATATCATACGTGATTGTGCTACCGCCATTGGCCACATTATCCTTATTAACATACTCACACACTCACACATGACTGCAGCAAGGTTCCTCCGGCAGAATTCTGTGAGATATTGACAATACTCGCTAATTGCTGTATTTATTAGCCGAGATATCAGTCCACACCAATAGCGCCGTATATTCCACAAGTGGATAGTGGTTAACCATGAAAATAGGGAGAGCCAGGTTCGATAGGGCCATGTGCCGGCCGTGGTGAGAAATCAAGGGCCCCAGGGACACATTCAAAAATTATAATCATACTTTAAAAACAATTTAAATAATATGAGTTACACAGATGAGATAAGAACCTATGGTCTCATAATACAAGGGACAAAGGATATCAATAGTCATAATTATCATAAAATGGGTGACTTTGACTTTTCACTTGAAAATAAAAACATTTAAAAAAATGAAAAATCCAACTATATGAGACCTGACCTATTTCATAAGTAAGATGTACTAATTTTGAATCGATAAACTTAAGGTTAAAGAAATTAAAAAGTACATATTTAGTTTAACTATAAAAACATGACATAATAAAGTTTAATTACATTCGAAAGCATAATTTATAATATTTAAAGTATAAAAAAGCGTCACATTTAAAGTGATTATTGCCAAATGTTCTTAAAAATCTATCATTTTCATACATGAATTTAAAAAATTGCTTTTCTGGCCATTAGTAGACCAGTAGTTGGTTTCTGGTCCGTGAGAGAGAACTGTGGATTGAGATAACATCACTGTCGTCACAGTCGTCACCGTCGTCACAGTCGTCACAGTCGTCACAGTCGTCACAGTCGTCACAGTCGTCACAGTCGTCACCGAATAATTCAGACAAAAATAACCACATTTGCGGATCGCACAGTAATCAACGCTAAAATATAACTTGAGCTGTTTGTTGACTTAAACAAAATGTAGATATTCGTATTCCCTAAAACCTATTGGTTACCTATTGGTATTTCTGAGGTCTTAAAAATTAATAAATCTCGTATTTGAGTAAAAATTAAGTTAACAATAGGGCCTGCCGGGCCGGTCCCCAGGGCTACCACCCCAGCTGCCACCCCTCCTCCCTCTCATCGTGATTTAGACAGTTTGTAAGTCATTGGATTGAATGCGTGTGCTAATTGTGTGAAGTTTAAATTTAGGGCCACCGAACACCTGAATATCTGGTAAAATAGTAACAACATAGAGAATATTCTGGGTCGATCACATGTCCTCACACTTAGTCCTATTTTACCATCCAGAAACATTGGGTTTATCAACAACATACAAATAATTACCCCATCAAATTCCAATAAAGATGTTATAAACACCAATGGCATGAATCGACACGATACCGTTGTATAAATAATTAAATCTCAGTCCTACATACAACTTTATAAATCTTCTGGAAAACTAACAAATGATTCTGGAAAACTGGAAAAGAGAAAAAATGTTTTTTTTACTATTATAATTTTGGCATTTCTATAAAAATGACATTGATAATGAAAACAATGTGATAAAAATATGATTGAAGTGGGGCAGGGAGTATCGGAAATATAACGATTTATCTCTGTGTCTGGGGAATTATGGTTTTCTATTACAGCTTCCAACGTATATTTTCTAAGCACACATATTAGATTCAAACAACAAATTACAAACACACATAAACCAGGAAATGCCGCCTAGTAATACTCGTACTCAACCAATCGCAGTAACTACATTTTTATTTTAAATTTGATATTAAGACCTACTTCTATTCAGAAAATAAATATTATTTGATGCACAACATGGATTCTAATCTGGTCCTTCTAGACCTGCGCTGTACTACTCTAATCAGTACGTGTAAGATATGTTTGCGAGCAGCACAGGACAATGTTAGGATCTTATACACAAAATTGTATTTGTAGCTGTACAAACTGTTATTTATAACGACAAGAATTGTAGTTGGAGGTGAACAGTTTGGTGCGTCCATTACAACCTTTCCCCGCTGTAAGATTGGGATCATCATTCCGTCATCAAGTAACGGCTCACAACAAGTGATTGACATGAAAGAAACACCCAAAAATAGGTCCCAGGTTTGGTCAAAGTCATTTTTAAAGAAGTAGTTAGTCATCTACTGGTCCTTATACGTGTGATGCCGTATTTGTAAATAATAGGGGAGAATATTAAGATGAAATATGTTACTCACTAAACTCAATAAATATTAACTTATCTTCCTATTTTATAGTTTATTTCAATTGTTTATAACAACAGGCACCCTATTTTAGGACTGCACAAAATTATATTTTTAGAAGCAGAATTCTTTATTTAGAATTATATATTTAGTGACGAGCTGCAGGTTAAGTTATCCCATGCCATGGTTGATCGTTTGACGAGGATAACAACAGGTTTAGGAGCACTCAGTTGGACAGTACCTAGATCATCCAATGTTATATTATCGTTTGGTAAGTACAGACTAATTTACCTAGAGTTACTGGTGAGTCTTTACTCATCTCCTGCTTTACGTCTCACTTCTTGTCCGGGCTGGGGTATTTTGTAGTAAAGCCACGATGACACGATACGAGCTAACTAGGATCGAGAACATTCTACTGGAATGTATCGTATCTGTACGTAGCAGCAGCGAGAAATAACAACCAACCTCTGTACACCCAGATGAGATCTGAGCCCCGCTCTCCCTATCTGTTCATAATTACACTGTCTGACTTTTTACATGAGCGTTTAACTTCTAAAATCTTATCTTGAAGTCCAGATTATATCCTGGAGGAATGAACAGGATATTTATTGCTCCTATACATTGTCTCAATCCTTGTTACTATTAGATCCTGGAGGAATGAACAGGATATTTATTGTTCCTATATATAATCTCAATCCTTGTTACTATTAGATTCTGGAGGAATGAACAAGATATTTATTGCTCCTATACATTGTCTCAATCCTTGTTACTATTAGATCCTGGAGGAATTAACAGGATATTTATTGCTCCTATACATTGTCTCAATCCTTGTTACTATTAGATCCTGGAGGAATTAACAGGATATTTATTGCTCCTATATATAATCTCAATCCTTGTTACTATTAGATCCTGGAGGAATGAACAGGATATTTATTGCTCCTATACATTGTCTCAATCCTTGTTACTATTAGATCCTGGAGGAATTAACAGGATATTTATTGCTCCTATACATTGTCTCAATCCTTGTTACTATTAGATCCTGGAGGAATTAACAGGATATTTATTGCTCCTATACATTGTCTCAATCCTTGTTACTATTAGATCCTGGAGGAATGAACAGGATATTTATTGCTCCTATATATAATCTCAATCCTTGTTACTATTAGATCCTGGAGGAATGAACAGGATATTTATTGCTCCTATACATTGTCTCAATCCTTGTTACTATTAGATCCTGGAGGAATGAACAGGATATTTATTGTTCCTATATATAATCTCAATCCTTGTTACTATTAGATTCTGGAGGAATGAACAAGATATTTATTGCTCCTATACATTGTCTCAATCCTTGTTACTATTAGATCCTGGAGGAATTAACAGGATATTTATTGCTCCTATACATTGTCTCAATCCTTGTTACTATTAGATCCTGGAGGAATTAACAGGATATTTATTGCTCCTATATATAATCTCAATCCTTGTTACTATTAGATCCTGGAGGAATGAACAGGATATTTATTGCTCCTATACATTGTCTCAATCCTTGTTACTATTAGATCCTGGAGGAATTAACAGGATATGTATTGCTCCTATACATTGTCTCAATCCTTGTTACTATTAGATCCTGGAGGAATTAACAGGATATTTATTGCTCCTATACATTGTCTCAATCCTTGTTACTATTAGATCCTGGAGGAATGAACAGGATATTTATTGCTCCTATATATAATCTCAATCCTTGTTACTATTAGATCCTGGAGGAATTAACAGGATATTTATTGCTCCTATATATAATCTCAATCCTTGTTACTATTAGATCCTGGAGGAATGAACAGGATATTTATTGCTCCTATACATTGTCTCAATCCTTGTTACTATTAGATCCTGGAGGAATGAACAGGATATTTATTGCTCCTATACATTGTCTCAATCCTTGTTACTATTAGATCCTGGAGGAATTAACAGGATATTTATTGCTCCTATACATTGTCTCAATCCTTGTTACTATTAGATCCTGGAGGAATGAACAGGATATTTATTGCTCCTATATATAGTCTCAATCCTTGTTACTATTAGATCCTGGAGGAATTAACAGGATATTTATTGCTCCTATACATTGTCTCAATCCTTGTTACTATTAGATCCTGGAGGAATGAACAGGATATTTATTGCTCCTATACATTGTCTCAATCCTTGTTACTATTAGATCCTGGAGGAATTAACAGGATATTTATTGCTCCTATATATAATCTCAATCCTTGTTACTATTAGATCCTGGAGGAATGAACAGGATATTTATTGCTCCTATACATTGTCTCAATCCTTGTTACTATTAGATCCTGGAGGAATTAACAGGATATGTATTGCTCCTATACATTGTTCTCAATCCTTGTTACTATTAGATCCTGGAGGAATTAACAGGATATTTATTGCTCCTATACATTGTCTCAATCCTTGTTACTATTAGATCCTGGGGGAATTAACAGGATATTTATTGCTCCTATACATTGTCTCAATCCTTGTTACTATTAGATCCTGGAGGAATGAACAGGATATTTATTGCTCCTATATATGATCTCAATCCTTGTTACTATTAGATCCTGGAGGAATTAACAGGATATTTATTGCTCCTATACATTGTCTCAATCCTTGTTACTATTAGATCCTGGAGGAATTAACAGGATATTTATTGCTCCTATACATTGTCTCAATCCTTGTTACTATTAGATCCTGGAGGAATTAACAGGATATTTATTGCTCCTATATATAATCTCAATCCTTGTTACTATTAGATCCTGGAGGAATGAACAGGATATTTATTGCTCCTATACATTGTCTCAATCCTTGTTACTATTAGATCCTGGAGGAATGAACAGGATATTTATTGCTCCTATACATTGTCTCAATCCTTGTTACTATTAGATCCTGGGGGAATTAACAGGATATTTATTGCTCCTATACATTGTCTCAATCCTTGTTACTATTAGATCCTGGAGGAATGAACAGGATATTTATTGCTCCTATATATGATCTCAATCCTTGTTACTATTAGATCCTGGAGGAATTAACAGGATATTTATTGCTCCTATACATTGTCTCAATCCTTGTTACTATTAGATCCTGGAGGAATTAACAGGATATTTATTGCTCCTATACATTGTCTCAATCCTTGTTACTATTAGATCCTGGAGGAATGAACAGGATATTTATTGCTCCTATATATGGTTTTAAACCTCCCCACCTTTTGAATGATGACTATTTTTTCGTCCCATCACTTTTTCTCTTTGGAATTAAGTTAAACAACCTTAATTGTAGGGTGATATAATATATACATCCAACAATTCCTCTGAGGGACCTACCAAGACGCAGAACAGCAAGACAGGTTGAGGGGAAACAACCTTAATTGTAGGGTGATATAATATATACATCCAACAATTCCTCTGAGGGACCTACCAAGACGCAGAACAGCAAGACAGGTTGAGGGGAAAAGAGTCCTGTTTGTAGTTTAAAATTTCATTTAACGTCGACATCCAATAAAATCTCAGATTAGAGTTTTCATACGATCACATTACATACGCTCTCCAAGGGGTCGTGAGGAAAACAATAAGCGTTATTTAATAATATTATTTATAATATTCACAATTTATTCAGAAAATAAATAAATAGGCCTTTCACAAATGTTATTGTTATCAGCGAATGATACTAGACCATTTGGATTCTCATTAAAATCAATTTTAGTCAGATATTTAATATCCAGGGCTTGCTATAGTGTTCTCCACTACCAATAATGTATATCAGTAATAAACTATATAACCCAAGTAAACAACACAAGGGTGAATTTTTGAACAACTAAACCAACAATTTAACTAAATAAATTAAACACGTTGATTAAAAGCCATCCCAAAAGAACCCCTGGCCAGATTCAAAGACGGCCCTTTCAGAACTAGGTCTAGTACACGGAGTGAATCGCCTCGCCCCCTGGTTATCCAGGCCACCGAGTGAAGGGATGACTATTTATCTGCAATATTATTGGTTCATTCATTTGATAGAGGTTATAACATGTCACGTGCAAGTTTCCTCTTCTCTACCCTTATCGGTAAATATGGTCACGTAGGAGTTTATCCGGCCAATATTAACCAAATGTACAAACAGATCGTGTTAGAACACACTAAACAGTAAATATTTAATTAAATAATAGAAATTAATGTATGTGTCAAATTTGTCAATTGTGGCGAGTTATTTTGAGATGTTGAAAATAATCACTGTTGTAACGATGCGTCACACAGATTGAACACAGCATATACTCGTGATTGCTGTACGACCAAATAAAGCCAAATTGTTTACTATGCTAATGTAAAATTATCTAAAACAAACTGGTAGCCATAATTAATTTAAAACAAGAATGATGAAAGTGAAATTGTAGAGTAATACCAGTTGTTGGTGCACGTGAGTATTAATAAAATGAGCACCCCACAACATTACCAACATTGTTAGACTTTGTCCAATGGTGTTGGAGAATGTAATACGATTTCTCCTTGCTGATATAGGATGATTTACTAACAAAGGTTTTTTTGACAGCACAGTGAGAGATGAAAGTTTAGGGTGTGCCTCCATGGAGTGCAACTGGGGTGTCGAGCCTAGTAATGACTAACACTTCACACCTTCAAACACACTCTTGACTCCTAACTGCCCCCTCTACTGGACAAGGATGTTTGACCGCATAACAGCTTTCACCGTTCACCCTCTCACTCTAAAGATCCACTCCTTTGAAGGAGAATGGCACTAAACATTAGAGGTAGAAAGCAGACTACTGGACATTCAGATTGGTTAGACTATTAACATTACAATTTTATCCATCCTACTTCATCGATAATCATGCACAAATCACCTTTCTTTACTAATCATCTTAGAAGAAGAATGGACTATAGCGAATAAAATCATATAAATTTAAATAATATTCACTTAAAGATAAATAGGTTTTTATGACTAAACGTGTGGAACTTTCTGCATATATTTTAAACATGAATAACTTTTAATCATCATCTTATAGGAAGAATGAACTAAGAAGAATAAAGGAATAATTATTTAATCAATATTCTCTAAATTTTGCCAACAATCGTCACTCACCCCTATCGGTCTTCACGCATACATTATTAGCTTTAGTGAACTTTACAGATAATCTTATTGTAAGTTGAACTAAATAATATAAATTAAATCAATTAAAGCTATAATCTTTTCTGACCAAGTCTATCGATCTTTAACTTTATATTATAAAGCCTAGTATTATTTTACTCATCATCTTACATGAATAACGATATTGAACTATATTGAACCTTACTCACACTTTCTCAAACCAACCATCCTTCACTCATCATTTACACTCAGAGGAATAAATACCTAAGGCGAATGAAAGAATATAAAATGTAAATATACATCATAGCTCTATAGTGTGATTCCTAGGGCGTAGGAAAAGGAGGAATAACCAAATGTCACTCCCCTAATTAGCCCTTATTCCGTCCTCCAATCTCCTTTCTCTGGAGGGTCTGGCATGCGATAGCTGTTCTACTAACGTTCGACGATCAACTTCTTGAGCTCATAACCGTAAATTACACTCTTCAACCCCACCCTGACGTCCCAATCCCCTTCACCCTCCCTCACCCTTGATTCCCCTCCCCCGTTGGCCTGTAAGAAAACTCCTGTTACTGGAATCTCCCTTCTCCTCAACACCTCATCAGGGTGGAGAAAGGACCTTCCCAATAAATTGGAGCATGTTCTGAAAACTGTTCTGAATTAACCAAAAGATTTTATGGTTTTGGGGGGATGGAATTAAATATGATTGGACTGTTCTATTTTAGAAAGTCCCAGCGTTCTACACAGGCTACACAGGCTATTTAGATACTCAAATTGTAAAATTATTACAGTGGGCTTGCATAGTTTGTTTGTATTTAAGTTCCCAAATTGTTAAATTATGATGAACTTATTTGGTAGCGATATATTCTGTGAGTCTACTTACTATTGAAAACTATCATATTTTTTCTAATAAACAATATTTGGATTTCGTTATCCAAACTATTTAGGGAGGGAAACAATTATTGTTTGGTTCAGGTAACAGCGGGAATTATTTACACTCCACACAATTACTCAAAATTACCTTTCCGTGATGCTGTAGTTATATTCCGGTTTATTTAATTTGTTAGATCCGAAATCATCGCGGGGATCATTATTAGCCTCAATATCTTGTAACTATACAAAACATAGCATATAGGCTAGCTATTATCATCCGTAGATAATATAACTGGCTTATAAATCTTGGAATATTAATAAATGTAATGCTGTTACCAAGCCTTACACTACGAGATTATAATCTGGTCTACACTCACAATTCACATCTATTCTTAGTAGTTTACTGAGGGTAACCACTTACATAACATGGCTTTCAATAAACCTCCAAAACAAATTTGACAAGCTTAGAAAGTATTGAAGTTATTTAACATTTGTTTGAATCAGGCAGTTTCAGATGACATTGGCGAAATAATTATTACATCTAATTCCTTCATGGCTTGCGTAGTGGCCTAATTATTTAATCTATCATCTATCAATATTTAGCGACAAACTATCTCTTTCAAAATATTGCAACATTAATTGAAGTAATTTGGGATGTTCTTATCAAATGTTTTTGCTGAATATTACTATACAATCTAAGTAGCATTATATTTGAGGCATTTATTCATACAATCTACCATCCATCATTATTAGACGCATTTAGTAATTTGAAAGAACACCCAAATTATTTGTACACAATAGTTGTTTTAAAATGTTTTCTTTTCTTGTTTGACACAGCAGTGTATAGAGATACATGACCTGAAAATAAAGTAAAATATTTATAACCCTACATATTTAACAATACATTTAATTTTATATTTGTTTGCCCTAAAAATTGGAAATATTAATCTAAGCCATAAATAAAATTAATAATTTATTTCCCAAACCAAATTAGGAATATTAGAGTAAAAAAATTATTAGGTGATAGTTTATTTTCCCTAAAAAATATATGCATCATTATTATATGTTATTTTGGTGGAGATTTCAATCATACCTAAAAGGAACAAAGAATGGAAGAGTCGGGACCCACATCCCAAGAAGGAAATATGTATGCAATGACTACAAAAATGAATACATGGTTGAAAGATTACAGCTTGGCTGGAGCCTTTGATCAAACTTGCTCCTGGTTATAAACTGACCGGGTTAAAAGTGTTCAATATATGGTTTTCAATCTTAGCACCTTTGACCCCTGGGCTATTATTGTGGGCCTTTAATACTTTTAGATGCGCATCTATAGTTCCCATTTTAAATTCACTATCCTAATAAAACGTGATTATTTATAGGTCATTAGTTTTGAGAAGGAATTTGGTTCACGCTTGTACTAATCTATTGAATCTCCAAATATTTCGGTAAGAAGTACAAAAATAACTGTTGCAATCCAAACAGAAAATCCTCTGTGAATAAAAAAAAGTCTACGGTTTTCTTTTTATCACTCTACAGTTTTATTAATTCTTTGGGCAATGAAAATTCTTTGTTTTTTACTGCACATTTAAAAAAATAGATGTTCTCTATGTAGTTGGTGAAAGACCCGGCTAGATATTAGTATTTAAATGACATTTACTCAGCTCAAGTACCGAAAAATAAATGGGACTTTGTATGCGAACTTTTCCATTTTTCATTTTCTTGGATGAGGTC
The DNA here is from genome assembly GCA_033556935.1 of Timema podura. NCBI lineage: Eukaryota > Metazoa > Arthropoda > Insecta > Phasmatodea > Timematidae > Timema > Timema podura. The sequence continues at coordinate 12,203,755 of JAVRXN010000007.1, read as the reverse complement.
TTTTTTTTACCGGTAGCTGGGAGGTTTCAATTGAGCGCGGAGGGGCGCACTGGAGTGAGACTTAAAAGGTTCTATCACTCTGACGTAACTTTATCAGCTTTTGCCTTTCCACAAAAGCGAAAGGAAAAAAAAAACCCACAGGGATGAGGGGTACATAAAATATTATTTGTACAGAAAGGTTCACAGGTCACGATAGAAACATGTTCTTGCTATGAAAGCAAAAATTGTCTCATTGAACTATCTCAAATCCACTTTCCTGGGAAAATTGCCTCTAGCGCGATCAATATAACTCACACTCCTTTCTTTAAGTTCAGAGTTGGGACAGATAATTAATCATTTAATTTATTGTGTTCTAATCCACTGGCCAACCGAATTGAAGGCGTCTTAAAACTAGTCCGACACCAGAACATTCAACTCCCGGCACACACTTATACAATTATTATAAATGTTCAATGAGGCGTGGACCCCTGACTAAAACACATGCGCACTGCCAACTAAGTTAAGGTCTCAGATATCTTGAGGTCAACGGGTTGTCATCATTCCTCTAAGGAATATGGGAGATGGCTTGCAGTAGAAAGTATGCTATAATTGCATGCTCGATTCGTTACCGCGATCAAGCTCAATATTGTATAATATTTGCTATACGCAGTCACTCATATATTGTTTGCACGACATTTGTGGTATTCACATCATTGAACCTGATCTAACTCACAATGTAAACTAATTGATTGTTTGCACGGCATTTGTGGTGGTCACATCATTGAACCTGATCTAACTCACAATGTAAACTAACTGATTGTTTGCACGGCATTTGTGGTGGTCACATCATTGAACCTGATCTAACTCACAATGTAAACTAATTGATTGTTTGCACGATATTTGTGGTGGTCACATCATTGAACCTGATCTAACTCACAATGTAAACTAATTGATTGTTTGCACGGCATTTGTGGTGGTCACATCATTGAACCTGATCTAACTCACAATGTAAACTAACTGATTGTTTGCACGGCATTTGTGGTGGTCACATCATTGAACCTGATCTAACTCACAATGTAAACTAATTGATTGTTTGCACGATATTTGTGGTGGTCACATCATTGAAACTGATCTAACTCACAATGTAAACTAATTGATTGTTTGCACGATATTTGTGGTGGTCACATCATTGAACCTGATCTAACTCACAATGTAAACTAATTGATTGTTTGCACGATATTTGTGGTGGTCACATCATTGAAACTGATCTAACTCACAATGTAAACTAACTGATTGTTTGCACGATATTTGTGGTGGTCACATCATTGAACCTGATCTAACTCACAATGTTAACTAATTGATTGTTTGGAAAAAATATTACATGTACATTAATTTATAAAATTAACAATGTATAAATACACACCCAATTCTGGTGGTAATGATTTAAATATATTTTTTCCCACCAAACCAATTCTACTTTCTCTAAGCCACCCCCTGAAAACAAACTATATAATGATGTCATACTTGCATAAATTTGTTATTAGTAGTTGAAACAGGGACAAAAAATATATACTCATCCTAAATAAATGATTGATATTATAATAGAGCAGTACTAGTTTCGTTGAATGACTTTCTCTCCCAGCGGTGGAGCCTACATTACAGGGGTCATGGAGGTGTTATATATCACCTCAGTAAGGCTAAACGGGACTCAGTCACCAACCATTGTGTCAGCGGTGACTTTCTTCGACACAAGTCTAACGACCTAGACCATTGGTGTGAGAACTGGCTCTTTCTGAAGATATTTTTAAACGTGCGTAGATTATTCAAAATACATCTATAGCATCATAGATTAGTAATTTATCAAGATAAAAATGTTTAAATTATAAATTAGATTGTAATAATATTTTAAAAGTAAACTTTTGAACATATTGGTTTTAGAAGTTGTCACTGTTTAAAGTGAAACCAATGTTTCGGGCACAATAATCTTAGTTTCAATAAGTTTTATAAAGCTTGAATCTATAGAAATCACTGTTTATAATCTCTAATTTCAAATTAAGCTATCTAGTACAATTTTAATGAAAGGGTTTTGAAATAATGAGTGCAATTGTTGTTTATAACTGATCAATTTAAGTATCAACATAAATATATAATTATCTAGTTAATATCATACATATTGTTTTCTAAAATAGCTTCAAGTATATAAATATATTTTTTTGCAATGGTTTTAACTATCATTATATATTATCACATATTGCTAGAATAGAGCTTTAAATATTTCAAAGAATCTTATATTACACTCATATATACATATGGAGCAGACACACATGGGTTCGTTTTGTATTATATTATGTAATAAATTGCCCATATAATTTTAATAAACAGTTTTAAAATCATTTTATTATAAAACAAGTTTTGTGTCTCATGAAAACATTAGATTAATGAATTATTCATCCATTAAATTTCTTGTAAAACGTTTTAATTATTCCCGAATTATAAACCTACCTAGAGTAGTTCAATAAAGAACACTCATTTTATTCCACAAGCATTGTAGCTTACATAAAACACTTTGGGATGAAAATAGGTTTACCCTTTGGATTTGAAAGGTGAAGAACATATAAAAATATTAACGCTTACTGATTAAATGGAATATACAAACATCTTTGTTAAAAGAAGTGGAAACTAATTAAATTTGGTAAGCTAATACTTTTTTAGGGATTTATTAAAAACTTATATTATTTCTCAGGGTTTTCGTAGTAATAATAAATTTTTGTAAGCTGGTTTGTTAATAAAATATATCCTCGTAATTATTAAAATATCATAATCCAAACACAAAATTGAATCAGAACTTACCTTTTGAACCACCCAAACTCACAAAGCAGGGTAAAGTTGTACTCTTGTTTTCCCAAACCTGTAAACCGGATGAAATGTAGTTGAAAGGTGTGCCTCAAGTATTTACAACCTACCTGTGAGGTGTAACGACCGCTCAGTAACACTCCGTTATTGTATTTCCAAGGGCAGACAATTTAAATAAAATATAGTTTTCGTTGCGCGTTAAAAAAAACCATAACAATAACTTTAAACAAATACATACAATTTCGTTCGAATGAGTTATAGGCATATATTTTATCCATCCTTCGTGTAATTAATCTATTTAACGTAAACTTTAAAATATTAAGATCATATTACAACTTTAATACCAACTTAACCTAATACAATACGTCTAATTTTACACACCCAATCCTAGCGTCTAGACTCTAGATAAGTGGTTTCCAATGGGTATGCCACGGCACACATTTGTGTCACTAAATTCACTAGCTGTGCCGTGAAAGTCTCGACTTTATGTTATTGTTGATAAAACATAGTTTCAGTCAATAATAATTTTCAAGGAGAAGTAAAACAAAATTGTTTGAACATACAAACAAACATATTAAACTGTCATTGAGATAGTTGAATGGCTTACAGTCAAAAAGTTGAGTAATTAATGATAATGTTGTAGTTTACTATACCAGAGTTCAACTATTGGTCGGACAGGAAGTACAGAACAAACAACTCACGCATTTCCTGTTCAAGGGAGTGAAGCGTATCTGACCACACGAATTTCCTATTCTCCAACAGTGTTACCAACTTGCACTTGCCGTGACGTCACACTACAAACAATACTGTGCAGTGGACAGATAAGGATTTAGAGACTGCTCTAGATAACTTAATTGAAGGACGAACTATTCTAAACCAAGTCTAAATATGAGCAGAATTATATCGACTAATGGCAGACCGTCTAAGCCAATGGCTCCTAGACTCTATGTAAAGATTTCAATAATAATTCTAAATTTCCATCAGAGGATAGCAACAGTTTTAAAGATAGTCAAATTTATTTTTCAGCATTACAAACTGTCACAATATTTTTTAAAGGTACATGAAAAAACACATTCCTTGATTTAAGAAGGTATAAAAATAGACCTGTTAGCTCTTAATTAGTGCAACAAAGGCAAGTCTAGTTTCATTAAACATATTTTAAGTGAGCCAGGCTAAGAGCTAGGATAACATTAGATTCTATTTGTCTTTTGTTGAGACCACATCTCACAACACATCCTGGCTATTCGCATGTTTACACTAATATTGAAAGTTAGGAATTGATTTGATAATATAGCTCTCCCAAGGGTCATAGTTTTATCAATATTGGACTTTAATATTTGTGTGTAATTCAGAAGATTTGACAAACTCTAAAAATAAAGCTACTACTATCTCTCTCGTGCCGATGACAGAGAGATCGGAGCTCGTATCCCGGTCGGATGTATTGAGGGTGGTTTTTCCAAAATTGTTTTCTACTTTACCTCTACACAAATGTGCGTACACTTCTATATAATAAACCTTCCTCATATAGAATTCACTAGAGTAAAAGGTCTATATCCTGAACATGTAGTAAGACGCGGTGCTAAAGAGATTACTTCTATTTCTAACATATTCCCGAGGAAAGACGCTTTCACACATCTATTAATATCATATGGATGGAGAGCACTAAATCTTGACATATTTATTATTACATTTTTTCCAAAAGAAAAATCTAATCTGTTGTTAAAGATATGGTCAAAATTTAATAAAATTTAGTGATTACTTAATTTTCATTAACAAATAAATAGTTTAAAAATATTTAAAATGTGTGATTTCTGAAAATAAAAAATCTATAAAATTATTATGTGTATCATTAACGTAAAAAAAGGCTTTTAATGTTAAGATAATTTTCTGAAAAAAGGCTCTGTCAAAGATTACGTAAACTTCACACAATTTTCATTTGAGCTTCGTGTCTTCTTGCGACGTCAATGGAAAACTTTTACTTCCTATAAAGCCGTTTCCCAGTAAAAATGGAAGGACAAACATTTATATTAATAAAATATTATTTATAAAAACATGTTTATCAAATAGAATAGTTCATTTTCATGGCATTATTAATAGAAGAATTGAAAACTAAAACTTTAACTTACAGACCGCGAGAACTTATTTATCTAGCTGTTATTCAAACGCGTTTGTAAAGACTTTAATTACTTTTCTTCTGAGTCTTTCATCCTTTTATTGGTTTCAGAATCCGAGTACAAAATATAGAATAAATTAATTCCCACAAGAAAATATACACAACTTTTGCAGAGAAAGGCTTAACAGAATTGAATTTCTTCTCTGTTTATCTTGAACTTTGATTTAATTCAACTGTTGACATTCAAACAAGGCCAAAGTTGTATTTTTATTTACACACATTTTAAACACATTTTGATTTTCGAAGTAGTTTAAACAATCTTCTTCTAGCTACAGTTATATTGAGTTAAAATTTTAAAGAAACACTGATTATAAGTAAATACGAATATGAAATTCTGTAAATCAAGAAAAATGTAAGATACATTATACACTAAAAAAAATACCCATTTCCCGTGGTGCAACTTGTCATGACAGTTTAGCTGGGTTCAAATTACGGATAAAAATGATGGCTGTTCAAATTTTAGTGAAAGACCGTTGATTTGTAAATCCACTGGATTATATTAAGAGTGTTGACAAATTAGACAGGTTAGAGCCCTATGGACCCGTAAGTGCGGTTTGGATCTTAGAAATGGTCTAAAATACTATCGTTAATTTTACCAGCCAATTCATTTTTGGAGCTGGAATATCTTTCTTCTGGAACCACGAGAAGCTGCTTCGGTGGTCACATGATCTAAGGCGCCACTCTCGCAATAGACTGGACTGCCGCTAACAGGAAGAACGGGGTTTGGATCTCAGTTCGATGTACCGTTATGAATGGTTTTCCACTCTCGATTTATGCAAATGCTGTTATACGTCCTCTAAATCAAACCGCCCTCATCCCTAAAATCACTGGCGTGACTAGTTAATGTTAGTATAAACAGAACAAGTAGTCAGACGCGGTGCTAAAAAATGAAAAAAATATATGCCTATACCTCGGAAAATATTAATTTTATAAAATCAAATAAAAATGTTAATAATTATACTATTTCTACAACGTTGCTATGATAAGTTATTTCGTACCTTAATGAGTTGAGGAGTTATGATCAAAGTTGGTAATACCCGGTCTGTAAAGTACCTCCTCAGGTATTTGTACGGGAACATGAGCTGCGTCCTTTTGTTTGTGATTATAAACTGTGTCTAGATACGAAAATAGACAAGATGGATTCCATCAAACCAAATTGGTTCTTTTCACCCTAGAGTACTGTAATCCACCCTCCGTCTTAAAGTTAAATATATAATTTCCAAAAATCATCTAGGGGACCTTATGAAGACCCTTGTTACCAAGTTTTAGCTTGATCGGTAAAATGGTTTCCGCTCTAGCTCGACTGACACACAGACAATGCGAAAAACAGTTTTAAGTCAGGAAAGGTTGACGTTTAGATAATCTAGAACTCAATATTTCTGACGATCACAACAATTCATGTCGCCGAATGTTCGCGAGAAGGTAAAGGTTCCATCTTAATTACAAGGGATGTTATTTGGTGCTAGAAACATTTTAACTAATATCTTGTATAGAGTGTAGAAATATTTTAGTTTTATTATAATCGACACAAATAGGGTTAAGGTGAGGCTGTAGGGAACGCGCGTTGAGGCCAGTTTTTTTTGTTTGCAGTTCTTATAACAACTTTTATTTGCTCAGATAAATAAAATATTTCTCAAGTAGAAACAGAGTTTTGTTTTATTCCCCTGCTGATATCAACAATTGTTGAATATTATGTCAAGGGTGCCATATAAATTAATGACAACGTTACCGCTTCAATTAAAATGTTAGTCATCTAATGCCGCTATAATCTGGACAGACATTCAACTACTGTTGATATCACCAAATATTTCGACTCGAGCAATATTTTATTTATTTGGAGTAAAAGCATGTTTTTTTAATATAAAGCGAAAAACCACTGGTCTTAACCCTCATTCCCTACATTCTCTCATATTTTATTGAGTGAATACCTGCTTCTAATGAACCGATAGGTGATTCTAAGTTCCCAAGTGCAGACCAATAATCAGGGTTCAAACCCCCGATACTCTGGTTCCTGTTAGGATTGTAACTACCCAGGGGATCTATTGTTAATCATAGAAAGAGAAGCTACATAATACCAATAGTAATATTATTGAGTCTGGATCTATTTTATGTATGTTAAATATTGCGTTTGACCAATTAGATACAGTAAGGTTCACTTTTTATTAAGAGCGAGTGAAATATCAACTTCCCTTTCAGTATAAAATATGGTACCAGTAGTTTCCCTGATTTAGTGTTTTATGTTGTTGATGCATGTTGACACGAATCCATCATTTTCGTGGATTTAAAAAACTAGGTATTGTGAGCAGTCTGTGATAAAACTTGCTGCCCACTCTATAAAAACATATGTACTGTAGATGTGTTCAAACACAGCAATAGTTCAAGGATAGTTCTCTCTATCCAAGCTGAGCGTTGGGCTCTGTCAGCCAGTACCGAGCTGGAGAAGCTTCCCTGTTAAAATGCTAGCAGCTTTTGTTCTCAAAAGGAAAGGAAGAGGAAGAAAAGGAAAGAGGACTCTTGAACAAGTTTAGTATTTCCTTCCTTTATGTTAGAGAATCTCTTGCCAGCCTTACAGCATCCGCAAAGCCCGTCTTTATCCCTGACCTTATTATTATCATCCTATTTTTTATTCTGACGTACTACATGAAACGTAACACTATAATTTGAGAAGTTTCTCTTTTTGTAAGTTAGAAAAATATTTCTTACTCTCATAATGGAAGTTATAAAAACGTTTACAAGAATACAATTTGTATTCATGTAAGACTAAATGTAGATTTTTTTATATAATTACAATTTTTTTGGAAATGACGTACATTATTATATTCAGAAGACAGAGAGATATAAAAAAATTATTTTTAAGGTGTAAAACTGACTCCCAAATAAAATATATTAATCTTTATTAAATACGGGAAATTATGTTTCTATTTATAATATTTAATAAAGTATTATTAGCTTTTATCTTTCAGGATTGCCATCGTGACATTATTTGTGTTCGCCAAAAAAGATATGATTCATATAATCAAAAAAACTCGTTCAATTAATATATTTGAAGTGTGTTTTTTAGACTATTTTAAAATTAATAGATAAATGATATGGCCATGGCCTATTAATCTATGAGAATGCTATAAAACCAACATTTAGTAGATCCCCTCTACTGAGATATAACCTACTAAACATCTGGGTCAGACCTGTTATTTAAACTAAAACACTATATAAAAATTGTCCTTTCACTATCTAAGATCTCTAAATATGTCTACGTATCATAATAGGCTTATTAAGTCCTAATCGACTGTAAACCATAAATATAAACCAAACCTTCTTGGCAGTGTTTGAGATAGCACGTTATTACTCTCAATGGTTGTGCATTCTCCTGATATTAGAAGGTATCACTAGTTTAAATACAAAGTTTATAATGTGGCCACACCTCAAAGACCACTGAGGGCCACACCCGGTTGTAAGGTCTAGCTATTCACACACCTTCATTACTGGCCCACAGTGAGTCGTTAAATAAATCCGGCGAAGAATATTACGAGGAAAACGGTAAACAGCGTTACGTAGCCTATCACGAGTCTGCACTCAATTTAAGGCGTATTTTTTTTTAGCACCGTGTCTTACTACCTCTTCAGGTAATGCGCCTGTGTAACTAGTTACGATAGTGTTTTAGGGATGGCAAGGAAGAATTTAGAGGAATTGTACCCAGATGTGTGTGGAGAGAGAGTGGAAAACCATGTTTAAAATTACAACCAATCGGGATTTGAACCCTGATCTCCCTTCTATCTGCAGTCTATTATGATATGAGAGTAACGCCTTAGACCATGCAGCCACCGAAGTAGGTGATAAATCAGTACTTTTAGATTAAGGAAATATTCTTGAGGTCCAAGCCTTCTTTACGATTTGCCCCAAATTGTTTCCGCCAAGCGGCCCGAGTTTTACAAGACATGTAGCAAAGTTAAAACATTCAAAATAATACTAAAACTAACATTGCATGCAGTTTAGATATTGACTTATTGGTAAATTACATCTGAAAACGGGAATCAACTACTATTCTTTTTTATCAACAAGATTTTAAATTATTATTGTGACTTGCACACAAACTGTACCAAGAGTTAAATTTGAGTATAATAATAATTGGACAATTAGGTATCAAAGAAGCCGAACGCAAGTAACAGTGTCAGTTTCTGATAGTGCTGTATTCGTGGCTCTTCGAGCCGTTTAAAGCTCACTTAAACTTAGGTTCGTAATCATCAACCTCGCAAATAGTTTTTCTCTTTAAAAATCTGAGTTTATTTAGAGATTACGTGTCACAAGTTTAAAGACGTATTTGTGAAGCCAAATTATCTGTGAATTGACAATATCTACAAACCAGTTGACCTTCTCACACCTCCATAAGAGGTTGTCTTAAATTAATTAATAACTCTAGGAAGATTCACAAATTATAATCTTTAGACCACTGTATTTTTCTAACAAGAATGTTAAAATTAATTATTCATGGCTGTTTAATGGCACCGTCGTGGGCTGTAGTACTTCCTGTTTTATGAAAGACAATCCCAATCCCAATATGATATGATCACTCACTGTGGGGGATTCGGGGCTAAGGTTTGACTAACTTGTACTCGGTTCGTCTTCACCCAAACTTGCAATTAGTTTTAGAGTTAATTAGCATCAAGGTCCCTGTAATGACGTCTCAACTAATTGCCACAGTACAGTGAGCTTTACTTCCCGTTGTAATTAGTCAGTGGTGATGAATGGAATATGACACGTAATGGCATAACATACGTTACCATAGTTTGTTCAAACTACGTGTCCTAGAGCCAGTTACGTGTGTGCTTGGGTTTCAAGAAGGGGTTGTAAGTCCAAATTTAGGTTTTTTTTTAAATATGAAAACTTGCTTCCATTGATAAATTAAGTAAACTAAATAATTTAAATTATTATTTGAGTGAATAAAATGAAATTATACTGTTTAGTAAGTTTACAATTTTACGATAGAATTTTTATACAATATTTCTATAATTAAACTAAACTCTCCTATTTAAATGTATTTAAAAATGTAGTTTCTGCCATAAAAAGTGCCTGGTGAGGGTAACCTATAGTTTTAACTGTTGGTATAAGAACTTTCTCATTAAACTTCCTGCAATATGTGACCAAGTTATTGAGTGTCAGTTGAGAGACTCAGTTGTCCCAGGCAATAAGTGACCCAGTTCTTGAGTGTCAGTTGAGAGACTCAGTTGTCCCAGGCAATAAGTGACCCAGTTCTTGGGTGTCAGTTGAGGGACTCAGTTGTCCCAGGCAATAAGTGACCCAGTTCTTGAGTGTCAGTTGAGAGACTCAGTTGTCCCAGGCAATAAGTGACCCAGTTCTTGAGTGTCAGTTGAGAGACTCAGTTGTCCCAGGCAATAAGTGACCCAGTTCTTGGGTGTCAGTTGAGGGACTCAGTTGTCCCAGGTAATAAGTGACCCAGTTCTTGAGTGTCAGTTGAGAGACTCAGTTGTCCCAGGCAATAAGTGACCCAGTTCTTGGGTGTCAGTTGAGGGACTCAGTTGTCCCAGGTAATATGTGACCCAGTTCTGTGTCAGTTGAAAGTGTAATAAATACTCTATATTAATTGAGATGATAATATATTACTCTAGTTTATTTAGATAACCCAAAGAAGTATCGCACGTTAATATGCTAATTTAGCAATAAAAATAAACTAAAGTTAATGTTTAGCAGAGAAAAGTTTTAACTTAGCCAAATCTGTAGCACAACTTACTTCGGAGGGGAAGTAAAGCCATCGGTCTCGTGTCGATTGTGGCGTATAAAAGAACCCAAAATGTGAACCTTTCTCCGCCAAATTTGCAAGCGCTTTCGCTCTCGCTCATTGAAATTCTCGTGTGCTGACATAATCAATTGGTTCAGAGAGCGTCCTACTATTCTAGTATTTTGTTTTAAAATATGAGGGGCTAATTATTGGAAGAACAGAGAAAATATTATATAATCTCAAATTTAAAAATGCTTTATAATTTATATATATATATATATATATATATATATATATATATATATATATATATATATATATATATATATAATATAAGTGATATCTAAAAGTTAAGTAAGTATAGAATGTTTAACCAGGACAGCCAGCGCCTTTTTGCATCTGAAGGAAAGGTTGATGTTTGTGCCCCAACTAATAATGAACACTGACTACATTATGAGATCAGCTGCTCCACAAAAGGCTCCAAAAAGAGGGGTTAACTGTTGGTTGGAGGGGGAGGGTTGGGTTGCTCAAATGTGTGGCCAGTGGTGTCTCAAACCCTCCCTCTCCCCAAATCCCCCACATGCTCAACTCGGCCGCTTCACCCCCCCCCCTTCCCCTCAGACCCTTGTCCGTACAGCTCGGGGCAGCCGCCAGACCCCAGATGAAAGAATTAAACATTTAGCGGATCAGAGAAGCATGAGATGGTTCTAGCACACTTCATCTTGATGTGAGTATGAGAGAGAGAGATATATATACTTGGTAAAATTGTGGTTAGAACAAGACTGACCGCGTGGTTAGAGCACTCCACTTACCTAAGACCGGGGAGTACCAGGTTCTAGTCCAACCTGTGTTAAATGTCTCGATAGAGTCAATTGAATACTTTTTTTTTAAAAGATTCACGATGAAAGAGAATTATATTAAAAAGATTTAAAGGTGGTAATATTTAACTTTAGTTTTGGTTTAGAGGAATATGCTACGTTCGTTTGAAAACACTGACATTATTTTGAGTGAAATATTTTATTATTCTTGAACTACAATAACATTATTTTAAAACCTAAATATTACTTTATTATAATAAGGAGTACGGAAAAACACATATTCGTGTTTTGCTTTAAACATTTTAATATCCAACTGGAATGTTTAGTTGAATTAGCTAAGCTGGTGAATTTAGACTAAATGTACTTGCATTTGCTTGAAGGGAGAGTGGAACACAACCCGTCCTTACTGTATCCAAGTGGAGTTTGAACTCCAATCTCCCCAGTAAGGCCAACCTGATGTGTCTGTCACCTTAGTCCACATTCCGACCGACGTGGGCCAAGACAGTTTGATACTACAACCTTTGAAATATGATATAGATCCTCACTGTCGAAACAATATTAGTGCAGTAATTCAATGAAGAACAATGACCCCCACTAACACAGGTAATACGTTCTATTCACTCACCTAACTAACCTATCAGTAAAACTCCCATTAATATATAAGGTAGACTACACCCTCCACAATGGCACACTGTACTCCTGATACAAAGGTAAGTCTCCAATAGACCATACCCCCACAATGGCACACTGCAATACTCCTGATACAAAGTTAAGTCTCCAAGAGACCACACCCCCACAATGGCACACTGCAAGTACTACCAATACAAAGGTAAGTCTCCAATAGACCATTGTGATGTTATTTTTGGTTAAAAAAAAGTTACTTATAATAGAAATCTAATAATCAGTTGACTAAATTCTACTGTTTATTTGTTTTAAATTTCCTTCAAAACTCCTAAAGTTTTGAATATTCATTATTTATTCATTTACAATTAAAATATATGTTTTACATATAATCTACTTACCTTAATTTCACTATATTAAATCATTTTTCTTTATTTGTTTCATAAATTACCAACCCGCCATGTTTATTAATTTTGTTGGTAAGTGATTTTAATGCTATCTGCTCTAGAGAGTGGTTTATTTAGGAACTATTATATTAATTTATTTTTATGTTCTTGGACGCTTATGACATCTGGCTGTCTCTTGGAGAAATAATTGCCCCTAGCGGAAGAGATTATTATTCTCGTTTTTTCTTGGTGCCAAGTTTAAATTAATTTTAAAGATGACTTATGTTCATATGTCAAAATTATAATTATCTTTATAGTAATACTCCCAATATTTAAATAGTTAAGATGGTTTGTTTTATTCTTTGTTATAAATCCCGGTGAATATTTTCTCCTAGGCCGGAGATTGTTTATTTTAAAACAAAAGGAACGTGTTTGTGTTTTGTCTACGTTTTTGTTGTGGCTCTAAAATTGGCTTTGAAAGTAGAAGGAAGGACCCGATCTGGGGATCCTTCAATTATATTTTTTTATGGTCCAATGTAATTCTTATCGTCCAAAATTATCTAAAAGGAAGTATTAACTTGTGAGGAAGGTTGAGTTAAAGTTTTCAAGGAAGATTTTTGTGGAAATTTAAGGCCTGGAGTTAAATATTGACGGAGCTTTGGGTCAACTTTTACAAGAAAAAGGACATTTTCGGGTGAGATCAAATCCATCTGTAATCATCCTGTTATGGATTTAAATAATTAAGTATAATACTTAAAATTATTAAAGAAGGACAAATAACTTCAGTTTTCAAACCAGAATTATTACCGTTTGTCCACCTCAGAACAATATTTTTGTTTATTAAAGAATCATAGCATTATTGTTACATGTTATAAGGAATAAATTTTGTCGTTGTTAAAATCCTGTTATTTGCTTAAAGAAATATTCCTATGTCAATAATTATATATATATATATGTATTCTTTTATCCTCACAATTCAAGTGAGAGTTTAACAATTTCAAGTATTGCTTAGCAATACTTATATTAATTTTATAACTTAAGAGGCATGCCTTAATAGGTAGGGTTTATTTAAGGATATCATTCACTACAATAATTAAAAATCACTCTTTAAATTTAATTTTTTTATTTACATCAATGTACATTGTATTTTTCTTTTGAACTTACATCCCATGTATAAATATTTTCAGTAGATCCGATACTCATGGAAAGAGTAATAATCTGCTTCAGGAAGTCTTTGGTTGTAAGTGTCCAACTTAGGTTAAAACTTTAGGTAAACTCCAGGGGTCTTGAGAGAAAGGGTTTTCGTCTTATCGCTGAGCAGTTTAAGGGGATAAATTTGTTTAATGATAAAAATCTACCTACTTCACAAAACAAGAGGGGTTGGTAGTTGGCGCCCAATATTATATTATCTATTATATAAATTAAATTTATTCCTAAATTCTTAAATAATAAATAATTAAAATAATTAAAAATAAATAAAAATAAAATACTTTTTTTTTCCACTACACCATACCCCCACAATGGCACACTGCAAGTACTCCTGATACAAAGGTAAGTCTCCAAGAGACCACACCTCCACAATGGCACACTGCAAGTACTCCTGATATAAAGGTAAGTCTCCAAGAGACCACACCCCCACAATGGCACACTGCAAGTACTCCTGATATAAAGGTAAGTCTCCAAGAGACCACACCCCCACAATGGCACACTGCAAGTACTCCTGATACAAAGGTAAGTCTCCAAGAGACCACACCTCCACAATGGCACACTGCAAGTACTCCTGATATAAAGGTAAGTCTCCAAGAGACCACACCCCCACAATGGCACACTGCAAGTACTCCTGATACAAAGGTAAGTCTCCAAGAGACCACACCCCCACAATGGCACACTGCAAGTACTCCTGATATAAAGGTAAGTCTCCAAGAGACCACACCCCCACAATGGCACACTGCAAGTACTCCTGATATAAAGGTAAGTCTCCAAGAGACTAGGGGGAGAACTTACTCCACACTCTCGCCTGCAAACTGTATGGCAATAAAGTTCTTCATGGCATAGCGGGCGATGCTTGCTTGTTGTGTAGTTTTAGAACCTTGTGAAGATGGCTGATGGGTCTTGTGTGCGCAAGGGGCTTTGCCTCCCCGCTTCCGGGGTTTTGAAATATTAGCTCTGATAACACAAAATGGGGCTACCAGAGGGTGAACCAGGGTTTGCAGTGCGTGTGATCGCACATATTATGGCCTTATTTATTCCCCCATACCCTAACGCACCTTTTATAACATAACACACATTGTGAGGTGTAAAAAATATGCTTATGACATCTGGGGGATAAACCATAACACAGAGGTGCGTGGCGGGTCAAAAGCCACGTTAAAACCACGATAAATAAAAATAAAATGATAGCTGAATTTTTTAAAATTTGTTAGCTAGACTTTTTACCTTCAAGAATGGTTACTCCTATTTGATATCGAAAGCAGTCTTCATAATAAAATAAAAATGTTTGCTCATAGCTCAATAATTGTTGCTTTTATAAAAATATATTTTAAACAAAAGACTTTTATATTTAATAATACTACATCATTACCAACATTAGTTTTTTGTATCGCAAATAGTTACGGATTTATGTAAAAAATAGGAAATTTCCGCCAATGTATGGTACCCTCAAATTAATTTTCATTGAAAAATGAAATTCACAATTTTGTTTGTAATACTAAACAGTGTCTAGATACAAAAGTTAATAAAAATCTTTAAATTAGATTTCGAAAAAATCTGTTTTTATCTCTTCTAGCCCTTCAGTAAAACACCATTAATTTTAGGATTAGATATTTTATTCCAAAAACTATTCGGGGGAATCTTATGAAAACCTTAGAAACCAAGTTTTAGCCTGATTGGTAAAACATATCAACTAAACAACAACATATAAAAACAAAAGATAAAGTACAATCATTGAGAGAGTCCAGCTATGGTCGTGAGACCACCACTACCCATTAGCCGTGAGATAACCACTACCTATTGGCCGTAAGATCACCAATATCCAGTCAAAGAGTCTCATTTAATAAAGACCAAGCATTCTGTTAGTAAAATCACTATTCTTCTAAAATATAAATAGAAAGATAGTCAAAATATGATGCTGTGACTCATAATATTGTCCTAATAATAATATTCATTCATTGTTTCTTCGAATTTATCTTCTTTAAATCAGGAATGCTTTAATTATCTTTAGTTCTGCTTTGTTATGTTTTACGGGTCAATATTATTTATGCATCCTACTAGAAGCAAACCAAATCCTTTAAACACAAACCCGGTCTTACTACTGATCCACTTGAAAAGAAGACCACACATTACCTTCTATCATGATTGTGTTGGTACGGTATTAGTGTTTTGTCTAGTGGCACTTTATTTTTTAATTATAGAACAGACCTAAATGAAACACCAAGTTACGCAGTGAGTTCCAGCACAGCAATCTCTATGGTTAATGTTGTTGCTGGTCCTTGTTATGGTGACCCATAAGACTGAGGGCAAATAGAGGGGTGTGGGGGGCGGGTTATATAAATCAAGAGGGTTACAACCCTAGGGTATGAATCTTTGTGGGCGCGCACCAGCTTGTAGGCAGGGGGAAGGGGGAGTTATACCACAGTGGGGTCTTTGTCGGAATAAACCAACTGGAACTGTACCGCAATATCTACAGCCGAGTTACAGCAGGGTCGAGTCAGGTGGGTAAAGCTGCTCTTTGTACAGTAATATCTACAGCCGAGATACAGAAGGGTTGAGTCAGGTGGGTACAGCTGCTCTCTGTACCGCAATATCTACAGCCGAGATACAGCAGGGTTGAGTTAGGTGGGTAAAGCTGCTCTCTGTACTGCAATATCTACAATGTAGGGACGTGTGTTGTATTCTACCTAACAATGTAGGGACGTGTGTTGTATTCTACCTAACAATGTAGGGACGTGTGTTGTATTCTACCTAACAATGTAGGGACGTGTGTTGTATTCTACCTAACAATGTAGGGACGTGTGTTGTATTCTACCTAACAATGTAGGGACGTGTGTTGTATTCTACCTAACAATGTAGGGACGTGTGTTGTATTCTACCTAACAATGTAGGGACGTGTGTTGTAATCTACCTAACAATGTAGGGACGTGTGTTGTATTCTACCTAACAATGTAGGGACGTGTGTTGTATTCTACCTAGCAATGTAGGGACGTGTGTTGTATTCTACCTAACAATGTAGGGACGTGTGTTGTATTCTACCTAGCAATGTAGGGACGTGTGTTGTATTCTACCTAACAATGTAGGGACGTGTGTTGTATTCTACCTAACAATGTAGGGACGTGTGTTGTATTCTACCTAACAATGTAGGGACGTGTGTTGTATTCTACCTAACAATGTAGGGACATGTGTTGTATTCTACCTAACAATGTTGGGACGTGTGTTGTATTCTACCTAACAATGTAGGGACGTGTGTTGTATTCTACCTAAACAGCTATCTCCCCCTCCCCCCTCTTATCACGACATCGCCCGAGGGTTCATGTTGTTTAGTCAGCTAATTATTTTGCATTATTAATTACCTTTACGTGAGTGGGAGGCTCTTCTAGGGGTAAGAGTTGTGGAACATTCCTGAGGACGGGGGAGGGAGGGTGCTTGAAAGGGTAGAGGACATGGAGTGTGATAAAGGGGAAATTAAAGATACGGTTTAAATACAGTTAAAACAATGTTATCTGATTATAATCTGTAATAATTTTATTCAATATGCATGTTAGTAAATAAAGTTCATTACTGTGTGAATTAAACTACAGTCTTATTTTCATAATTCTTTTGACACCTAGAAAAGTAAATATAGCATGATTTTGTTAGGATAGAGAGTATTTCACCAGGTACGCCGGGTACTTCTGCTAGTCGATATTAATTACTGAACACCTGTCCCATGTGATGAAGTATCCACTGATCCACTCTATGGATTAAAGTGATCCCCGCGTCCTACTACCTGTGCAGGCTATGTCAATATAAGATAATTACTCTAATGAGCAAGGAAGAGGAAGGAAGAATGTTAGACGTGATATATCTTCATTTCCATGAAAGGAGTGTGGAAAACCACGTTTGGAAAAACCACCCTCAGTAGACCCGACCGGGATTCGAACACCAATCTTCACGCAATCAGCCGGCTGGTCCAACACAGAGTTAAGCCTTAGACCGTTCTGCCACTGAAGATGGTTAAAGTGAATTATTAAAATACAAATATCAGCTCTATTTTTAAGATTGTTAAGAATTTTACAATCGACAAATTTAAAAACAAATCTTTAACTTCTGTGTTCATAAAAATATCAAGCTCTCAAAGATAAAATTTATTTAAAAATTGTTAGTTTGTAGTTTATAACTAAAGTTAACGTCATCTAAAGACTCGCCAGTCATTTGGTCTTACACTCCTGTGCTCTGTTGTAGAAAGCTCTGGGATATTTTACTCCAACAAAGTGTACTCTACATATCACGTCGTATGACACAATCAAGAGAAGAGAAGGGTGTCATAAGCCTCCAACAAAATGACAACTGAAAAACGTTCCAAGTGAATGTTTTGTCAGTCTCTTATCTTTATGCTAGCTTACTGTGCTGACAGCCCGTTTATAGACACCTTACACACACACAAAAGTGTTGAGGGTAGGGAAAGCAATACTGAAAGAAGCTTGAAAATGGGAGGCCATTTTTAAAGGCTCCCTTCTATTTTATCCACTCACTACTTCTAGCTATTGAAGTGTACTTCGTTCTCGCATATTTTACATGTAACGGGTTCTCAGATACCACTGAGAAAGTATCAATACATCTATTTTTTAATCTAAGAGTGGATAAAGTAAGTAAAGGCTTCGCCTTCTGGCCAATTTCAAAACTCGGTAAAAATGAAGCGAGGAAAGTTTTGCTTCAAGATGATGTCGGGAACAGACACTGTTAGTAAAATGTTGAAAAAAAATTTTTTTTCTCGTTGCATGTTAAATTAAACTCTTTTACACAGATAAATGGTGAGATATATGAAAGGATATGGGTTTCAAACCAAACAATCTTTATTTGTGCATAATTTAATATTTTACTCAAATAACTTCGATGCTCAAGGAAAAATTATATATAAATCAAATTACTTGTTTTGATGTACTCAATAAACCTATATGTTTATATATTTTGGAAATATAGTTTCAAATGGTAAAATTATGTAAATTAATCTTTTCAATTAGTTGAATTTTGACGATCCATTAATGCCATTTATATATTTATTTAATATTACTAACTCTGGATCAATGAAAATGATAATATTATGATATTTATTTGATATTACCTGTTAGATCCCACCAGTTCTAGAATAAAAAATAATAATTTAGGCTTATAACCATCAAAGCTACATTGTTTGTGACCCGTTGTAAAATATTGGATAGCCGCCTCCCTCCTTTTCCACCCTTCAATCTTTATATCCTTGTTTCCTCCCTACCCTCATATTTAACAACCTTTTAGAAGAGTTAATAATTTACCTATATTCCACTACCACCATCACCCGTCAGTTGACATTATGTGCACTCACATTAAACTAAATAACAACTGATTTACCAATTTTGCACACACTAATATTAACTACAAGCTCTAGCCTGCATTTCAGCCTGGATGTGACACAAGATGAGCGTTCATTGGATCATTCAATAATAAACGTTTTATTTCACCATTTACCATCATATTACACGAGCTATAGGGAGTCAAATTTGCTAATTAATGATTTTCATGTATCATTGTTAAGTTATAGTCATTAATGTGTGGGGCTGAAATTCTACATAATAAGATATTCAAATATTTAAAGAAATATAATTTTTAATGTATAAGAAGTTTTAAAGTGGTAGAGTTACATAATTCTTAATCATATATAAATGTTGTTCTTTTTATTCTATGATAATTTGATTTAATCTCATTTTGTAGTCTATTACATTTTTATTTATTAATCTTTTTTCAAACTACACTAGTTAAATTTATTGATGTGCCTGAATTGATCATTGAGAATATAAATATGAAATTCTATTTCATGAGATTTCTTGCTTTGGTTGTATCGATTGCAGAGCCCACACCAACTAGCAGAACATAATATGCCAGGCGAGACAGAGGATCAGACAATCCCAATTAATGAGGGCGGCTTCTTTTTCTGGTTGGTGTTGCTGGAATGAACTGATATATTGATACTCGCTATCTCTTACAAGATAACGTCCTACCCCCAATGTTTGATTCCTTGTTATAGACTCAAACAAGCATAGTAATTGATATTGTCGAATTACAACAGACATCGCAGGAGAAGGGCGTGATATCCTCACATACTAGCGCTCCTGTTCAAACAAAAACCTTATATCAAGGCTGACTATTCTTGGCTGTGTCCGGAACTAGGGACCTTATGCTAATGATATGGTCCCAGATAGTAAACTGAAACGCTCCTAATAAGGAAAAAATGTATCCTTCCCATATTCCCGATCCATCAATTAACTCTCTAGAAAACCGAACAAACTATAAATAAAAGCATAAGAGACAGGCGTGGCAGTAGTTAGTCAATCTAGAACCATCCCCAATCCATGATTACAAGGAAGGTGATATCATAGTGCACTCCAGGAGTACAAGATGACATCATAGCACACAGGAACAAGGCATATGATGACATATCACAATATCACAATTCATACATCAGGTTAAGTTCATAAAAACTAAAAAGAGTTTTCTCATTTTGCATACATTCTTAAAGATTGTTTGGCACACCATCGGTGAGAGATTGCAGTTAATTAGGAAATTGGTGATTTGGGATAAGATAGCTATTACTCTTAAGCATGTATTTGAAAATAATCATTTATTAACAAATTAAAACATAGGTCAAAATAAAAAATAGTTCTATTTTGTGTTTGCATATTATAACCCAAAATTTTGGAAAATACTGTCGAAAATCTAACCAATGAGAATATTAAAAGTCTTTAGACCAGTGGTTCTCAAAGGGGGCCACGAGATTGGCTAGGTGTGCTGTGAAATTTTGGTCGCTATTTTATTGTAAATTAAAAAAATATATTAATAGGAAAAATAAAAGAGGAAAAAAATCTGAGCATTTGAAATATATTTATAATTTAAAATAGGTGAAACAATAAATACTAATAGCTTGAGTTAATGCGAAACATGGGCTTGTCTTTTCTTGCACAAAACCTCTATTCTTGGACTTATATATGACATACATACCCGCATTTCCTGTCCAATGGAAATAAGTCGTTCTCGTTTCTTATGTTTTATGTTTGTAAGTACCGAAAATCCCAGTTCGCAAAGGTATGGAGTATAAAATGGCAACAGCATTTTTACAGCACATTCGGATGCTGCAGGGTCCTCCTTCTTTGCTAACATCCAAAACTTAGCAAGTGGTAGTTCCGCATATTTAATCATTTAATTGGTAAATAAAGTCCTGGTTTACAGGAGTAAAGAGGTTAAGTAACTCGTGTTTATGTCCATAAAACCCTGTGAGAACTTTTCCCCTCGACAACCAACGAATATCTGTGTGTAAAACTAATGTATCCTGGGGAGAAGCCGCCTCAAGACACATTTGTTTGGGAAGTCGTGATTTTAACGTAGTTGACCATCATAATAACGGAGTCCAAAACACCTTTAAATTCGGCTGGGAGAGTTTTCTCCACTAGAGCCTCATGATGTATGAAGCAATGAGTGGAGTCTGTGTTCGGAAATTCTTGGTTTAGTATTGCAATGAAATCTTTGAATCTTCCAGACATTACTGATGCACCTTCTGTACAGAGAGAAACACATTTTTTCTGGCATTGTCCATTGTTTTCTAAGGTATTAGAGGTGGAGTTGTATATATCCTGTTGACGTGTTGAATAATTCTGTGCACAACAAATATTGTTCAATGATTTCATCATTGTCAACTAATCTGATGTAGCTCAATACATTACATTTTTGGCTGGTGCATGTTGACTCATCCAGCTGCAGTACGAATATTTGCCCATCACTCAATTTTTAAGATACATTTTCAAAATATCTGAAGACATGTAATCAATTGGATGAGAGATTGTATCATTTTATAATGATACTCTAGATACTTCTTTTTCAGCTGCGTCTCCTAAAGTTGATTTAACAATTTGTTTGCATGCAGGCAAAATCAAATCCTCAGCAATGGTGTGAGGGTGCATCTTCATTGCTACTATCTATGCCACTTTATAGCTGGCTAATTGGGATTTTTCATTTATATTTGCTCTTTTTTCCATAGATTTGTCTTATTTTACACCAGAATATAAAAACAAATAAAATAGTTCTTGTCTTTTCCAATCAAATGAGTGTTTTTTTTATTTAAATGTCTTTTTAATTTACTTTTAACCATGCTCTCATTACTAAGTTTTCCCCTACACACCACATATTCAGGAATTGGACCATTTTCAGGGCCAACATTCGTGAATCCAAAGTTTAGGTTACCCTCATTGTACTTACGAGTTGTACCAAGTAACGGCACTGCTTGAGAAGCAGATTGCACGGAACTAATATATCTTGCAACGTGTTCGTTTTCATCTTCATTTCCACTTTGATGTTGCACAGATTCATTGGTGATTCTTTTCCGTTTTACCAAAAACTTATCCATTTTAATATTAATACCCTACCAGAAATAAACACAAAATTTAAATACAACATGGATTCACTCATTTCAAAACCCATCAAACATCCAGCAGACAACTATCACAATACATTCAGAAGAGAATGGTTTATGTTATCAGGTTAGCATCGCATGCATGTCTGAGGTCAGTTCCAAGTATTGCCAACCTAACCGATCGCTGTGCCGCTTTATCTCGAGGAGATGTACTGTGCAGTGAGAGAAAAATGTTTGAGAACATGCTCTAGAGGATAGTTAGTTTCATATTATTCCGCGATTTGGTAACCAAGACAAAACATATATTTTCAAACTAAACTTTTAGGTTGACGTTATTTTCCCTAGTCAGATTATGGAAAAACTCCAAACATTCTTAAAAATAACATTAATGGGTTGTATAAATATCCAACAGTTCATACTCATTCTAAAAATGTATTATTGGTGAGATGTGGGTCTACCCTTTCACAGGGATGTATTAACGGCCGGGGACTGGACGTTGTGTTTTATCTAAATTCAAGTTAGGTAGTCAGTCCTGTGCTTATATAATCAGTCAGTTCAGAAAGTGCATGTTAAATATCTCAAATAAGGAAAATCTGGCTCAATCATGTTTTATCCTAAGTATATTTTTACCATATTTAAATTATAGTTAACACTACAAAGATAATCGGAATAGCAGTGGCGGCTCGTGAGTTTGAACACTGGGGGTGTTTCTTGGGGGACATTAATAAGGGAGGGGGTAGGGGTAGTAGGAGATTTATGGGTGAGCAATAGGAGTCATTTGGAGGGATATATCTAGTACTTTTTTCTTTTTAATTTTTTTTAAACTCAACCTCTAATAAAACTTTTTAATTTTTAAGACTTATTAGAAAATAGGTCATTTAACGCAATATTCAATGAAAATTAATATTTTCAAGAGAGTGGTGATGTGGCCAGAAATAAAATTCTCCTTTGGTGTGTTTATACACTATATAGCTTAAAAAATTACTGATTTTTTTTGTATTTGTGGATTGTAATAAGCTTACTATAATGGAAATACATTAATGCTGACAAACAAAACTTTCTTATCTATAAAATTATATAAAGTTAACAGATAATTAAAAATATCATAAACATATCAATATGCGGTAAATAAACACAGAATTATACTAATTAAAGAGGTAGAATAAATATTAGAATGTAAATTAAATGCAAGCAATGTCAATCTCAATTTAGAGGAGTTTATAATTGAATAAAATTATTTGAACATCAGATTAATACTAGTTATCCCTAGATGTATTAGTAAAAAGACGCCCTTTGTTTTTAATTTAAATGTTTCTAGTGTAACTTAATAAAGAATATTAATTGTTAATAAATAAAACACATTCTTCTTTTAGTATTCATTTCTGAACTCTTTAGATAAACAGCTAAACAAGCATTAATACAGAATCCGGGGTTCAATCCTCGGTCCCGGCACAGATTTATCTTATTGCCAAACCCTTCCTTCACCTCTGACAAGATGTGTATTAATCACAACTTGTGAATGTGAGGAAATCCAGGCCTCTACCGTGGTTCGGATTCCACGTTAAACTGTAGGTCCTCCATTTCATCTCACAATCACCCTACCATTACACATTAGCGTAAGTGCGTATAACCCGAACGGGTAGTAAGACGCGGTGCTAGTAATAATAATAATAATAATAATAATAATAATAATAATAATAATAATAATACATAATTAGATTAAAACAAAAATATTTGTCACACAATTCAGTTCCAAATTAGACCTTGGCTGTCGAAAGTATCTGCAATGCTTGCAGCTCCAATGCTACGTCACCTCTCGGGTATTTCCCCTACTTCCCCTCTTCTGCTTCTACACTTCATCACTATGCAAAGGATTCAGAGAGAATTGCAGCACCTGACGCCTAGCCATTAGCCAGTAGCCAGTAGATAGTAGCCAGTAGACAATAGTCTCATAAAAACCTTCCTTCAAAGCAGCACGATTACTGTCCGTAAAAATTACAAAATCTGAAATATGTTGAAATTAATTTTAATCTTCAGAGTTGTGTTATTGTTGACTGTACTAAATTAATATAAAAAGTGTATACAGTTATTGGGGTGCTGCAGCTCAGCAGCTCAGCAGCTCATGTATGAGCCGAGCTGTCACTGCGGAATATACATCCTGTATTACAAGACGAGACAAGATACAACTATTTAGATAGAAATTATTTAATTCGAACACTATTAAACTACGTGTAGATATAACAATATTTTCTTTTCTTGAACTATGTTATAATCATAGATTGATTAACTTTCCTGAATTACTGTTAAAAACCAGATGTTAGTAAATTGTAATGATCGGGATTCTTATATTTACTGAATTGATAAATTTTACTCCTGTTCAAATAATTATATATTTTAATTTACATTAAAACCTTGGCTATCCAAAATAAATGTGCTGGACCTGATTTTGAAAAACAAAATGTTTTGATAATTTGTGGTTTCGAGAATTGGTGGTAAAAATAAATCTTTATCTAGAAACACGCTGGGCCTGCTGAGCTGTCTCAGACGTGTTGACAAGCTGCAGAGAAAAGTTGGGCTAAGAAAGTTCTAGTGTTAGTGTTCTGGACACATGTAGCTGAGTGACACGAAGAGCCAAACACAGGAAGGTCAGTGTAGACCTAAATATTTTCTAGAGCTCGATAATAAACTGCATAGTGTAACGTGTTGAATCTTCATCGATGGAAACGGCCCAATTCTCGAGATTCACCCTCCGGCAAATAAGAGCCCAAAAGACACGACCAAAGCCAACTATATTTGAGATGGTTGAGTTAAGGCGAAGAATTCATGGACACATCTTATCAGTCATTTCTAGGTTGACACTGTGAAAGAATAGAATTATGAGAAAATTGAGTCCCACCTGCTACACCTTTCTAGCTAAATAATAATGACTACAAACACAACAAAAACAATGGCGTTTCGGTTAAGTGAAATTTAGCTATCCGAAGTTCTACTCTATTTCCTTAAGGTTTAGACGAGTCATACATTCCACAGGTGTAGTCAAGTTTAACCTTACCAAGGCATCCTAACCGGGGGTCGAGCAGGTAAGTTGATGGTCTAGCAGTGCACTCGCTGGTCACTCATTTATCAAGTTCATTCTCACGTTCATTTAGTGCGCTTAATTCAAAACTACACTTCCACACCTTAAACTACTATTTTAAGTTATTAATAAGTAACATATTAAATATGCCGGTTAACAAAGGGATCTCACGTTTTGTGAATACTCATTTGAGTATTTTTATCTCAAGCCAAAAATGATATCAAGACATCTTAATTAAATTTAAAGACATAATAACTTTGTGGTATTCATATGATTATAGAATGAAATTAAAAGGTAAAGAAATCTAATTATTGTTGAAGTGATTTATAAAGTACAAACCTAAAAATAAGAACTCAGTTTCGATGACTAAGCCACAGACTTTAGATTAATAAGCCAGTGTGGTCTTGAAATAAGACAATAGTATTTAATCGAGTTAAACACTTGTAGCCAGATCATTAAAGGAGAATTGATTAAATTGAAGTATCCCCGCGGAGGATAGGTGAGCCTCAGTAAATTGTGTGGTTATCCGCAGATAGGGACAAATTACATTATAGTTGATTGCATTTCTGGACAAGCTTTTGCTTGAACGATGCTTTGGGAAAAGGCCTACCTACATCATTTAACGACACATTTCTTCTATAGTTACAGAGTATCATAAACATAGTTGGATCATTTTAAAATTTAGCTTGTTTTGTTTATAGCTATTCTCACATATTAATGTTATATTAACATTTGATTTATTTGAGTTTTATTAATCATATAGTATTTCACAAACTGTTATGTAATTCACGTGGTCTTATTGGTTACCTTCTACCTTCTATAGAATCATTCGATAAACCAATATTTCTCAAAATGTGATACTTACAGTTGGCCTTTCTCTTTATAACCGCCTGAGGAATTGTTCTCTTTTCATTTACTCTTCTTAGAGCTATAATTTTATACCATTTAATTAAATAAATAAGATTGCATTAGTAATGAGTTTTAATTCAATATCTCTGCTGGCTACCATATAGTAAAGTCTCACGTGTATTTGTATAAAAGATTATTGAGGGAGGGGGAAATTAATTTGAAGTGTTGTAGATTATGTTGGCTGACAAAACCAGCATTTGGACTTCATCATACCATCAAGGATAGCCAAAAATAAGTGTTTGACGCTAAATTGAAATTCTTGTGTTCACATCACGACTGGGTCTATTATGTATATTTGTCAACATTCCTTCCTTACAAATAAGTGTAAGTATATGGGTAGTAAAACTTATTGATTTTAAATATAAATATGCACATTATTAACGCCTTAAACTATATTGCGGGAAGAAGGTAACTTATATCAAGTGAAATTATATCTGTGTGAAGAAAGGAAAGGAAAATTAAATTTGGGGTAGTTATAGTCCCCCTCAATTCACTTGCTCCAGATTCGAACCTAGTTCTCCCCGTACTCGGTAATCCAGTCTGATCGCAAAAACAACGGATTAGACTAGTGAGTGTAAACTGAATATTTCGTGCCTTGATAAAAGGCAATCCCTTAGTAAAATTAACTTCAGTAAAATTTTTTCACCAGACTGTCTTATTACCAATCCTTGCTATCCTCATTTACTTCAAAAATTTAAAAATAAGAAAGGTGGAATGCATAGGAAATGTACCTGCATTTGAAATTATAGAGAATAGAAAACCATTTAGGAAAAAAACCTTTCAGTTTTATAATTTAGTTTGTGTGCAGCCCAATTAAATACGCCTATCTTGCAGCAATAGAACTACATAAAATACAGATTAAGTAGGACTATTTGATTGTTAGGTTGATTAAACAAGAATACTATTTATAGTGTCAACTCAAAACTCTGCCTTAAGTATCCAAGAACTACAGCTCCGTTATGGCAAGATTGTTTTACAAAATGTAACTTTTTAAAGCCTAGCTTTCAACTTTATGATCCAAGATATGTTTTTCACTGACATAACATCAATACCTTGGTTTACTTTAAGAATGAATATTTGGAGCACATTTTAAAATACACAAATATTTTTGACGTGAATACGTCTTTAAATTTGCTACCATACGGGGACAATCCAAAGAACCTAATGATAACAAAATCGGGGGATACAGTTTGGTGTTGTAGTTTCGAATATTTCCTCTACATCCAAAATTAAATTATACCACTGGATAGCTAAGGGTTCAAAGAATTCATTACGATAACGAGAACAGTGACGCATCGCGCGTGGTGGAGGGGTAAGCGCCGCCATTTTGAGGTTATTTTGCTGCGTATCAAGATTTGCAATTAGTATAACTTTTGACTCGGAGAAGCCACAATGTTCGTTTAAGTTTTAATCGTCAGCTGTCGTCAATCTATCGATTGTATATAAAACATTAGTAAAGTTATATTGTAACACAATAATTATTTGTTTCCTTGCTTTTATCCTAAATACATAAATAAAAAATATTTTATTTAAAAAATATAACCCGTTACATAAACGTATTCACGTACAACACACGGCCGTGTCCATGACACAGCCACACCACATTTTTTTTCAGTCAACATTGATAGCATTTTACTATATTATAAGTGTTACACTCTTGGTCTTTATAATATATATCAAGAGTTACATCCTCAGAATACATGAACTAACGTATGCATATGTGAAAACACAGCCAATTTTATAGTTCTCAGATAAATCTTCTGATGAAAATTGGGATTTAGTTTCGTTCTAAAATCTTGGGTAGTTTGGGTTTTTACGACAACAAGATTAGTTTTCATATTCACCTAATTTATTTGAGGAATTTAGGGTTTACTTTCTGAACCGACTGATTATATCAGCACACGACTTATAAACTAACTTAAATCTAGAACAGACACAACACATAACCCCCAGCCGTTAGTTTATCACTGTGAAGGCGGAAACTAACGGTTCATCAATGATACATTTTTCGGTCATTCCAGTAATTTATACCGGGACCCTTAGCTCAGAGGACAGACACACTACCAACTGAGATAGTGTGTCGGCCACGAGTATGTTAAGCCATCGTGTTTGAAATCCAACCAATACATCACCTTCACACCAAACTAATCGAGATTGACATCCTTGTCCGCGTGTCCACCGATGGGGGCTACGTCAGTAGCTCTACTACTGTTATGTTAACCTCTCCGTGGTGAGTTTATTGGACATAGTCTGTTTTCAACCCCAACTCGGACGCCACAGTTTGCTGCATATTTTATTGGAGGCCGTGAAAAGCTGTGCGGTAAAGGTTTTACTACGGTGATCGGGCGTCTTTTCTTATCGGAGGGAACGTTCCTTCTATTAGTGGCTTCACAAGATGGCGAAGTAGACTAGAGGTGAAAATTATTGACTTGATCTATTTACTCCAGACTTCAGATAAATCCTAGTGGTTCAAAAAGGGATAGAGAGTTGGAAAATAAAAAGATTGCTCACGATAAAAATAGGTTTTTTTTTTCTTAAGGGCAGAGTTTTTTTATAATTGCTTTACTTCACTCTGTTAATAGTTTCTCTAATATTGGGAAGTAGCGAGGTCAAGAAAGGTACAGTCACTTTAGAAACAAGTAGTTTTTTGATGATGACATACCTGTTCTTTCTAATAGCTAGGCTATATTAAATATGTTTAGTATTATTATAGCTTAATTCTTTTAAACGTATTCATTGTATCTTCTAGGTACTATATATACAGAGTGAGTCACGTAGAACTATCGCGCAAGGTATCAGTGCCAAACTCACCTTGTGATGGAACTCAAGGTACAAGGTAGCAGTGCCAAACTCACCTTGTGATGGAACTCAAGGTACAAGGTAGCAGTGCCAAACTCACCTTGTGAGGGAACTCAAGGTACAAGATAGCAGCACCCAATGAACCTTGTGAGGGAACTCAAGGTACAAGATAGCAGCACCCAATGCACCTTGTGAGGGAACTCAAGGTACAAGATAGCAGCACCCAATGCACCTTGTGAGGGAACTCAAGGTACAAGGTAGCAGCACCCAATGCACCTTGTGAGGGAACTCAAGGTACAAGGTAGCAGGACCCAATGCACCTTGTGAGGGAACTCAAGGTACAAGGTAGCAGCGCTCAATGCACCTTGTGAGGGAACTCAAGGTACAAGATAGCAGCACCCAATGCACCTTGTGAGGGAACTCAAGGTACAAGGTAGCAGTGCCAAACTCACCTTGTGAGGGAACTCAAGGTACAAGATAGCAGCACCCAATGCACCTTGTGAGGGAACTCAACGTACAAGATAGCAGCACCCAATGCACCTTGTGAGGGAACTCAAGGTACAAGATAGCAGCACCCAATGCACCTTGTGAGGGAACTCAAGGTACAAGGTAGCAGTGCCAAACTCACCATGGATTGGAGAAGGGTTAGGGGGTAAGATACACACTTTGTTGAGTAGCCTGTTGTCAAGAGCAGTGCCTAGCCCGTGTATAAGAACACAAATGAACTAACTTCATTGCACATTTCTAACCTGGCTGAGATGTCAATGGCTTCCATGTTGTTATTAGTCCTGGGAGCTGTACAAGTTGTATCTCGACAGTAAGTTAGAGATGCACTATAGGACTCCCCTGCTCCATTAAGACTATGACTAGGTCTGTTCTAAACCCTTGCACACTCCCATTAGCAGGACGGGGAGAGGGGTTAGAGAACAGTGGAGAAAGGAAGGATGGATGGTGCGCCATAAAACTGAAGAAACGGATGTTGGCGGATGGGACGAAATCTCTGTTGTTCCCTCTTCACTCCTCCCCCTCACACTCTTATTACAACCGTGCATTACCCCTCGTTTGCTCGGAATTCAGGGGGTGTTCCACACTGAATCAATGTGGAGGTAGGGTTGGCTTTACGGTTACAGTTCCAGACCCTTACTTGAACTGATGAGGATATAGCCCTGGTCCCTGGTTGTACATTGTTCCTGACCCTTACTTGAACTAATGTGGATATAGCCCTGGTCCCTGGTTGTACATTGTTCCTGACCCTTACTTGAACTGATGTGGATATAACCCTGGTCCCTTATCGTACATTGTCCCTGACCCTTACTTGGACTAATGAGAATATAGCCCTGGTCCCTTATCGTACATTGTCCCTGACCCTTACTTGAACTGATGAGGATATAGCCCTGGTCCCTGGTTGTACATTGTTCCTGACCCTTACTTGAACTGATGAGGATATAGCCCTGGTCCCTGGTTGTACATTGTTCCTGACCCTTACTTGAACTTATGAGGATATAGCCCTGGTCCCTGGTTGTACATTGTTCCTGACCCTTACTTGAACTAATGTGGATATAGCCCTGGTCCCTGGTTGTACATTGTTCCTGACCCTTACTTGAACTAATGAGGATATAGCCCTGGTCCCTGGTTGTACATTGTTCCTGACCCTTACTTGAACTGATGTGGATATAGCCCTGGTCCTGGTTGTACATTGTCCCTGACCCTTACTTGAACTGATGAGGATATAGCCCTGGTCCCTGGTTGTACATTGTCCCTGAACCTTACTTGAACTGATGAGGATATAGCCCTGGTCCCTGGTTGTACATTGTTCCTGACCCTTACTTGAACTAATGAGGATATAGCCCTGGTCCCTGGTTGTACATTGTTCCTGACCCTTACTTGAACTGATGTGGATATAGCCCTGGTCCCTTATTGTACATTGTCCCTGACCCTTACTTGAACTGATGAGGATATAGCCCTGGTCCCTGGTTGTACATTGTTCCTGACCCTTACTTGAACTAATGAGGATATAGCCCTGGTCCCTGGTTGTACATTGTTCCTGACCCTTACTTGAACTGATGTGGATATAGCCCTGGTCCTGGTTGTACATTGTCCCTGACCCTTACTTGAACTGATGAGGATATAGCCCTGGTCCCTGGTTGTACATTGTCCCTGACCCTTACTTGAACTGATGAGGATATAGCCCTGGTCCCTGGTTGTACATTGTTCCTGACCCTTACTTGAACTAATGAGGATATAGCCCTGGTCCCTGGTTGTACATTGTTCCTGACCCTTACTTGAACTGATGTGGATATAGCCCTGGTCCCTTATTGTACATTGTCCCTGACCCTTACTTGAACTGATGAGGATATAGCCCTGGTCCCTGGTTGTACATTGTTCCTGACCCTTACTTGAACTGATGAGGATATAGCCCTGGTCCCTGGTTGTACATTGTTCCTGACCCTTACTTGAACTGATGAGGATATAGCCCTGGTCCCTGGTTGTACATTGTTCCTGACCCTTACTTGAACTGATGTGGATATAGCCCTGGTCCCTGGTTGTACATTTTCCTGACCCTTACTTGAACTGATGAGGATATAGCCCTGGTCCCTGGTTGTACATTGTTCCTCCACCATTCTATCTTGTTTATAGATGCAACTAGGTATTTTAACTTATTTTATGTTTTCTAAACACAATTAAATTCCTCATTTTATAAACGTTTGAGTCATCCTTTATTATTGTTGATGTTTTGTAACTAAGTGGCAATAATTTACCAAGAAATTAATTAATCATTAAATCTAATGTTTGTTAAATAATTAGTGATATTCATTATCTAACTAGCAACACTCCGGCTCTATAAATATTACATAGTCATCGGGTATTAAATCTGATGTTTGTAATATACACATATTCCTGGCTTAGACATTTAGAATGTTCCTCCGAGGCTGTACACAATAGAAGTTATTTTAAATGATTTAAACACTGAAGAGCAATACTGAGAATTAGTTTCAGTTCCGTAATGATGCTATAAAAATATAACTGTTATTCCTGGGGAAGGGGGTGAAGGATTTAAACTAAGATTAATTCAAGTTTTTTGTTCATTATTATTGATAACAGAAAAGGGATGAACAATGCCTCACACCCCTCTGGTAGCATAGTAAAACAAGTTTTACGACGTAAAAATGTTTTAATCTTTTATCGGAGCCCAAAAATTCCGCCTTCCTTGTGAGACCCTTTGTTTTAAAATACAGCTCCCACCCCCTTAAGAAGTAGATCTTTCTTTTCCTCCTCCTCTCGGCTCACACTGGTAGAAGTAGATCTTTCTTTTCCTCCTCGTCTCGGCTCACACTGGTAGAAGTAGATCTTTGTTTTCCTCCTCTTCTCGGCTCACACTGGTAGAAGTAGATCTTTCTTTTCCTCCTCGTCTCGGCTCACACTGGTAGAAGTAGATCTTTGTTTTCCTCCTCTTCTCGGCTCACACTGGTAGAAGTAGATCTTTCTTTTCCTCCTCGTCTCGGCTCACACTGGTAGAAGTAGATCTTTGTTTTCCTCCTCTTCTCGGCTCACACTGGTAGAAGTAGATCTTTCTTTTCCTCCTCGTCTCGGCTCACACTGGTAGAAGTAGATCTTTGTTTTCCTCCTCTTCTCGGCTCACACTGGTAGAAGTAGATCTTTCTTTTCCTCCTCGTCTCGGCTCCCACTGGTAGAAGTAGATCTTTGTTTTCCTCCTCTTCTCGGCTCACACTGGTAGAAGTAGATCTTTCTTTTCCTCCTCGTCTCGGCTCCCACTGGTAGAAGTAGTGGACGACTTGGGAGCCAGATGGGAACAAAAATAAGTCGGACTCTGAAGCGAGGACAGAATAAACGAACGAAACGGCTTAAATAGTATCTTCTAAACAAAGACAAAAGAGGGGGGAATAGGAAGTTAAGAAAGAGAGCGAGAAAATTGTAGGAATTGAGGAGAGTGATCTTTCTTTAGGAGGGACGAATTGTATTGGAAGATTCTTTGTTCATTTTGTGAAGGTGGATTCTGTTCTCATATCACCGGACCATTGGAAGAATTCACCCCTAAGTCAATTTATCATCAGAGGTCTCCCAACAGAGAGTTGTGTTCTCTAACGAACCACATTAAGGCAAGGTAACCACTCGTCTGGAGTTTCAGGCACAGTCCCAAAAATAAAGCCTTTGTCCCGACCTCAAATTGGACCATATTTTGTTTAAAATAAATAAGTGCAATTTGAAATTAATGTAGATGAAATAAACATGTTTTAATAAAATCGGTTTATAAAAGGTTTTAATATAAAATCTGTTAATACTTCACATCATTATGACAAACTAAGAATATTTTTCACTTATTATGACTTTCCATGTTAATTTTGTCTTTAAGTGTGCTAGATTAGTTGTACCGTTTCTGATTACTTTCATTATAACTTAGTCAAAAACAACATTCCGTAGACGTAGCTCACAGCACTGTCCAATCACACGAACTTATATAGAGAGTGTATTATAATACAGTTGAATAGTAGCTGCCTTCTACAGTTCCTACAAACTGTTTAAGAGTCATTTTCACCGGAGAAAAGGTTTTTATACTTATAATAAGTATTCACTATGTGAATTTACAAATTGAAGTAATACATTTTTAAAACCACTAAAACAAGCTTCAATCTTTCTTATGATTGTCTACATTGATCATAATAAGAACATATTTTGTTAGATGAAGGCTGGATATATGTTTCTAACAATTTATCTGAAGCACATATTGCAACATTTTGCGTGAAACATAATTGATGAAATGAGCGAATTCAACTCTTTCATTCTATTTTCTAACCCTACAAAACTTACAAAGTGTAAGGTTTTAATCACAATATAACCTCATTAATTCGGACGATATTAGGCCAGCCTTGCCTTAATACGGACACCCCTTTTCTCAAAATAATCCATTTATTAAAGTCCAATGAATGAACTTGGTTATCGATTTAATTATTAGTGCAATAAATGTGTGCTAAAATAAAACAACAGAAGTGTCATCTTTCAAACCTGTTTTTATTCGGAACTTTCGTTAGTTCGGACAACTTTAAACCCCAATTAGTCCGTATTAATGAGGATCTACTGTATATAAGGATATATTGAAACCTCTCCACTTAATTTTGTCATGAGACATTTTTTAAAAGAATAAATTGAATTATTTAATAACGTGGTATTTTTGAAGGTGTTCAACGTGTGTAAGAACTTGTCCAGACGGACCCAATGAGTCACTCACCTGTGACGTGGTGGGAACAAAATATAGGGACATGGAGACTGTTAAATTACACGTCGAACATTACCGCTTGAATTAATAACCACACTTAAAATCAAATATTTAGCTAAAAGAAACAATAATTCGCACCAAGACAAAATGGTTGGCGGCAAACGTTGGTTTTACTCATTGGCAAGAGTAGTATTTATAAAATGCAAACAATTAAAATGGTGTGCATTATTATTAATTCGACAGTTTTATATCCAACCCAATACGACCACTTTCAATCTGGCACTTTTTTAAAGGTCACCATCGTGCTTAGGTGTGCCAAATTAGTGTGAAATAATGTGTCACATAATAATCAACTTACTCAAAGTTTTAAATTTGAAAATTGGACGCTATTTAAAAAAATAAAAAAGACCTCTTTTTAATTGGACATTTTTTAAGGTCATCACCGTTTTCAGCCCTAAAACATCCGTTGGAAATGATGTCTTACTAAAAAATGTAGCCAACATAAAAATTATAAAACCGTCAGAAGCTATTTTTTCGAAATGGCTGCCATTTTGAATCCTAAGGAAAACTTCTTTGGGGTCCCCTTCCAAAATGGATCCCTGAGGTCTAATGTATATGCCTGCACAGCGGCTTGCTTGCATAACAAAGTGGAGTATTGTTTTAGTATTAGTCTCCTGCCACATTGACTATTTCACATCAGATTTTATTGTATAAGTCTTATAGATATAACATTGAACGAAACAATCCTAGATACTTAAATATTTCTAAAATTAGTCTTATAGTGTCACAAACTCACTTTTTGACTCTTTCAGAAGATTTGTACAATGAATTTGTTTTAGTAATCAGCAACTTCGTTTATTT
Source organism: Timema podura (assembly GCA_033556935.1). Classification (NCBI taxonomy): domain Eukaryota; kingdom Metazoa; phylum Arthropoda; class Insecta; order Phasmatodea; family Timematidae; genus Timema; species Timema podura. The sequence continues at coordinate 12,168,682 of JAVRXN010000007.1, read as the reverse complement.
GATTTATTCACTAAAATGCCAGTAGGATTCTTTCCACCACTACATACATTTAAAAAGTTAGTGAAAGTGTCTATCTATAAATAATAGGAAACAGGTCATAGTTTATTTTATATTGCCAGTAAATGCAGTCGAGGTGAAATAGTAGAGTGAATGTTTATATTTGTCAGCGGAAGAGGGGACGTGCCATCAGCTGATAGCAAAGAGGCTTTTCAAGGTGAACCTGTAACTGTATTCCCTTTCTTTCCAATTCAAATATTGGTGTCTAAATGAGATAGTGTTTATCATGCGTCAACTTATGATGCAACTCACTTCACGAAATAGCTTTATATTTCCCAAGAATCCAAAGTATTCAAATGGCTTAGTATAGGCTGTCATTGAACCAATGGTCTCTAGGTGAATGAACAAAGGCTACTTTTGCCCCCAAGTGCGTCTCCCATCTAAAGGTGTCACGCAACATGAATAATGACTTCCTTAAAAATGAAAGAGGTAGCTGAATATGGGACTTTGTCAAGAATTTTAAAATTGAGACTATGATTTTAGATTTTGTGTGTGTGTGTGACTTCATACAATACATTTTTACAATAATGATGTGTTTTATAAAAGTTCTTACTGTAGACATTATTGATTAATCCACCTATATATTATGAGTTAAAAAAGAAATATTACAAAATAAAAACAGATTATTTAAAGTTTGGCGACTTTTTAGTATATATATATATATATATATAAATATTTATATATATTTATGTAAACTCCATTTAACCGGAAGGTTAGCAGTCTTGCGTTGATGGATTACACTATGACGATATCTTACTAGCTATACCATCTGATAAAGTCAGTTTACCACTGTAGCCCTACCTTGACCAATATCAGCTTGGCTATATCTTATAATCTGGACCATAGTGGAAACCGTCAAAGTAAGATTGCATTCTTATTGGGTAAACGTAGTGTACAGCCATGTTTTAAACTATGTATTTCTATGTTGGGGTATTTTTATAGTTTCTGAAGGTAGAAGTTATAGTCGAATTAAAATTACACTGCTTGAGGGTGATGTTACAAATGTGTTTACAATGCTTTGTTTTGTCTTGGATTTTAAACACAGATAATACAGGTTAGAATCATCCTATGGTTATCGTTTGGGCCATAGATAGATCAACGTTCATTAAAGGTACAAACAAGCGCTGATTGATAAATATGGGGTCACATCGAAAATTAATTGTTGGGTTAGTAATAGCTTTGTTTATTCACTGAAGTTATTTTGTACTTTGATTTATAGAACCTCATATTCTAATCAAGAACACACAGTTATATATTATCTTATGCCAATGCATGTTTTGAATAGGCATTTATATTGATTAATATTTTTACTATAGTATATATTTATTTCAAACATAAAGATATTAGTTGACCAATGTTAAGTTTATAAAACATGTTTTAAAACATTTTAAGTTTCACTTATTATCAACTATCACTAATTTTAATTTCAGAATCTAGCATTTTAAATAATATATAATACTGCACCCACTGCAGTGACCACCATAAACCTATAAACTGGAAACTAAACTAACATTTTGGTTTAATGGAATGGCTGAGGGCTATGCGTGTAGGTTTAACTACAATAAAGTAGGCCTAGCGTAATTGATTGCCAGACAGGAGTGAGGTGTGAAATATTAAACAGCGTTAACAAAGAACAGTGTAACCAGTCATAATTATGTACAGTTCAATAACGGCAATGACAAGAATATGAGTTGTTTGGGGGTGGGAGGGGGATGACCCAAACTCAAACTATTTGCAGTCTGCAAACAATTGCAACACGCGCTTATAGATCCTTTTATTACTACACCCCACCCTCGTACCCCCTTTTCCACGCTTATTTCATGAACCACCCTCTAGACTCTAGAGCCTCACTGGTAAAGAGAATGAGACTCACCCCTCACAGTTAACCCCCTCTCCCCTCCTAGAAGGCAGTCCGTTTCTGCTCGCATCAGCTGGAAAATTGGCTCAGATATTACCATGACAGCTGCATATTTATTTACTCCGACTACAATCTTTCTCTTTTCTTCTCTTTACATAGCGGAGGGAGGTAAGGAACCAGATTGTGTTAGAAAAATGTTTTAAAGGCGATGGTGGCGTGTTTGTAAATAGAAATATCCTTCAATAATAAAATACACTTTCATTCTATCAGTTTAATAAACAAATATACACTGTTTCTTTATGTTCCACTTCTTAATAATTGTTTTTAATCGGTACATTTAACTACACTAATTTAGTAAGGATAAGAAAATTATAGTTTAGAAGAATTATTCCTGGTTTTTCAGGCAAGGAGCGTGGGGAATACATTCAGTGAAACCTCCCTCAGTATGTCCGACTGTGATTTGAACCCCAACCTTCCCGCCATGATAAGACCAGGCTAGAGATTTTTAAACAAGTTGGGTTTAGTTAAAGTTATACTTTATTTCGTGACTGGCGTCTTTTTGCTCGTCAGGGCTATCTACTTTTCTAAACTAATGAGAAAAGAGCTATGAAATGTCCTTATGAATGGGCATAAAACAAATAAATTCACTCATAGGTAAGTGGAGACAAGACCTCATTATCAACATCAAACAAAATTTTATAAATTTTATTATAGCTTAGAAAAATATTTTCAAAAATGGGTTTTTACCAAACTGCCCTTAAGTGATAATTACTAAGAAAAACATAATATCTTTATAATCACTATAACGCTATTCATACATATATTATTTTAACAACATTTTTCAAACAACAATTTTTAAATTTATAAATTAAAAAAATTAGTTATTTGAAATTTTCCCTTAGTGCATTTATGTTTTTATGAATAATAATAAACATATTTTTTATCACCCTATCCTAGTTCTTGTCCAGGTTTTGCGCATTATTTTAAATACTCTAATGGGGTTAAGGATGAGAAACGAAGCTTTTAATAGGTAATATAACAGCTTTTGCATGGAAGGAGAGTGGGAAACCAATTAGAATAAACCACTCTCAGTAGACCCAACCGTGATTCAAACTCCGATCATCCTGTCCTCAGCAGGCAAGTCTAAAATGAGATGGACGCCTTAAACCATTAGGCTATTGAAGTGGGAAATATATTCTTACTTATTATGAAAAATAATTTTAAAATACATGCTTAGCCCTTTTCTAAGAAAAAACAATTTTCTCTAATTTGTTATAAGTAAACCACCTTTAAACTATTTTTTTAAATATTATTTTCACGTTAACTAGTCCCTAGAAAACAATTTCGAGCAAAGTTGATAGAATTACTTTTTAAAATGTTATCAAATCAGTCACCAGCAAACCATTATTAAATCATTTTTTAAAATAGAAAATACATAAAAGTATTTATATTGTACAAAAATACCAGCTACGCATTTTGAGTCAATTATTTATTTAAAATACCTCAAAATTTTTAACAAATTAGTCATTTTTTTAAACTACTCTAAAATTAACATTTTTTCCCCGTAAAAATATATTAATCTTGTCAAACACTCCCCATATTTACATTTTAAATGTTTTAAATAAAATTGACAGAGGTGTTTTTATAATTTAAAATGTTCAAGTCTCTCGTCATTGCCCTACCATTAGTTTAAAAATGAGGGTCAGAATATAAAATAAAAACATAAACCAAATCCTTCAAAGGTTTTTAAATCTTGGCCCATGCCACAGATACAAACAAAACCAAACAAATAGAGACAATTAAAATAATTTTTTTTTTTTAGGTTTGGGTTCATATAAAACTAAAATATTCATAATAAAATTATCTCCTACACAAAAATTTACGATTACTTTATTTACTTTTTATTTATTTGAGAAATTAAAATTAATTAAAACTTAATATAAAAATATGTATATTTTAATATAAGTTGTCCCAAATATTCGTATCCTTTGATGTCTGATTCGTAATAAACAAAATTTAATTGACACTATCGTTATGCCCAACACACCCAGCAAACAATATGACCTCGCAAAGAATAATTAATCTTTGTCTCTGTAACAATTATTTGTCATCATAAAGTTTCATTACCACGTCCAAGCTAATGAGTTCTGTCCATTTCCTTTCCCGCTCCTTCTCGTGTGTTGTCTGGAACAATCTCTCTCTTTCTCTCCTCCTTCTCATGCGTTGTCTGGAACTCTATCTCTCTCTCACTCCTCTTGAATTTAACATGGCGTGCAAATGAGTTTTTTCTTCGTTTCCCTTTCATTTTCACGATACAAGTTATATATACAGACACGCACGCACGGTCGCTAGCTATCCTCCTAATGAATGTTTGTGCCACTCACGCGCATGCGCAATATACGTTTATTATTAACAAAGCTACCCGCTACATCGCCCTTTTTTTTATTATGAGGCTCAAACGCTAATTAACAATTTAAAAAAATACAAAGACATTTTTGGCTCATTTGAATTAAGTTTGTTGTAGTGTTGAATAACTTGTTAATTTTATGTTAAACAATTAAATTAATTAGGAATTATTAGTTAGTCATATAAAGCTTTAATATTAATGTTTCATGTATTATATCCGAAATGAAAGATTATTGGAGACAAATGGTGGAGTGAATATGATTTTGGTTTTTAGTAAGCTTTTTTCTCTGACGTTCTGATTATATTTTTTTCAGGGTTTTTTTTGGCCTAAGTTTTTTTGTATATGTTACGGGCAAATCCCGAATTCAGGTCAGATCGCGATCTGTCCGGTAAAATCGCGATTTGGGTAAATCACGATTCAACCAACAATGTAAAGAATAATCAAAATAAAAAATATTGACAAAACATTACAATTTAATTAAATTAAATTGCAGACCATAAAAAAATTAAGAAACTACTGAATTAAATGTATCTTCTGTAAGAAATTGGTTCTACCTAGTAAATTAAAATAAATGAAGTAAAATAATTATAATTATGTAATAGAGCTAAAAAAATTACAAATTATAAAAATGTTTAATGACAAACATAAAAAATAAATTATGAAAACATATAGATAGAATCACAGTTCATTCGTTGGTGCATGGAAGAGAAGAATAACATTTTGAATTGCATTTCATGCCGTTTGCGTTACATTTAATTTTTTTTTTGACATTTCTGATTACAAGAACAGAGACCGTACCCCAGCCCACCAGTGACTATATTCTGATTACAAGAACAGTGACACATAATAACCTTAATCAATCACGTCTAAAACCAGCCCCAGATTATTCTTTACCTTTTCGTAATCACTGACTCATTCTTATACAAGACATAAACCAGGCGCCTTAGTCTGCATGTCCCTCAGTGTGGGTAGATATTACTTAACGCATCAATACAAATTACTGTATAAAATATTAAAAATACACATAATAAACCAAAACACACTTAAATGTTGGTTTATGAATTTATTTTTGTAACTTATAGGATAATAAAAAATATTAATTTTAATGTTGAATATTTACTATCAGCTAAAATGTACAATGAATGTAATGTGCAGTACCTTCATAAAAATGTTTATAGAAAGAACAAGGTATTAGCACAGGTAATTGAATAAAAGTCACATCTGTGAGCACACATTCTAAAGGTCAGACACGTATAGTCATGTTTGCGGTGGTGGAAAGGTTGCGTTTGAAAGCTGGTTGAATCCTTGGGCTGGATAAAGGTTAATGGTGTTTTTATAAGTGTTTTCACACCACCTCTCCATACAATTGGTGATACATATTCTATAAATTCTGCCATACTCATCTCTACCCTAATAACAAATATAGAATTCGTAATGCCTCTACTGGTAGAATGTCGTGGTGGAAAATAAAGTATTTTTGATCAAAAAGAAATAAAAGATATTTCTTAACAGACTATATTAGATAAAAAAAGACAACCGAACAGAAAATGAAAGGAAAACGTCTTAGGGTGCAGATTCTTTTCTTACCCATGATACTTCTTATACTTTTCGCTTTTCTTGGCGTGGGAGTCCGACAACCTCTTTGGATGAGTATGGCTAGACAGACAGACAGACGCGGGAGAAGTCTTTTATGCGATGAAGAGTTCATGGAGTGCCAAGATTGTGAGTGTGTGTGTGTGGGGGGGAGGGGGGTACTTCAAAAAGGAACTTTTCATCTATATTCTCCCCTTATACCGCCATGCCGGGGTCTCCACGCTCACAAAAATAGGAAATGTGTCACAGCATTGCAATAAATGCACTTCACATTTAGTTACTTTTTTATATTTTATTCAAGCTGAGATTTTTCCCTACAATATTATTTTATGTGAACTGTCGCATCACAGCTGGAAAGATTTACTTCAGGTCTAAAAAGGTCTGTTTCCTTGGATAAGTGGATCAAGCTATCTACTAGACGTCCGAATGACCCTGGTTCGATTTAGGATAATATTAATATAATTAGTTATTATGTTTGTACAGTATTTTAAAATTTAAAATGACACTTGGATACCAGAATTGTACCCGGAACATGTTATTAGCTCGTCAGTGCTATACTGCTAAGATTTCAATGATTAACTCCGTGTTCTAGGTCATTCTTCAATCATATTTTAAGGCAGAGTCTCTGATGGACGGCTAACTATGAGCTATCATTGAAAACCCTAATTTGTGGTAGTTATTGTTGTATCACCGCATCTTACGATCTGTTCAGTTTATACGCGTGTGGCAAATACAATGATCGAAATTTGTTAAATAAAAAGCTTTATTTCTGTATTAGGAGTTGGTAAATAAAATAATGTTTTTCGGATAAAAACGATTTAAAAAATCTAGCTCAAACTTAAGTGCCATGGATAGAAAATTTACAGCTAAATTTCATATTTTTAAATTTTAAATATATAGTTTTGGTTACAATATAAACAGATATTTTACTCAAAACGTACCATTGGTCTGTGCTTGAGGGGAATTTTATTATCTGGCTGAAAACTTTGATTAATAAGCCTACGGGTATTATAAACCTGTCAGGGACAGGCAAACTTACCTTGAATAATTAGGATGCAACTTATATATTTGGTACAAGCTGAAAAACGCAACCCCTCCTCACTTGTTCTAAGAAATAATAATTTGAAATAAAAGGGGGTTGAAAATAGGACTATTTTGAAGGTGCTCGAATTATAAACTCGTAATTTGAAGCTTGGTTTGATTAAAAAGTAGATACAAAATGTTAGAGGGCACCGCACATATTTTATGTCTCCTTTATATAAAAATGGAGAAATTTACCTGTAACATTAGCAATACAAGCTAATGCTACAAGGAAGCTAACCACCCCAAATAAACCAATACATATAGACATACTGCAATAGTAACACTAGCAAGACTAACTAGTTTACTTTAATACTACTCACTCCGAATAATGCCGATACTCATAAACATCCTGCAATATCAAAGATTACAAAATTTACTATGTTTAATATATGTGCTTTACTCGCTCATTGTATCTTCTGGCTTAGCATGAGTTCCATGACCAAACTGTTCGCACCAAATTCTATAATGAAGAGAAGTCCTAACAAGCTATGAATGATGCTGCAACAAGATCTTCCAATAGAGGGATCCAGAAAGGCACTGATTGGCCCGGCTGGGCAACAGATGCGCCACTCACAATCTTTCACTGCAATTAACCAGGTGTCCAGCCTACGTGACTTGGGAATGGGCCAAGTTTAACTGCAACTAACCAGGTGTTTGGTGTACGTGACTTGATGGACGTACCTAGGTTCAACAGCCAACTCACCAGGTGTCCGGCGTACGTAACTTGGTGTCGAGCCAAGTTTTGGCAGCTGCTAACAAGAGAGTGCTGTTAGCACGTGTTAGGCGTGGCGTTGTAGTTTTAATATGAAAATCTCCCACCTCTTTATCCATCAACTAGACCTATATAACGAGGGAACTAAGCAACTATGATTGACTATTAAATGCAGCACTTCCACGAGAAGTCCTGTTCTGGACTTGAAAATAATCAGCTAGCATATTTGACCATTATATCCGACACAACCACGAGAGGTCCTTATCTGGACTTGGACTTAATCGCTCCAGGATGGCAATATATAAACTTTATATATTTTAATTATTATTTAAAATTTAAACGACATTTAATGGCTTTAAGTGTTTTGAACAATTATATTAATTATGTGATTGAAATCATTCAGTGTAGGCTTCTGTAATTTCTCACTAGTAGATTTATTTTTTAAACTAAATTGGTTTTATGAAAAACTTAATGTTTCCTTTTGCCGCTTGGGCGCTAGTCTCTTTGTAATTTTTAGAGATGTTAATAGGTAGCCACTTTTGATTCTTTTTCTAGCTTGGAATATTTAGTTTAAATATAAATTTTTATTGCTCTTGTGGTTACCAATAATTGTTTGAACTTTAAAATTTGATAAATTATTTTATAAGTAATATTTTGTAGAAGTATTTTCTTTGAAGAAAAGATTAAGTAATTTATTTTTGTTGGTTTATAAGTTTTAACTTTAACATTTACCGATTTATTTAGTGAGAACTTACAAGTATTCTAATGTAATATTGCTGTGTTTGATCTTAAAATTTAAATTGGTTTACTTTGAATTCACAATGGTGATTCAGGAGCGTTGTTAACCATTTAAAAAAGGCTCTTTTAAGCTCTTCATTATAATATTAATGATTTTGTTTATAAATGGGTCTCTTCCAGACTAATTAATATAAATATACTGAGCAAGTGCAGTGTATGCCATATTTATATGTTTTTCAACACTCTTAAGTTTGTCTTGTGAGGCCATTTATTTTTTTGTTTACCTCTGTTGTTTTATCTTGAATAAACAATTCAAATATTTCTTAGATTTGCAAATTTTCTAATTTCTGTTATAATAAATTCCTTAGATTCCATCCACTCTCTTTTAGTCTATTGTGGCCGTAGCTATAAGAAGAGGTGATCGGTACATACTTAAAACTAGTGTGAAACAAAATAGTATAAATTGTTGCAGGAACATGATGAAAAAATAGAGTACCACATTTCCCCAGAGAACATAAATGATAGAATATTAACTTTTACAGAAATAACAAGAAAAGAGAAACGTTTCTGTCCACCAAAAAGCAAAATAATTAGTTCACCCTTATCAAAGAAACTCAATCACATATATTATAATTGCTTATATCTTGGAAACTATTGGTTTTATAAAAGTATACTTTGAATAAATTTATTTTTTATTTTTATTAATACTACAAAATGATAACGATAAATTATTTCATATCTGCAATAGTTGCGGAGATATCAAAGATGTAAATTTATGCTTATGTGAAGTAGCCTCAAAGTCATTTTAATGGAAAAATGAGAAACTGTATTTTGTTTGTAATGTTAAATAGTGCCTAAATACGAAATTTAATCAAAAATCAAGATTGAATTTTGAGATAATTAATTTAATCTATTTTCGCCATTAGTAAACTACCCTTACTTTAAGGTAAGATATCTTATTCCAAGATTGCCTAAAAGCCCCTAATTACCTCGTTCTAACCCGATTGAGTAAATGGTTTCTGCACTAGGCTGAATCACAGAGAGGTGGACAAATACACAGATAGGTCATCTAGGGATTTCTGGAGGGTGTGAAAACACACACACTTCTAGGTCATCTAGGGACTTCTGGAGGGTGTAGAAAGACACACACACACACAAACACACTAGTAAATTACACATGGAGATTTATGATAGTGCAATTAACACTCTTTTACTGGCAGTTTAGGGCAGAAAAAAGGCAAAAAAATATTACGTCAATCACTAAAGAAAAATGTGTTAGGCTTTGATAAAGTTAAATAACATTATAATCGACATATGAAAATTATTCACATATAAAAGACTAGGTAGTAAATTTCGTGAAAAAAAATATTAGTCAAGTATATATATTAACAAAATGAATAATAGTCTGTCTGTCATGAGGAAAGCATGGTATCTACCGCACGCAGAGGACTGGAATCAAAGACTTTTCAATTTACGAATTTGATTCTTGTTGCTGCTATATTAATAACCTAGATATTATTTCCAGCTTCCAAAATTTGATATTCAAGTAGCACTATTAATTGATACTCATTAACTTTACTCCAAATTGTGTACATGTCCATTCTTGTTTTCAAATAGTATCGTTAGGTCTTTATGTGTTTAATATTAGTCGCACTATCCCAGATTATCCTAGTTGCTATGTCCCGGGTACATAGTCTTCAAGTTTGGAAAACACGTCAAATATTTATATTTAAAAGAAATTAAATTATAAGCACTATTGAGTTAATTGTGGTCACTGCCTCAAAAAAAATACATCATTTTATGTCTTACCTTAATTTTCTCCCACCATATCATATTACCCGTCCCCACTATATGAATATAATCAGCCAAGTGATACAGGAATAGGCGGCGTTCTTTAGTAGTGCGGCAATGAACGTTTGATTTCCTAACGCCAAAGAGTAAAAGAGTAAATCAGGCCTACGGAAGTAAGACGAAGCTCCAGCCCCACCAAATATATATATATATTTATTTATCTAAATATATATATTTACTTCCATTATTCTCATAGAATGAATCTGTTCAAAGTTGTTATGAGATAGATAAATAACTTAAATCAAAGGTTTTAAGATAGGGTTATAAATTAGTGATTTAGTTTGAACTCTGGGACCCCTTTTCAAATATAAGTCTATGTATTTTAAATCCTTATCCCAAAAAGTGATAGAATTAATTCAAATGAATTGATATTATTGTTTTGTCTCTAATTAATTACCTGTATCGTCACACAGTAGTTCCATACTATCCGAGGTTTACAGGACCAATACTGCGTAGGATAGTACGGAATCTCAGATAGTACAGATCCTAGGACAGTATGCAACATAGTGTAGAATAGAACCTCGGATAGTATGAAACCTCGTATCTTTGGGTCTCAGCTAGACGGGATTTGTATACAAATCTAGTCATTTACACTGATAAATTTGATTCCAAACAAATTCCAATTTAATTGTTGTTTAATTATATAGTGTTACACACTTTATAATCACGTGAGTCTCTGAACTCTTATTACTTTTCATAAAAGTTTAATTCCTTAGTTAGTAAATAAACATTGAGTACTGATTATTAAAATGATTATGTTTAGTAAAACTTTTACTAATAATATAGGGAAGAAAAACACTTTTTAAATATATCCAATTAAAAATATTGTCGGTAGTGTAGTGATAATAGATAGTTCACATCTTCCATTATTCAAAAAAATAGAGCCACATATTCTTGAATTTCAATTTGCGATAAGTTTTAATTCAAATAACTTAGATAATTTTCTGACCTGATTGAATCCATCCTAAAAATACTGAGTGAAGACCATATATTTTCCATACTACATCCTATGTTTATAAATAGAAATATTTTAAATGCTGAACTATGAAAAAGTGTTTTGCTAGAGAAAGAATTAAGTTTTTATTTTAGGATCTTTTATAATAATTACAAATGTATAAATATATTTTGGGGTAAATACTTGTATTGATATATAAATTTATATAATTTGTGTTTGTGGAAATTTACTTTTAAAATATATAAAATGTAGAGCGAGAGTTTAAGTATAATTTTAAAGCTAAACTTTGATAGCACGTTTGTTGGTCACTACAATATTTGTAAAGCCGTTTGATCAGTAAGTTCAATGTTACCTTTAGCAACCACTTTTAAATCTTCACTCGTCCGTATTGGCTTCAAAGTAATTTCCATTAAGAATTCACAGGGAATCTCTAGTAGCTCTTGTGGACTAATTGCTATGCACAGGCACGGCTGGGCTACGTGCCGTCGACAAAGTCTTTATTGAGCGATTTTCAACCAATTGCTATGAAAGTCAAAGAGAAACTTTTGTAATTTAGACTCTTTTTTTATTATATACACTTGCAACCATTATTTTTATGGGGTTGGATTTTTAGACGTGTGCAAGGAATTAATTAAAATAATAATTTAAAATATATTTAAATATTATTTTTTTTATTGAAATACACTTTTTTTTAGCATGGCATCTTACTACCCACTCGGGCTGTACGCCTATGTACTGGTTACACTCATATGTTAGGGATAAGTAAGTTTAAATTTAGAGGAAGGGTGACTGCATTTGCATGAAGAGAGAGAGGGAAACTATTTAGGAAAACCTTCCCCAGTACACCCAGCCAGGATCGAGCTCAGGATCGAGCTCAGGATCGAGCTCCACTCTCCCCGTCTCTGGCAGTCTAGTCTAGGGTGAGAGTTGCACCTTAGACCATGCGCTCACCAAAGCGGGTATTTGCGTTTTTTCATACAGTATAAAATCAATTTGAATAATTAACTGGAAGAGAAAAGAATGAGTCAGGTGTCAGTTTCAACTCCTACATGGGGGGGGGGGGGTTACCATCCCCTCAATACATTAATTTTACAGGATAGGTTATTTTTAATTACTTTCTCATTTTTCTTCCTGAAAACTAACAAGCTGCTAGCAAGTTAATAAAATGGTGCTGACAAGATGGAGGCTATTAATCTCACTGTTGTTATCTGAATATAAACCAAGATACTTTCCTACCTTATTATTGAAGCTCGTCCATCAAATATATGTTCCCATCACGTCTCACTGCCAGTCCGAGTTATACGCTTATCTACTCTAATCAACGCTAATGGGTTAGGAGTTGGGAAGGTTGAATTTAGAGGAAGTGAACCTGCATTCGTATGAAGGGAGAATGGAGAACTATTTAGGAAAAACTGCCCTCAGTCCACCCGAGCGAGATTCAAACCTCGATCATCCCGCCCTTGGCAGTCTAACTCAACACTAAACTAACGCATTAGCTAACTAAGCCACCAAGGCGGGTACTTTTATCTTTAATGGGGTAGGGATGAGGAAGGTGGGATTCAGTCAATCCAGACATATTTGCCTGGAGGGAGAGTGGGAAAAAATTGAGGAAATAAATATTATAATTAGATCATACCAGACTAGTAAAGCCGGGAAATACCACGTGTTGATCAATGAGTGTTTGAGCTAGTTTATAAAAAATAAATATACAATAAATGAGCTAAAACACATTCTCATAGTCTATACATCCCTCGATAAAATACTTTCTGGGATTTACAACATTATATCATATATATCATATCATATATTTGAATTAAACAGAGTACACACGCATTTGAAATATAATAACTTGGAAATAAATATTGAAATAAATTTTTATTAGTATCCTGAAAAAAAACACTCTTATTATTAATTTAAGTGAAAGTGAAAAGTTTAGGTGTGATCTCCTGTCTCACTAAGATGTAGTCTTTTCAAATTAAAATGAGCTTCCAAATATGTTCCTGAACACTCAAAATACTATTTTTATTTAACATAAATCTTAACACCTTCGGTAATATGATGGCGAGGGGGTTCTGCCTAAGGTAACTAGGGCTGAACTTTCCAACAGAAGATGTCAAGAAATCCCTCTAACAGCAATTTAAAGTGTTTTAAAACATAATTGGATTGTAGCTCTAAAGGAATGTGTAATACTTCAACATAGGATCTTAGGGAGTGATGAGAAACAGAAAATTACTTTATTAATAATACAGTAGAGGATGGAGGATATCTGGTTTGTACCTTTACTTCCCTGGGCTGCTTGCTGTATTATGAATGGTGCTTTATGATTACAGCGTGGTTAAAAACATTTCACGAATATTTCAAGGGATCTATGGCCGCCAAGTAGGGCTCATATATATATAATATTTTAAAAATTATAGTAAGCCTACTGGATATATTGGAAATATACTGTAATTTTAAAACTTTCATGAAGTATTTCGTTCCCTGCTCTATCACTTTTCATCTACTCCCTTCCTAGAAACTGAGGGATTATATAATTATCTAGTGATATTTAAATTACGTTTTTTCTTAATGTTACTTGAAGTTTTGCTTATATTTATACAACTTTATAGGAAACCATATATTGTTTTCCGTGCTCAAAAATATGATAGCATTCTTTTTTTCTTAGTAGTTAAATAAAAATTTTGGTGCTGTTTTTATACAGAAATATTGTAATTACTATTTTTATTAATTAATATATTACTGCAATTATGTGGGTATTTATCTTGGAAGATTATGATTAATTTTATTTAGTAACAAGCCTCGTTAAAAGTACTATAAATTGTAAAACTTAAATCAAAAACATCTACAGTATTCATTAGATTTAATCATACAAATAATACAAGATTAATTAATAGCTAAATCTCTTGAAGTAAAGATGGAAATAATTATTAAAATAAATGTATCAACATTCATTTGAAGAGATTAAGTAATTTTAAAAGAAAAATATATAGTGAAAGGTTTGAAATATTTATATTTAAACTTTAATTTGGGTAGTGTCCAAAAAGTATTTCGTATTTCGTATTTGTGGCAGACTCAAAAGTTTAGTTAGATACTAAATTCAAAGTGCTTCAAAGGAAAATACAACTTTGTGTTAGCAATGCAGATGAGTTTTATTGGGATTAAAATAAGCTTGGATGTATTTGAAGAAAATGTGTCCTTAAGAAAATCTTCTTCATTAGGAGCTAGATAAAATATGTCATGCACACTAACTACATTCTAATTATTTTCAGTATTTTTAATGAAAAATATTGGTTTATATTAATTTTGTGAACGTAATCATTCAACCTATAAATTTGTAAAGATGTTTCTTGAGTTTAGCTCACTTTAATACGTACTAACATTTGCACACGACCTCACTCCCATTAAGCACTACATTAACAAATTTGACAAATTCAAATGATAGGAAAGACTGAAACTTATTCTAGAGCAGTGTTTTATGTGGGTACGAAGATTCACAAATAATTGTGTATTCAACCATATTCCCCCCTCCACACCCCTTGGTCATATCAATTGCCCCCTTCTGTCCACACAATACCAGCTAAGACAAATGTTCACTGCTTAGTCCTTGTTTATTCGACAACGCTTCACTCGTGATAAGATAATGGGATAGTATATAGCTTATCATGGTTCTATCAAAATTAAGGAGTAAAGCAGAAGAATTCCCGTCTCAATCCAGTTAATACTCTTTGAATTTACGGGCAACAAACTAACAAACAGATAGACAAACATTATAAAAATGAATTATTTTGTATTATTTACATCGTTTATACCACCTAGAAAAAAGGAAAATTTCACAAAGCTCTAATGCGCATACAAGACTTTAGTATTGTATTACATGTATATGGTACACCCACTATATATTTACTATCTAGGGAAAAAGAGTGAAGTAAATTGAAAAAGGCTTTCTATATTAAGCGTCCTATCCCACCAAACTAAGTTGTGCTGTTGATTTAGTATCAACAACAAAACTAAATAAACTTAATTCATAATCAAAAGCATAAAATGTCTTAAAACATAAATAAATGTAAGACTTACAATCAAAAACGCTAACAGTTGAGGCATTGTCACAATGAACCCAAAATAAATTGTTTGAATTCATTATCAAAGAAACAAAACAAAATAAAACTACTTTACAAGCAAAACTATAAAATAACTCAAAATCTATCTAATCTATTAAATAACTATCAATTGTATTGGTTTTATCCTCACTAGTTAGAATTATATATACAAATAGCTCCTTTATTAGTAACTAAAACATTTATAGAACAATTAGACGTTTAGTAAAAAAAAATCCCCATCTAAATCGATTCTTAGGAAGTGAAAATCTGTATGGTCTTTACGTAATAGTCTATCATTTTACTGCCTTTAATTTCTGTGACATAGAATATATGAAGACATAGAATGTTTGTCAAGAGCTTGTAAACTTTCGATAGTAATTCAACGTAAAATAAAGAATACAACTTTCAAATCTACTCAAAAGTTATCTAGTTACAAGCGAACTTATCAGTACAGGAACTCCTTTATAAGGATCTGTGGATTCAAAACAACCAACTAGAGCAAAATATTATTTCTCTTTGGATTTTCTATTGAAATATATTCTGTAATTTCTCTTTGGATTTGCTACTGAAATGTATTCTTTAATTTCTCTTTGGATTTACCATTGAAATGTCTTCTGTAATTTCTCTTGGGATTTAATACTGAAATATATTCTGTAATTTCTCTTTGGATTTACTATTGCAGTGTATTCTTGAATTTCTCTTTGGATTTACTACTGAAATGTATTCTGTAATTTCTCTTTGGATTTACTATCGGAATGTATTCTGTAATTTCTCTTTGGATTTACAATTGAAATGTATTCTGTAATAAATACTATTTGAATTTGGTGATCAGGGAATACAACAAAATTATTAATTCTATATTAAATAGGAGAATCCACCATTGATCACTTGGTTTATAAAAAATCTTGGAAAAACAATAAATTTACCGTAATTTATTTAGTTCGTAGATAAATACTCTGAGACATTGCAGGTACAAATATACATTATATAAAAAATCCTGCATCAAACATTTTTTCCAATTAATTTCAAAAAGTTTTATTTTTAACTAAACAATAGTATATAACTAATAGGAAGTGCGTAGTTAAATAATAATTATGATGGTTACACACACCGACATCTTAAGATTTTTGTAACAAATACAATACTTTTAAGATGTGTTTTGTAATAAAGACAGACAATTTACCTCGTAGCTAAGTGATTTAAACTAATTAATATTTCGTGGAGTTATCCCTAATCAAACACTAGGATGTATATCTAGCGAGTCATTCGTGTAATATGTCACTGACGTCACGCAACTGCTGGAACAGACCCGGCTGATCGGAGTAACCTTGACTCCATGACCCTTGAAACGTGCTTGAACAACCCTCTGGTGTCATGGGAGGAAATAAGAGACTAATTTCTTTAGCACAGCTCTGTATTAAATATCTTATACCTTTGTTAAGTCGCTTTTAAAATAAATATGTTGTATGCTTTAAACGCCGTGAGGTGAAGTAGAGGGCAATAAGTGCATCATAACTGTCTAGTATATTGTATATTGTACCTAAATTAAGGCGTTTTTCATATACTCAAAATAAATGTGCTGCATGCTTTAAACGCCGTGAGGTACAGTAGAGGGCAATAGGTGCAGCAAAACTGTCTAGTATATTGCATATTATAGCGGTTTAAGGGGCTATTCAAATACTTAAAATAATGTTTGATTCTTTAAACGCCGTGAGATACAGTAGAGGGCAATAGGTGCAGCATAACTGTCTAATATATTGCATATTGTACCTAAATTAAGGCGCTTTTAGTATACTCAAAATAAATGTGCTGCATGCTTTAAACGCCGTGAGGTACAATAGAGGGCAATAAGTGCAGCATAACTGTCTAGTATATTGCATATTATAGCGGTTTAAGGGGCTATTCAAATACTTAAAATAATGTTTGATTCTTTAAACGCCGTGAGATACAGTAGAGGGCAATAGGTGCAGCATAACTGTCTAGTATATTGCATATTATAGTGGTTTAAGGGGTTATTCAAATACTTAAAATAATGTTTGATTCTTTAAATGCCGTGATCTGCAATTGAGGGCAATAAGTGTATCAATGCTGTTTAATAAAATGCATACTATACCGATATCAATGCGCTATTCAAATACATATAAGTCATTCTTTTAATGCCTTATGATGATATGTAACACTAATATTTACGAAGCAACCATAGAGTTTGGACACAGAGACAAAGTACCCAAAAAGTACAATAAACAAAACTGAACAGCAATAATAATATGTAATAAAATGTCATTTAGTGTTCTAATATTTGTCATTTTACCTATGTGTCAAGACTTTATGTCCACTCTGTGGTAAGTTTCTTGTATATCATACTAGTACTAAGCCTCTATCAGAAAAACTATTTTGGTTTTTTATAATATCATAAGATATATATTTTTTGTAAAACTACTCATACTATTATTTAATTTTAAATCTGACATTGTTAATCGTTTCTTTTAAATCGTAATATTCATGTTTCATTTGGTGTTTACAAATTTATTTTTAGTTCCTTGTCTCATGTTCTTTGGATTATATTTGCATCATTAACTCCTACAATTGAAGTGTTTTGATATAACAAAACTTAGACTTGGGGTTCGGGTGATAGCGATCGATTTTCTTTGTCATTGCCAAGAGGTAGTAGTGCAAATGTCAACTGTGTTTTGGTTTCACAATTAAAACCATATATTGAATGTTATTTAATATATGTATGCCCATTACTGTTTAATTTACTTTCTCCCAAGTTTAAAGGTAAAATAATAATTATATTTCAGTTACTTCCCGCACTTCTTGTTTTTATGCCAATATCTCTTGTCGTTATTACTTATCTAACCAACGTACAGCAAATATATATATGTAAACTTTACGGTATATATTTATGTATATAATTTATATAAATATATATACATATACGTTTAAGTTTGAAGGTGAGATAAATAGCTCTAATTGAAAGGATTTACTTTAAACATCATTGGAAATAAATAGCAATACAAATTTAAAAATAATATTTTAGTTAATTCTACCATTCGATACGATATGTGTGGTATTTCGCTTTTTGTGAGCAGTAAGTATTGTTATATATCTCAGTATATGAAAAATTGAAATTCATCCAGTCTTTATAGTTTCCAATTATAAAAACAAACCATTCCACACCATATTATGTTTTCAAATCTCTAATTTTATTCAATGCATTTACAGCTACGATTTTAGTGATAAAAATACTATTTTATTGAGTTCTATGTCAAATTAGAAAACTTTAGCTACAGCGGATTTAGAATATCTTTAATAAACATGTTTTATTTATTTTTTGTGCAAATAATAAGTCGTAAATTATAGTAAACATCAAACACACACGTAAGTATGCTTTGATTGCTTTTCAAACTTTTAGCACTGTGTCAATTGTAACAATGTTTTCTTGCTTTTTTTAAATTTCAAATGCATCATTTCGAGAGGAAATTGTGAAAGCAAAAAATAAGTCCAATATTTTTTATTTAAAAAATCAGTTGATAGCAAAAAAAAAAAAAGGTTGATAAAGAATAAAAAAAAGGGAAAGAGAATGGAAATTCAAAACGCAAGAGAAATCGATTGCTACGTAATAGACATCCGTTTGCTGATTACTAATTAATTATTGAATACAGTCATTCAAATTCTGAGGGAGAGAAAGAAGAAATGGGTCAGCCATTGCTAGGGAAAATCTCACTACCAGTTTATTTACATTTATTAAATCAGTTAAATCATTTAATACAGAAATATTTGTGTATTTACTCTTTGTAGCTTAAACTGTATTGCTACGATTTTAGTTTGATAGCATTCACAATTCATAATTTTACTAATTTAATTTATATTGTGCTTACTATTTAATACATTTACACCATAACTGCCACCATGTGTTATGACCGTCCACCATTTCATTGAGGACGGGACGCACTTACATTGGAATAAATACATGATATATGTACTATTCTCAAACTGACTAATTTACTAAGAGAAATATAAGACAATTATCTACTAAACCTAATAATTTGAACATGGTAATTGTATACAGGTAGAGTAGCCTAAATTTAGAATATTCCTAGACCATTCAGAGGTCCTATGTTTATTTATATCTTATGGTGATTTACCGGACCCAACTGAACTCCTATTCAGTTAGTTTGTCCCTGGATCAACTCCAGGTCATTAACAGGCCATTGATCTCTATCTGGAATGTATAGCACTGAACATAAGCCATTATTTCAAGACTAGGTATGTCATCGTAAGCCAGGAGGCGAGTCCTAAGACATCACAACAATTCCTAGTTGCAGCTATGTATTTCTGTATCTGTGCATTATAAATTTGAGAATATCCGGTTAAATATGTTGATCCCATTTCGGCTCCCAACAATATCTAACATTGAGTGCATCTGTCTCTTTGTTCGGAATGCGTAGGTTAAATATAGCAATTAGATGCAGAATAGTTTTGCTATTTTTGCACATTTTTTCAACAAGCTTGTGTTGATATCTCAACTTCTTCCTATTGATATTATTAAATGCTACTCTAAGATAACGTCAACTTCTAAAAGCCTCTATTACATAAGTATCCAGTTCTCGAAGTAACTGCGGCGCTATCACATCTGATGGGAATATGATTACACCTCGGAGGCACCAAATTTGGTGTTTAAGCTTGCGTGGCCCACGGTAAGTGGTCGGAAAGGTTAGGGGAGGAAGGAGGAGGAGGTTTGGTGATGGAGGCGAAGGTTAGTCATAAAAAGGGGAGGGAAGGGAGTAAGTTACCTTTACCGACAACCGCGATAGCATCAGGGTGAGTTCCGCTCCCCAAAATTGAATTATTCATCCTTCACCCCCTTTCCCACTCCCCTCGCACACACACCCCTCCCTCACGCCATCTAGGGAGTGTATTATCAAACTAGTACAACACCATCAACCCTCCCACGCCCCCTAAAGGTGCTAATTGGTGGAGGCTGCGTTCATTAGTGTTGATTAAGGTCGGTTCACGGTTGTTTATTTTAGACTTCTTCCCGACAAGTCTTGATGTGATTTTGGTTGGTAGATTCTACGTTTAGAGTTTTTAAGGAAGATCTAACAGAAGACTTGATGAAAATTTTATTCAGGATTGGGCTTAAAGATAATTACGTCCTAAGTTTCTGTCAATTGACTGTCTCTCTAATATCTACTTAATTACTCTATGGCAATAAAAGCTCGAGATATTATTGCCACATCTACGACTGAAGTATTCTACCTATTCCTATCTTGAGCTACCTCATTACACCCTATTACTATCTTAAGCTAGTTCTATCCAGTCCACCTCATTACTCTGAACGTGGTTCAAGTGGTTCTTCTACTAGCCCTGAATGTCCTGCGATTATTGAAAACCCTAATAATGTCTCATGAAATTATCTGATTACCCTGGTGGTCATCACATTTTGTTTACATCACATAATATCCCTGTATCAACATAACCTTGGAATAATAATACCCACATGGGTGGTATCGGGATCTGACACATTACTCTCGTACAAGAACAGAATTACTATGACGTGGAGATCGGGATTCAGATCCAAGGCAGGTGTATTGAGTGATCTTCCTAAACGGTTTCCTGCTCTCTCTCGCTCTCCCTCCACGCAAACGTGGGTAAATTTCCTGTGAAATTCAACCTTTCTTATCTCCATAGCTAATGAATGGGTACTAGCATGAGGAGAAAACCCCGAGGTACGTTTAGTTTTAACTGCTTTTCACTGCGCACATTACTTGCTAGTAGCATCTGCAATTAATTACACTGATATGAAAGATAGTTGTGTCAAGTATGATTGGGAAACAATCTAGTTAAAAGAATACTTACTTTAAAAGAATACTTACTATACCTAGCCTGGATATGAACTCTGTAGAATAGGACTGTTCGAAGCTGGCACCCTTGCATGTGCACTCAATTGGTTGGCTCTTATTAAGTATTTAAAGCTCTGTATATTTTCCCAGGGTGGGTGTATGGGAGACAGACTACATCAAGGGATCCCCGCAATAGTGACCAAGCGGTTCTAGGTGTTGGACTCACATTGCACTTGATCACCGTTGCCAGGAAAGCTTGGAGAGAAAATCCCAGCACATCCTTATTTGAGAAATTGTGTGTGTTTCCTTTGAGCTATCACCTCCTTTCAATCTAGATTATCTCCTCCTTTTAATCTAGATTATCTCCTTGAGTATATTACGATAAACGTACAATGACCTCATGGTCTTGTGGTAAAGTACTCGCCTCTAATTATATTAATTATGACAATTATTTAGAGAGATTGTCTGTTAACTGCTCTATATATGTGAGTGGTCCTTATGAACTTCCTGTAAACCTTGGCACTGCCTGTAACTGCTCTGTGCGATGATAATCTTCACAGTTACCCATCTGTTTGCACACATTCTCCTACATATTTGGTCGATCTTAACGGGTAAGGATTATGAAGGTAGGATTTAGAGCAAATCTTCTCCTTATTTGCTTGAAAAAAAGATTGAAAAAGTTTAGAAATAAACAAGCTTAGTATATACAAACGGGATTGAAACCCCGTCACATACACAGTAGTCCAGTTTATTTGGATAGTGACATCTTAGACCATGCAACCACTGAAAAGGTTAGCCTACTGGTGAATGCGCGTCTTCTTTCCGTTTCATAGTATGATAATTTGGTTTCTTACATTTCCTATCAGACGTGAACATTTTGTTTATTTTGAAAGCTAGAACAAAGGAGATATTTCCTTTAATTTATTTAGTGCTATCCTCATTAACTCAAAATAAGAATCATTAAAACTATAAATAAGGCATTTATAAGATGTATATGTGTGTTTAATAATATAACAATCTAATATTATTATAAATCTTATATAAATAAACCCCAAAAATACTTTATTGATATTGAACTATAACGCAAGTAAAGAATGCAAACTACAATACTAATCAACCGAAGCTTAGCGTTGATCAACAAACAATAAATACAAACGTAAACGTAAATGTCTCTAGAACTAATTATGACACATAAACGAAAGTATAATAACATACATTCAAAACTCAATCAAAATTGAATAAAATATAACTAATCACATGGAAAATAAATGATTGTAAAACTGAAATGTTTAATTATTATGTTAGTAACACGTAGCAGTTTTACTATGGTTTATAAGCTTTCTAAGTTATGTATTAATTGGGCTGGTATTTATTTATTTAAAAAAAATTGATCAAATATCCTTATTCAATAAATTTCAAAATTAACTAGTTTAATTCTTCAAGTTACACATTTAATATACACTCATAACATATTTTTTTTTTAAACCAAAATTATCAATCTAATAGACTACTATATTAAAACGGCTAAAGATTTTTTCTTTTCCTTTGTTGTGCTGATATTTTTTCTTTAGGTTCTTTTTTTTCAGGAAGAAAGAGATTCTCTTATATCTAAATGTTGACAAAACTTTTCCAATAAATCTTGTTAAAGCAGAAGAAGAGCGCGTTGTCTGGTCCACAGCTCAAGTTTACACACAACAAACACTTATTTGGGAGATTCAATATTTCCTCAGAACATATTTTATATTGTTGGTTCTAGGACTTCAAAAGACTTTCAGGTCATTAACTCTTAGCATTTTGTGTAACATTCTATTTTTCGCAGATCTTAGCCTCTTAACGAGAAAAAGGAAACTCAAAAACTGTTAATACTTTCTTCAAAGCACAACATCCAAAATAAAAATAATTTTTACATTGATTAGAATCTAGAATTTCGATGCTTAGATTAATATTTCTGGTTCAAAAGAATATTTTTGGGCTAATTATTGAAAATAACACGTGAAAACAAGTTAGGATAGTTATTTGAATTACATTTATACGGAAATTGAGGTTAAAAATGTTACAGATTTGAATTAGTCTAGATTTAAGAACTAAAACAAATAAAATAAAAATAAATGAAAACTTGAAAAAAGTGGCTATTTTATCATTTTCTTTGCTTTGCTTCTTACTACCACATGGGTTAGACACATGTAATTACATTAATAAGGCATAGATGAGTACGGTAGACTTTAGAAGAAATGCACATGCATTTGTGTGAAGGAATAATGAGAAACCGTTAAAGGAATTATGACAGATTTGATCCTCTACTTATCAATAACCGGCTATCTATACTAGGTGAGCTTGACTTTTAGTCCACGTGACCACATATACAGATGTTTATTTTTTACATAAAAGGAACACACTTTGTCATAGTCCTTTGGATAAGTGCAACATTATAAAACACCCAAAATAGTGGTCGGGTGTTTTTATTAAAAATAAAAAGAATCAACACACGTCTCATAAATCAGGTAGTTTTAAATCTAACCATATTTTTTGAACCTATCAGCCAGAGAGAAACAGTGTTTTGAGTTATTAATCTGCCCACAAAGGTTTAGTTGAGAACTTGACCGTTGCAAGCGCTACGTTAAGCGCTCTTTACACAAAGTGTCATCGAATTCTGCCACGTGAAAGAGTTTTTAACATGACGCCAAAACAGATTGTCATTATTTATAGCGTTCATGTTGTGTATTTTGGGAGGATGAGAGACCACTAGTTAGTAACAAAAATATGTTCGAGATGGGAGGTTTATATTCACATTTCATTCACTTATTATATATAATATATATATATATATATATATATATATATATATATATATATATATAATTATATATATATATATATATATATATATATATATATATCCTGAAACATTTCAATCATGTGAATCTACTAGAGAGTACCAATTTACACAATTAAATGAGTTAGTAATTCAAAATATTGATTTAAAGACTGACATCCAAAAATTGATTAAAATAATTAGTAGAGTGAAAAATAAAGCCTAAATAAAGTAATGCTTTGATTCTACACCCCGTCTTACTGTTAATCTGGGCAATACGCATTGAGCTAGTGATTTAGGATTTATAAAGGAAGAAATGTACCCTCACTTTTCTTTATTGATATTAGGGCGCTATTTAGGAACAATATAATCCTCAGAACACGTGACTGGAACTCGAACCATGACCTGGCTTACATATAAACCAGACAAGGTGAGTCTCATAATTAAATGTAGATGAAGAATTTTTATTGAAACTCCTATTGAATTATCGAATATGAAATTGGGGCTTTTAAATGTGTTATCAAGTATGGTGTATTGTAATTATTTTTTTAATCTCCCCACTTTTCTTAATAAAGACCAGGTTGCTGTATTTCCCCTCTCCCTCCCCTCCTGAAGGCGTGAAAGACACAAACACTACTCAATTACTTTCAATGTACTCGTGGAAATTTAGTTAATTTTTAATTGCACTTACATTTAGATAACATAGTATTGTTAGGAAAAAATAGCAAAAATTACACTATTGGGGAACTGGATAAAACTAGCGCAAGATATAGATATGGTGTAATGAGGTGGACTGGATAGAACTATCTCAAGGTAGAGATATGGTGTAATGAGGTGGACTGGGTATAACTAGCTCAAGATAGGGATAGGTGGAATACTTTTGTAAGCGCGGCAGTCAACTTTATAGTTTTCAATGGGACTCACGCCTTTGCCTACGTGAAGATTTTTTTAATATATTGTAGGAAGTTGTAGGTAGTTTGTAAAATTAATTAGATTTGTTCTTCAATTTCCCTTCAAACGTAAATAATATTATAATTTAAAGAAATATATATTATGAAAACAATTGGTAAAATTATGTAATCTATACCCTAGATATTGTTTTCGTCTGATCTAATTCCGCGTTCAACACAAGTGCACGTGGTGAGGTAGAAAGGCAGGAGAATGGTATTATTTAGAGTAAGTTTACAATCTTAGTCTGTGTGAAAAACAATTTGTAAGTCACCAGCCATAATACACCGGGCCAAAATTCAAACATTGACCCACCCGTCAGTAGCTCTATATTTGGAGAGTGACTGACACCTTTGGCCAGTAGCTCCTCTGCAAGCTCCCGCCAGTCAGTAGCTCTATATTTGGAGAGTGACTGACACCTTTGGCCAGTAGCTCTTCTGCAAGTTCCCACCAGTCAGTAGCTCTATATTTGGAGAGTGACTGACTCATTTAGCTAGTAGCTCCTCTGCAAGTTCCCACCAGTCAGTAGCTCTATATTTGGAGAGTGACTGACACCTTTGGCCAGTAGCTCCTCTGCAAGCTCCCGCCAGTCAGTAGCTCTATATTTGGAGAGTGACTGACACCTTTGGCCAGTAGCTCTTCTGCAAGTTCCCACCAGTCAGTAGCTCTATATTTGGAGAGTGACTGACTCATTTAGCTAGTAGCTCCTCTGCAAGTTCCCACTATATCCCCTTGAGGTCGGTAACAGAATAATGAATGTTGACAAACCCTCGGTGTGGTAGAAGACAGAAACTATGACCCACCGAACTTGTACTTTTTCTTGAGCATATCCATCATATCATCTTGGAATTGAGAAAATACCTGATATTGTAATAAACACTCTTAAATATATCATATGATTCTCAACTATAATATGTTTGGTGAGCAAATATTGCCTGTATTAAAAATCATCAAACATAATAAGAAATAATAACTGTCGTCCATTGAAGAACTTCGTGTGTGCGTATAGAAATATTGTCCGATAAATTAAATAAATATCAAAGATACAGGGGATAAAGTATAAAGATCAATTTTAACTCAAATTGAGTTAGTGCTTCCATCTTTTAGACAATCAGTAGACATTTCTAATACACTTTAGATTATGACTAAAATAGATCTTTGTCATGTTAAAATTAATTAAAAAAAGGGTTTTCCGGATTCCTTGTTAGATTTGAGGTATAGAAGTTATCCTGTAAAAGTGTGTGATGTGACCTTCCCCCTATTCCACCTGTACCCTCCATATATGAAAGCGCCAAGGCTAAGTTTCACACCGAAGACTTGAAAATAGTGATATTTAATTTTTAATCAATTTATATCTCTCATATTTACATTATTTTTGATTTATTTATTAAACTTCGATGCCATATTATGTGAGAAAATTCAAATAATAAAATAAAACGTAGGTATTCAAACAATAATAAATAACTAAACAGTTTATTTATTTCGCCATATTCAATTCTAATTTACGGTGGGTACTATAATAGGGTTCCACCAAACACACAGATTGAGAACCCCTGTCTAAAACCTTTAAATTGCATATAGTCCTATTTTCAAAATAAGGACCTTGTCTAACATCTAGAAAGACGAGTAGGTCTACTCTCATGTATTCAGAAGGCAGGTCATGTTATCCTCAGTTGACCTTTATGATAGCTTAGTATCTATATCTATGAAATAACACTGATAATACTAAATGTTATTTTATTTCACCGTAAAAAGTATGTTTGCTTTCCTAAAAGTTTCTTCCTACTAAAAAGTGACTGTAGTAATAAGAGTGAGAGCGTAGAAGTGCGACATTCTCTGCTCCAGTCCGAACTGTCCGATTGCTCAACACATGTATCTCACACATATCGTACGTCCGACAGACATTATGTCAGTGCAGGAATGTCAGTACCTGTTGGCTCAGCTCAGGTATTTACGGTAAGACGGCCTCACCAGTCACACCCCCGACCAGAGGAGTAGGTGACGCGACAAACGTGATCTGATATTACTCTCCATGCTAGGAGATATCACCTTATATCCATGTGGAACTTGGTCGATTGTAGCTCCACATCATACACCCAGCAGGGGTATTGACGCTTGAAGTCTAAGACTAGTACTGCAAATAACTGTCACTCATAATAGAGAGAACACGATTTGATTCTCAGTCGGGTAAACTGAAAGTGGATTCCAATTTGTGATTTTCTTATCTCCTTCAACTCCATCTTCTTGCATTATGTATTTAATAATTCAAGCTTAGATTATTCGTCAACGCGCTTGATTCCCTAGAAGTTAGATGCAGATAGGCCGAATGGGTTGTAAGATGTGGTAAAAAATACTCTGTATTGTTTTATGCCTAGGAATAAACAAAGTTTAGTGTAAATTATTTTAATCTATCTATAATACCTCAAATCAGACTGACACAGTAGTCCAGGGAAATATATTTTCGTTTCTTTTTAGATATAATTATCCATGTAGGGTAAATTTTGAATGTATACAGCCCATCGTGCAATTAAAATAGGATGTGTATATATGTGTCTATAGACGTGATAGCTCCAAAACAAATACCGCTAGAAAATGTAACTTAGATACGTACTTGAGGGAATACGACAGTTTGAACCTAGAGTTTAATATTTTAAACTTTTACATCTATTATAAGACTGGTGTCTTAAACCACGTAAACAAATTGTTATCCATAAAAATATTATATTATTGAAAGTTATATTAGTATGTTTTATAGATGGTGTGATCACCAAGAAAAAAAAATATCAGCCTAATATCCGCAGAGAAATTAAAGAATAAAGGTCAATCTTAAATTCAAAGACAAATTATAGATATGTTAGACCTGTGGTGTCGTTTTCACACTCACAGGTAAAATATTTATATTTTGATATTATACCTCACTAGCTGGTGTACCCACGGGGATATGTAGAGTATATTTGTTATTATTATATCAAATAAATCACAGGGAACAATAACCTAATCTTAAATAATGTTTAAATATTAATCCTTCATTGGTTTAAATTCTTATACAAAACGCGAAAGTAGCTCGACTAATACACAGTGTCAAAATAGAGATACAATCTGAACATGTTTTAAAGCTAACATTTCTTTTAACGATAAGTTATAACTTCTGTAAACACAATTCTTTGAACTGTTGTCTATTGGTGAAAGAAGAGCTTCACAGCGTAAATAAAGGGCTGTCATTATATACAATCAAGAGTAGTTTAGCATTTTAAACTACATTTATCTCTTTTAACCTTTTTAAACCGTTACCCCACTAATCCCCTTCAACTTTTTCACCCTTTTATCCATTTATTAAACCCCTTTTAACCTATACCCTTTATATTTTTACTAGATTTAATTTTTGCCCTTTTTACTATTTTTGCTCAATTGTGCTCTTTTTGCCCTTTTTGACACTCTAGACATTTTGGTCTTTATTGAACATTTTTGCAATTTTTGTTCTTTTGGTCTTATTGCCCTTTTTGATTAGATTTAATTTTTACCTTTTTTGCACTTTTTACACCTTTTTACAATAACCACCAGGCTCCACCCAGAGAAATATTTTAGAGTAAAAAGTGCACAAAGAAATGAAGGGTAAAGTTAGTAAAAAAAGCATAAAATTAAAAAATAGTAAAAAGCGTTAGTAAAAAGGTTAAAGAGTGTAAGCTAGATAAAAAGGTTTAACAAGGTAGATCTATATTTTAAAATTCCTGCTTCCAAGAGCATTTGTTTTTTCACAAGGATCTACAAAACCTGCATTGCACTACTGTATGAAACGTAGTAGTTAAACTTACTCGTGGCGTTAATATTTCTACTTTATTTAGGTTTCAATTAAACAAAATTCTAGTCAAAATTTCAAAGTTCAGGTTTCTAGATGCACATGTTCGTGCACAGGGGCTGTTAATATTTATATTTCAGCTTGCATATGTTCGTACACAGGGGCTGTTAATATTTATATTTCAGCTTGCACATGTTCGTACACAGGGGCTGTTAATATTTATATTTCAGCTTGCACATGTTCGTACACAGGGGCTATTAATATTTATATTTCAGCTTGCACATGTTCGTACACAGGGGCTGTTAATATTTATATTTCAGCTTGCACATGTTCGTACACAGGGGCTATTAATATTTATATTTCAGCTTGCACATGTTCGTACACAGGGGCTGTTAATATTTATATTTCAGCTTGCACATGTTCGTACACAGGGGCTGTTAATATTTATATTTCAGTTTGCACATGTTCGTACACAGGGGCTGTTAATATTTATATTTCAGCTTGCACATGTTCGTACACAGGGGCTGTTAATATTTATATTTCAGCTTGCACATGTTCGTACACAGGGGCTATTAATATTTATATTTCAGCTTGCATATGTTCGTACACAGGGGCTGTTAATATTTATATTTCAGCTTGCATATGTTCGTACACAGGGGCTGTTAATATTTATATTTCAGCTTGCACATGTTCGTACACAGGGGCTGTTAATATTTATATTTCAGCTCTTTACGTGCAGTAGATATTGCTCAATATTCATGACTGACAAACTCTTCAATTTATTAGTATAGATTTATAATGAAGTACTCAGACAAACAGATGACTCCTCCAATAAAAATACATCTAATTCAAAGTTTAACATCCTAGACCACCTGACCACTGGTGTAGGTAAAGCCAAGATCATGTAATTTTTAAAAATAAGGTTGCATATTCACAACATTAGATTTATTATATAAGCTTGATATTATTTATTATTAAATCAAAACCTCGAGTAATTCATTGTGAGCCTTGCACCCTAGACCACGTACCCAAATATTAAGGAAATATAAAACCAAGAAACTTAAAGAGATTTAGCTTAAATATAGAAGCAAGAAATTTGGCTTAGGCCAAGTATTGCAAATATTTGAAAAGTTGGAATATTTCTAAAATGGATAGCGTTTTTGTTCAATATAGGGACACTAGGGAGTGTTTTACATGTTAAATAAAGAATGTATCTTTGTTTTTTATAAAGTAAATCAACTGAGGATGGTTGTCTTGAGAATAATTTTTGGAAAATATTTTCACAAACTTTAATAAACTTTGAGAAAATATCACGTTTTATCTAACTATTTATTTGATTTAATTTTTAAGTATCGTTAATAGTTCCTAGAATGTTAATTAAATGATGCTACTAAAGTTTTTACTTTAAAAACCTTTCAAACGAATATTACTAGTTGATAAAATAAATAGGTGAAGCTAGGTCAAGGTAATATCAGGTCAACGGGAGCTATATATGGGTTTGTTTTCTAACCATGGAGATAAGGCTCTCCTTTCTATCATGATCGATTCCCCTCCGCACCTGTAAAACGCGTTGTTCTCTAATTAAATGCTATCATTCATCAATTCAAACAAACACACGTACCTATTTTTAACATTTATCTAGTTGGTTGTCGAGACAATGATATAAACACTAGTGGTAATTGAGTTTAAGGTCAATGGTTTGATCCCATGGGGCACTGTGATAGTAATAATAATAATAATATACTTGTATTTATGAACACGATGCTCTGTGTTGGGTAAATTACATACAAAATATTCGAATAGCTCCAACCTACACAGGGTGTGTCAAACGAGATTAGGATGTTTGGCAATAATTGGAGTTGGTGGTTTTATTTGTTATTAGCAGACGTACCCAGCGGTGCTCAGGAGATTCTTTTATTTGCTTCAAGGCGACAACAAAATCTACCCTTCATCCCTTCAACCCAGTTTTTAGTAAATTAAATAATATCTAATCAAATATTTAAAATTACAGCTTCCAGGTGCACATGTTTTTTCACAGAGGCTAAAAATGTTTAAATTTCAGACCTCTCCGTGTAACAAGTAACATAAGTATTTTTTTAGCACCGCGTCTTACTATCCGTTCGGGTTTTACGCTCATGTACTAATTACGCTAATCTTTTGAGTATTAGAAAAGTTATATTTATAGAAAGTGTACACACATTTGCGTGAAAAGAGAGATTGGAAAATTATTTTTTTAAACCAACCTCAGTACACCCGACTGAGATTCAAACCACGATTTCCACGCTATCGACAGTTTAGTTTGTTGTGAGAGTAGCGCCTTAGACCATGTGGCCACCGAAGCGGGTGATGCGGTCAGTATTTACTATGCGACCATTTAATTACATGACCTTCACAAAACTGTTTTTTAACGAAAGCGATCAAACACACACATTTATTACTAAACATCCAACCATATATATCAGAATGTTATTATCTAGATAATATAACTAGTGCATACCCAGATAATAAATACTATTTGGCTCATTCTGGGATAAAAACAAGGTTCTTAATATATTATCCAGGCTTATTTATCACTCAACTAAATCTAGGTCTATTACGATAGCAAACTTTTAATAGTACTTACTTCGTTATCTTTCTTCACGTCCGGGATAAAAGTATTTTAACTACGCTAATGGGGTAGGGATAGCGAAGGTAGGATTAAGAATAAATGCACCTGCATTTCCGTGGAGGAAGCGTTGGAAAACATTTAGGAGAAATCCACTTGATGACAAGAGATAGGATTTAAACCATGACTTCTCCATCATCGGAAAGAAATATACTAAAGAATCTAACCGTGTAGTCCTTAGATGAGGATTGAGCTTGTTTTACGTATCTCCTAACAAATTATTGCAAATTAAGTAGATAAACACTTTGGGAGTAATAAAAACGATAAAACAAATCAACGTTAGCTGTTATTACTAGTATTTTTATTTAAAAATACGTTATTTTTTAAAACTATAATAATTGATACAATTTACAAAAGGGAGGAAGCTTATTTTACAGGCTAAAGAAGAGTTTGGTAGTGGTTGTAAAACTTTCTCAAAAATGCACGGAAATCTAAAGGTAAAAGCTTCAGAACATAAAACAACCCATCACAACTTTCAAATTACTAAAGTTTGATGGCAAGAGAGTCGATATTAAAAGGAACTACCACACTATTTCCGTTTTGTCTTGGGGTCGGTTAGTGGCCCACCGGTTCGCGATGGATTTAGTACAGATAATCAGTCAAACATAGCAGGTTGCCCTGATGTGTATCGGCCACAAATCTGGTCATCTGCGCTATTGTACCCCCTCTGTACCCACACCCGAACTTTCAAAATAAAAATATATATGTATGACAGGGTCACATGTCCACTACAACAGGCGTAACTACACATACACACACACACACACACACACACACACACACACACCGGCACATACATACGGTATAGTGCAAGAGTGTCACAACTTTGATAGACAAAAGCTTGGGTCCTATTAGATAAATTTATCATAATTACCCTTTTAAACTGACTGTTCAATGAGCCGTGTGTGGAACAACAAACTGATCAATAATTGTTCGAGCGGAGAGAGGTCTGGTTTTATCTCTACCGCTTGACATCTCATCTGTATTTTGGTTCCACGATTCATGCCAAATATGATGACCAATTTTAACTAAATTCGGTCAGGATGTTCACTGAACCTAGGCAAAACTGCTCAAGTAAATTGTTTTGTTATCTGTATATCCATTTCAAGATGGTGGTCCCTCAAAGAGAGTTTTGTTTAAAAGTTCAGCCCACGTGATTTATATTTTAAAATATAGGCAATCAATCGAGCAGCTTTGTCATCTTTTTTTTACTTTTGACATCTATTTTCAGACTTACGTCTTAAACCATGCCAGACACTGGTATTCTCTAAAATCCAAGGAGAAGTTATAGGATATAATTCAACTTGAAATCCAAGGAGAAATCTAAATAGGTTAGTAATGATGGGAATATGGAGGGAGTAAGTTATAATGTTAACAGAACAATTTTAAATATTAGGTATCATTTTATGGAGTTATGGCACTGTTGCTCTGAGAGGCATCGTAAGCGAACAGTCATCAACAAATCACACGTCTCATCGTTAGTCACGTGTGTCTGACAGACTACATACACGCATGGTTGCAGACACGCCGGAAAATGACAGTCGAATTGCGGCTCACCAACTTGAGGGAAAGAGTAGGCCAGGTAACAATAATGGACGACTTTTTGAAGTGGAACCAATTTTGGTGGTGACATTTATGGGGAGGTTTGGTCATTAGCATGTTTTAATTATTTCTGGATTTTATTACGTTTATTATTAGTTTGTTTTTGCATCACTTCTTGTCACATATCCAAGCTAATCGCATTTAGCTACACCAATGAGTTAGGGATGAGAAAGCTAGAATTTAGATAGTTGTATCCACATTTGTGAGGGAAGGGAAGTGAAAATCATTTAAGTTAAAAAATGTCAGTTAATTTGACCTGGAATCAAAGCAGGTCCTCTCCTTCCCTGATGAACCAAACTTGATGAGTCGGACGTTTAGTCCACGTGTCCATCAATGCAGTTTACTTGACTTTAAACATGAGTAAATATATTCTAGATAATATCAGGAAAATCTCTTCTGCAAGCAAAAAGTAGTGAAGGGGAAGATTCCTTGTCTAAAGCAATATCTAAAATAGCTTATTGTGATTGGTTGAATCTTATTCCTTCCTGACCCTAGGGTTTACTATAAGGGATGTTTATTCATGTTAAATTTGTTTTATGCCGGTGCTCTGGAATAATAGTGGGATTAGAAAGTTCATAATGCGAATAATGAAAAACTTAAGACTAGAAAGGGAAAAGCTAAGCTCTGATCTCATCTCATATTTTCAACATCCAAATGCAATACAATTCAAATTAATGAAATCAGCTCTCCTACTTTACATATAACACGCAAATATAATATTAGTACTTGCGTCACTTTGCTTCTGTCACCACAAACTATTGAATATCATACAATAATGGCTGTTATTTTATCCACGGATGTCAAATACAATCATTTCCATGGACTTTTATACGATTCAGTTCACGTGGTCCTTAATTTGTGTTCCGATATACAAGAATATAAATAAAATGTTCTACCAACTTTAAACAATTACCCGCCTCGGTGGTGTAGTTGGCTAACGCGCTAGTCGTGTTGAGCTCAACCGCCGACTACGGGGAGATCGAGGTTCGAATCTCGGTCGGGTGAACTGGGGGTGGTTTTTCCTAAATGGTTTTCCAATCTCCCTCCACGCAAATGCGGGTTCACTTCCTCTAAATTCAACACTCCCAATTCCTAATCCATTAGCGTAATTAGTACTTAAGCGTATAACCCGAACGGGTAGTAAGACGCGGTGCTAAATATTATTATTATTATTATTTAAACAATTATTTTTACTCACGGTATTTTAAAGTGCACTTTTCAAAACAACTGACTTTATCAGTACACGCCTTATAATATAACCGAGTCCCAGAATAGACACAGCATCCAGTCCCCATACTATCAACTCTCTTGTAAAATGATAACCTCATGTTCACATGTAATGTATCTTTCCGCCATGCCAAAAATTGGTCCCGGGTCCTTTGGTAGAGTAGAATCCGAAAATATAGCTTTCTGAAGCTACACAAAGAGAAATTACCCTTTATGAACTCTGCTGGAATATGAATCCCGTACTGCCTATCAGTGGCAAACTAGACCAAGCTAGAATGAAGTTTGGGCTGTTAGTCCACGATACTGGCTACATTGGTTACACATTTTGGCTTACTTATTTGATTAAACTAGAGAAAAATAATCTTTTAACCAAATCTATAAGTGAACAGTAAGCCGAGAGAACACTGATTTATTTACATAAACTAGGTCTATCATCCTCCTTCCAGGCGAATATAGATGGATTTCATAACAGGAGTAACAGATTAAATACATTTCTTATAAGGGTTGCATTGTTTTATAACTTTATCATTTTTTAATCGGTTTATACATTTACTTTTGGAGAAATTATTATTATTATTCAATATTTAAAAATATTTTGAACAAATATACCGTGGCTATCTATTGGTATTAGTTTTAAAGCAACAAAATAAAATATTTATAAACATTAATATCATAATACACTAATATAATCTGGCACTGCGTCTTACGAGCAGTTCGGGTTGTACGTATGTGTACTAAGATGATACTCTACCGGGGACTAAGAAGATTTAACTTAAGATGAAGTGTAGCTGCATTTTTATGGAGATATAGTGGAATACCATTTATAAGCCACCCTCAATACACCCAACTGGGATTCGAACTCGATCTATCCATCATTGACAGTCCTGTCTCAAGCTTAACCCGGGTGGGTAGTAAGGCGTGATGTAAAGTATGTATATTTATTGTAAATAGGATAGACTTGCGAGTCAAACATGTGAATGGACACAAAACTTTCAAAACAAAATAAAGGGGGGGCTTTCAGTAATATTATTTGAAACTTCATTTAGTTGATACGTTTAGTGGTAATATAATTTAATGACTCATTCTATTGGTAGGAAAGATGGAATTTAGTTTAGATGTAGAATCATTTAATGACTCATTCTATTGTTAGGAGAGATGGAATTTAGTTTAGATGTAAAATCATTTAATTACTCATTCTATTGGTAGGAGATGGAATTTAGTTTAAATGTAGAATCATTTAATGACTCATTCTATTGGTAGGAGAGATGGAATTTAGTTTAGATGTAAACTCATTTAATAACCCATTCTATTTGCCACAGAGGAGGAGCTTAGTTTTAGCTCCTACAACATCACACATCGTGGCACACAGATTGATAATAACATTTAAAAAAACTAATTTAAATGTTGGCTGAATCATCACATTTAAGGAATGTTACAAAATATTTGAACCAATAACACACTAGAGAGTGTAGAGTATTCTAATACATTAAAATATAGTCATAATTTAATTCCAAACAGATCAAAAACTGAATTAAAATTTGGTTTTATAGTTTTAAAACCCTCCTAAAACAGAGGGCTTGGGGTCTGTATGAAGTAGCTTTACATGAAATCGATAAGTTGGTTAAAGCAGAACACGTACTGCAGCAGCCAAAAAGAACTGTGACATCACTACTGGATTTATTCTCAGATTAATGGGATGATGTGATCAGCATGGGAATCCCTCTGGAACACATATCTGGTAATTTGTACATTCTCGATGGATGCAACTAACGTGGATTTGAAATAACATCCCTGGTAAAACGGTTTAGATGAGACTAGTGCCTTTTTCTACGTGACCATTGATACTTGTTGTCTTAGCTTAGGGAACAAATATTATAGTCAAGATAAGGTAAACTTTTTTTTTATCATCAACTAATTCAAATAATACTTACCAAACACTTACGCACAACACATTATATTTAATATTATTTTTGATAATGGTACAATATTTTAAATGTTTTCTATATGTATAAAATTTCAATTGCTTTAATTTTAATATAAAACAGAACATTTTAGGGGAACTGCCTCCCCCTACGTCATAAACAATACTACCATTTCAATAATCGTATTTATCTAAATACAAATTTATATTGGGCCTATATAATCCGTGAGTTCATTGTGTGAGTTTGTGTATCTACGATAAAACCACCGTTACTTTTCCTGACCTAATCCACTATAGTTAATTTTGGACGGAACGTTCATGATTTAAAATGCAAAAGATTAGCTTGACTAGATGTTTCAAGTTGGGTCATTGTTGAATTTCTTTCCTTATAACATTTTGTGGAATGCAACAAAAAAAATGGGACATTACATTGAGAGAGATTTATGTATTTAGAACCAGCACTAAGAACTTTATTGGAACAAAGCCAGTGCTATCGCGAGAGAGTACGTTACAAATCACAACAATTCTCAATGTGAGAGAGAAATATAGTACCTTCTCTTTTCCACAAATGTTATCATGCACTTCAAATAAATTAAAACATTACTGCACTTACCACTTTTTGACCTTTATTTTGATTAAAAGAGTAAAGTAAAAGTTATAAGTTCTTTCAAAACAACAAACACTTGAGTTGATGAGTAGAAGTAAGTTTTGGAGGAACATTAGGTTGAGAGAGAGGAGAGTCTATTTCACTATGGAACAGTAGGTTGAGAGAGAGGAGAGTCTAGTTCACTATGGAACAGTGAGTTGAGAGAGAGGAGAGTCTAGTTCACTATGGAACAGTGGGTTGAGAGAGAGGAGAGTCTAGTTCACTATGGAACAGTGGGTTGAGAGAGAGGATAATCTAGTTCACTATGGAACAGTGGGTTGAGAGAGAGGATAATCTAGTTCACTATGGAACAGTGGGTTGAGAGAGAGGATAATCTAGTTCACTATGGAACAGTGGGTTGAGAGAGAGGATAATCTAGTTCACTATGGAACAGTGGGTTGAGAGAGAGGATAATCTAGTTCACTATGGAACAGTGGGTTGAGAGAGAGGATAATCTAGTTCACTATGGAACAGTGGGTTGAGAGAGAGGATAATCTAGTTCACTATGGAACAGTGGGTTGAGAGAGAGGATAATCTAGTTCACTATGGAACAGTGGGTTGAGAGAGAGGAGAGTCTAGTTCACTATGGAACAGTGAGTTGAGAGAGAGGAGAGTCTAGTTCACTATGGAACAGTGGGTTGAGAGAGAGGAGAGTCTAGTTCACTATGGAACAGTGGGTTGAGAGAGAGGATAATCTAGTTCACTACAAAACAGTGGGTTGAGAGAGAGGATAATCTAGTTCACTATGGAACAGTGGGTTGAGAGAGAGGATAATCTAGTTCACTACAAAACAGTGGGTTGAGAGAGAGGAGAGTCTAGTTCGTTACGAAACAGTTGGTATATAATAAGTAAATATCCCAGTTTAGCATAAAAAAGTGTTCAGTCTCGTCTAGTCCAATTTTTCTAGGGCTGAGAGGTCAGGATTTGAGTCCCAGCCGGGTACATTGACGTTATTTAACATTAAATGGTTTTCTTCTTTCCACCTCCGAAAATGATATTACACTTGCTCTAAACTACAGCCTCCCTCATCCTTTTCTCGCTATCTCACGGACGGTTAGTGAGACGGGGAGCTTGGAAAATAAATCTCAACACTCCCGACTATGTCATTGCTCTGTTTCCTGTCCTAGGATCCAGAGTGTTAACCGCTCGCCCATCCTTGTTGGGGGTACGTATAACAGGAAGAGGATGTGGGACCGGACATGCTCCTAGGAAGACGAGGGGAAGGAAGTGTAGGAGAGTGAGGGGTAACATGCTCTGATTCCATGTCAGGAAAGTTTGGCTCATTCCCAGTCAAACTGACACTGCCTGAAAGCCTTCCAACGAATGAAGGTATCGACCGGCTCCGACACATTACACGGTCATGTGTGGAGTGAGATGAAGGGAAGTCTTATATGGAGAGAATACATCCCAACAAGTGATGTTTATGTTAGTATTTAAAATACATTTTCATTCGTGGTTCTTATGGAGGTTATTATAATAACCTCGGCCAAACCTCATTTCACTCTAAGCTTTTGTGAATCCAATGTTTTAAACTCAAATAATAATCATAGATTACTAGCTTGAATTAATTAGGAGATGAATATCATGCTTTCCAAACAATTTTATTACAGTCCGAATCAAATAGTTTATAACGAAATTGTTTGGAATGTTATTAGAATATGTTATATTATATTAATTTTTAATCCAACATTAAGTTGGATATATTTCTAAAAATTTCCAACAAAATTACTAGTCACAGTCCCTGATCTTTTGAATAAAATGTAAATATCATGTAAATGAGAAACATAAAATTAAATGATAAAATTTAATATTCTATATTAACAACGTGTCAAGGTCAGTTTTAATAAAAATTAAATTATTAAAAAGTTTTACAGAATTGAATTCAAAATTACATTCCATCAAATTCGAATACTGTATATGATCGGTTTTTAATTAAAATTTCTAATCTTATTAAAAAATTTCAAATATCTATATTTGGAACTTTGAATATAATCCTAATATTAGTTAGATTCGTGTTTGAACTTCGGAAGTTTTGTGCAGGCTTAGTTGGCTTAGTTCGTATATCATATTATATTTCTCTTAACTACTTCAATTTCTAATGTTTATTTTTTTAATTCATAATTTTATAACATATTTTTATTTAATGATTTGAAATAACATTGGTTTTCCTCAGACTTGAAGATGGTGAAAAATTACCGAAACATGTCACAGAAGAAAAGTATATAACATAAGGAGAAGGGAATAAAAAAGAAGATATAACCTCACTACCAATTATTACTACTCCTTAAAAAATAAACATGAATATTATTATAGAGTTTGACATTAGTTAGTTTCAGCCAATGTTTGCCAAAAAGAACGTTGTCACAACCTCTCCTGACGTAGATAGGGTGTACTAAAACAAACCTCTGTCTCGTTCCTACATACCGTTCTAAGTCGCAGGCACCAAAATGTGACATTTAAAGATATAAATGCAATAAAATACCGGTTTTAAACCAACCATTTGATCAAGATTGTGATCCAACTCGATAAACCTAATTTAATCTAGAGTTTAATTTAAAATAATTTTTAAAAATGTAAAGAACGAATCCAAGGGAAATGACATTATTTGTTGTCATGACAGTACTGACTTTCTGGAGTTGTTACTAGAATTATTCTTCTCTCCAAGTTGTCCTCTTTATCTGCTCGTCTCGTCTCATTCCAAGAAGGAGCTGCACGTTCCTTGCAACTTGGTTTAGTATTCACTGTTTGTATTCAATAAGTAAGTAAACTTGAGAATCTAGTTTCTCTCTCTCTCTCTCTCTTTCTCACCCACGATAAACTCGACACAAATATGTTCTCGGATTTAAACTTGTCAGCAACCTTCACGACTAGAAGAGAATCTCTTCAACAAGTTTTGCAGTTCGGGTGGCATTTTATGGACGCCACAAACTTTGTGATTTCTTTCTTACATTTTCTGGATGAAACTGCTAAATAACAGTTTTAGAGCCACACAGCGAGATTAGGGTAATTTATAGTACATGGTATTACGCACATCTCCTAGCCACTCTACTCGTACGGGCCATACGCCTTTGAATTAACTAGGTTAGTGTAGAGGAGATAAGGAAGGCAAAACAGAGGAAGTGTAACTGAGTTTGCTGGGAAGTGGAATGACGTTTAGGAAAAACTACCCTAAACAAGTCCTGCAGAGTTTGAACTCCAGTATCTCCATCACCAGCAAAACAGACTATGTTCATTTGTTTTCATAACGCATGCGCAATGTCGCGAATACGTGGAATCAGCCTTGTTGATGTTTCACCGATTGTGAGCGCTTACCAAAATTTGTTAATGCATACAATGTTCTATAAAAGCAGCTATGGTATATTTATATAGTGCATATTAAAGGTTACCCATTATCGACTATGTTAAGGGTTTGGAATTAAAAATCAATGCCACACAGCTTAACTGCATTAGTTCAATTTCACACCACTTTTCCACCGAGGATACATGAAACATGGGCCTTTAACAGGTTTCTCTTTGAAGTCGTCTGTATCACAAAGGAGTTTAAATGTACGCTTGATTAGTATTCTAATGGATCTGAATACCGATGAAACTACTCAGCCCGCAGTTAAGTGTTCTATACTACTCGCCAGTGCTGGTAGCTGCTCATGTTGAGCTATGCGGT
This sequence comes from Timema podura, assembly GCA_033556935.1. Lineage (NCBI taxonomy): Eukaryota > Metazoa > Arthropoda > Insecta > Phasmatodea > Timematidae > Timema > Timema podura. Next base: position 12,128,207 of record JAVRXN010000007.1, on the reverse strand, counting down.
CTTTGTTATTGTCACTGTGCAGCACACACGTTTGGGATGGATGAATTAACCTACATATAAAGATGGGATTCATAGAGCCTTACAATTCTTGTTTTACAGCGTGGGAGCTTTTGTGAGGTGATTAAGGTGAAAGGTGAGAACATAGGAGATTTGATAAGACGGTAAAGATAGGTGTTTTACAGGTTCGTAAGAAACCCACTATGGAAAAAAATAGCTATCCCTAAATTGTAAGAAAGTGTTCTTAACAATCTATTTTGTAGCAACAACATGAACATTAGGTTTGAAAGAGATCAGGCATTCGGAGGTCATCCTAACAATCCCGAGAAAAATAGGATTAGGAATACATTTGGGCAAGAGATGGTGTGTCAGAGTCTCATGGGATGGTGAGAGAGAATGGGCGTGTAATGATGAAGAAAAGAGAATGGATATCAAGGAGAATGGTGGAGCAGAAATTTGTTGAAATGTACTATAAGAGAGACCAAGAAAGAGAAGGGCAGATCAGATAATAAAAATAGTGTGAATGAGAAGAGAAGAATTTAACTGAGAAAGTGTTTATTATTTTACTACGTGAATTTGGAAAGGGAAGAGACACAATCTATCTTAAGCCATATCAACTATATAAAATACATTTATACCTTTACCGCAAAAATACAAATACATTTCTTTGTCTTAAAGATGAAAAATTATCCTGGCGTACGTTTGTTAAGATTAATGTAGCGCATTCATTATTTTTTCTCTTAGTTTTGAAGGGTCCGTTTTTAAAATATTAACGTTAAGTGGAGAAGATTGTTAGGAGAGAGGTAATTATTACTGTCGATTCTTAAAGTACTAAGTTAAAAATGAAAAGATAAAAAAGGATTGTTAATTTCTGTTGAAATATGGTAGTAGAACTATAATTAATACAAGACGAGCTTGAGTTTTACAAGCTGAAAGAAAACTTACGATACTTAATGTCTTCTGAGTCTCTGAGGGCCAATTTTCCACACCATTACAGCTTTCAAACTTGAGAAAATATTTTCTAGCTTCTTATGCAGAGCAAAAATGTCCTACTATCGCATGTTTTCACAAATCTAATAATTCCGATGGATGGAACCTCAAGGGAACATCGTTTCTAAGTTTTAACGTTGTATATTTTATTTAGTGAATTTATTCTTCTTAATTAAACTTTCTAATCATGCACTGCATCTTACAATCACTTTTATCAGAATATTGAAACTCGTCAAGTTGGGAAGACTAAAGTGGAATGTAAAGAAATGTAACCACATTTGTGTAAAGTCATATTGTGAAACAGTTTAAGAAAAGTTTCCTCAGAAAGCCGACCGGATTTTAACCCCGATCTCCCACCAGTAACCCAATCTAATAAGAGAGTAGTGCGCTAGTCCACATGAACATCAATATGTGTGTTAATATTCTTATAATTTTAAAAGTAGGTTAATATCTTAAACTAAACAAATTGCGTGGAAGGTTATTAAAATGGCGTTCGTTTGACCAAATAGCTATGCGCAATGGTGGTCACGCAGACTATATATCTAGCTCGTCTGTTCTGGTTTTATACTGACAAGAAGTTCTAGGTTCAAATCTCAGCTTTGTATACTAAAGGTAAATTCCCTTATTAGTCAGTTAAGCAAATTAAAGTACATTTCCTCTAAATTCGTTATTCCTGCCTAGCTCGTGAGATTGATTGGTTAAAGGATGCAATAAGACTAACAAATAATGAGTAGATATTCTTTCAAAATATGTTAAAAGAGCATCTATAATCTTCAACGTGCTTCTTTTATTACTTACAACATTTGCTTATGTTATCTTTATGAATGAATGATTTAAATCTAAATTAGAAATTTGTCAAGAGTCTCGACATGAATGTTAGTTGGTGCTTAAAATCAAAGTCCAAAGATTAAATCTTTGTACATTCTATTTTTAATGTATCATAAAATAGCTGTAACCCAAAATAATTACAGTTTTATATGAAAAAACTGACTGAAAGATGTAAAGTATCTCACTTTTATCGAATTAAATAGATGGAAGAAAGCAACTTCATAACATTTAAGTATATATTAAAATCGTAGCATAGAAGATGAATTATTATAATTACGGAGATCCGCAATATCTAGATCATGTTAGAACATAATGAGAAGTGACAATTTTACACGGGAATCGAAGACGGGACCTTGAACTAGCTCGACAATGGCCTACCACTGAGCTATCCAGAGATTTCCCCATGCTCAGTGTTAATCTTCACTTATAGTTTAAGACAGTCTATATTGGACGTTTGGATGTCATTGGCTATTACGTTTTTTCTGATTACACCTCCCCCCTTTTTCATTTTGATATTTCCCCATTTTATTTTTCTCGTTATATGGGGCAATCCCGATACACTCCTGTCAATAAATGTCAAGTTTAGATGCCAAGGGGTTGGCAGTGATTGTGTTTTGTACTATATAGTCATATATATAGAGAGATTCTATAGTGTTTATTTAATCTACAGTTAGTTGTTTAGTATACATTATGTCAGTTTATAACTTTAAATAATATAATTACTGTCTAGTTTAAATAATTATAGGATCGTACGAATAATTTTTGAACATTTAAAAGCAATAATGACCTCCAGTAAAAACTGGTCCACAAGAAACATAGATTATAGAATAGTTAATTATAATAGTAATATTAATAAATTGGCATGGATAATTATTTTAAAAACTTACAACTAGTATACAATGTAGTAGGATTACGATTGTTCTGGTACAGTTGATTGTGCGACAACCAGATTTGAGCCGCAAGTTTTGGTAACTGGTTGAACAAAGTATGAACAGTGCACATTTTAAAAATCTGGCTACCCGTTTCTACATGTCACACGCTCAGAGCATAAGTTCCCTCGGATGAGAAATAAAGTCGTCAGTCCTATGTCAATTGTGGAATGTTAGAGATTTCTGTAAGTTGTGTGAAAATACATTTCCTGGCTAAATTGGTAGGCCTTTTAGCTCTCGCTCATAGAAACTCTCGTGTGCTGATATAATCAGTCGGTTCAGAGAATGCACGTTAGATAAATGAAAGACTCAATGTTTGTCAACTAAATGTTGCGGGACTGAGATATTAAACCACTCTAGCCACGATTATTGTGTATGAGTATAATGTACAATAAAGTATACTATTACTAGTGTCCTAGCGGCCTGATGTGTTGTATGTCAGTAATTAAAACGTACGTATCAGTTCATTGATTTACAATTGGATACACATTTGTTTGGTAGTTACGGTGACCCCCTCTTCCTATAGAGGTCCCGTAGATATATCTGGGGACGGGGAGTGAGGGTGGTGTTTTAGGTTAAGTGGTATAAGTTATGTTAATAATGATCCTTTATGTTAAATGAACGTCTGAGTTATACCCATGCAACATTTCAGCTCAATCAGTAAAATGGTTTTGAGTGAAAGGTTAAAGTAATTACATAATGACATAGTTTTACTTGAAAGTATACGAGTAGTTTTGATTTTCTGTTTAACTTGATTACCAACAATATATCTAGAATTTAAATACTAGGAGAAATATTAAGGCTGAACTAAAGATAAGAACATGACATCATTCTTAACGTTATTTAATTAGCATTTTACTTTCTCATCTAAAAGGAATGTATTGCCAACATGAAACAAATCTTAAACCGTTTCATGAATTTGGTTCGAACTTGATATTTAGATACTTTTAGATATTTTACCACCACTCGGGCTGTAAACTATTTAGCTATTATAAATACCTCTGATTTTTTTTTTTTTAATTTCGACTCTAATCAAATTAAGGCTAGTTTAATTAAGAGTAATTTTTTTACTTCCAAATTTTTCAAATATTCCCCTAGTGATTTTGTTTAAAATTGATGTATAGGGAGTGTTTGACCTCCAAATTAACATCCTATATTTAGTTTTTGGGTTAATATTCGTTCAACTGTATTCTACTGATGAGCTATTTTTGAAAATTTGATTTATTTAGAAAATATATATACAGATTTTGTTTAAAACGTGAATCTGATGATTATTTGACCTATTAAATAAAGCTGTATACATTTTTTTGGAAAGAAATAATCGCTTTGGGTTAGTTTAATGTTGAATATTCTTTTTTTTAGTTTGAAATTTCTAAAAATAGCTCCTACTATTTGGTTCAAAATGTGTATCTGGTAGTATTTGTACAGTAAACAAACATCACCAATGAATCACCCAAACTATAACAGTCGGAAATGTGAGCCAATGTTTTCCTGGAAAGGCAAAGAACATCTGTTTGAATCTTACCTAAAATTCCATTGGTCATGAACTAGTAGTATTGTGTGGCAGACATGGTTTTGGTGCAAGCCTCTATATTGATCAGCTGAATGATCGTCATTGCTATACTATGTTTTATCATGATCGTATTCTGATATTTCTAATTATTATTTATTGTATCAATATTATAAATTGTATTATTGAAATGAGGATAGCGCCAGGCTTGTATTGTGGTCTATCAAGTGCCTGTGATTGAGTTGATCCCCTCGTGACGTCACTCATGAGTCCCGATGGGAGCGTATAGGAAAGAGGGATCTGTTTGACTCAGACTGACTCGCCCAAATGCTCTAGTTCCCAGCCGGGGACACCAGCCGGGGACACCTACACAGGAATGGGACCTCATAGTGATGGGGTTATAAACTCTGCTCAGAGGGTACAGTGGGTTGTAGGTGACCAGGGTGGGGTATCAACTCTGCTCAGAGGGTACAGTGGGTTGTAGGTGACCAGGGTGGGGTATCAACTCTGTTCAGAGGGTACAGAGGGTTGTAGGTAACCAGGGAGATTGTTCCCCGCCATGAGGTTCTGTCGACCATGACACACGGTGGTTTCTCAGCCTCAAGAGTCTCCAATCAAGTAAGCGGGCTGAATATCCAGTGAGAGTTCCATAATGTTATTTATTACTAACCAACAGTCTTACTTTGCCAAACCATCCACTAGTTGTGCAGTGCCAGTCTAATTAACAATTAAAATATACAATTAACTTCATATTACTCAATTAAATTATTATTCCATATAATTATGATAAAGAGAACAAACACAATATAACATTTTTTTTATAAATATTTTATTGTGAAAATATCGACGCTCTTTATAGCGATTTAGATCTGACTATTGTTTGCTTCACAAGGCTGTGTTGATATATTGGTTTGTTGATCGAAAGTTGGGCCTCAGTACCACTAAATCCACTAAACTCAACAAAACATTACATTGAATGCCATTTCCAAGAGCCATTTCTTAAAACACAAGTGTATCATCTTTTGTTTGTTGATTAAAATATACGTAGCTCCTTTCTCCACGCAACTCTCAAAATCTTGTTTGCCTTTCTACATATCTGCTTTTATTTATAACAAAAATTGAAAATATTACCACCACCATCTTAGAAAAATGCCCTACTTCTCATGATTATTAGTAGTTTAACATAAATCAGACCTAATTATTGGTCGCTCACACGGTAATTGTCAATATGTACAAAATTCAGTACATAAAAAGTTGCCTCGTGTTTCTGGATAAAGCTAATTGGCAAATAATAAGAAGTACGAGTTGAAAATTGCTATATCAGAATTTTAATAAAATGTGACTAGACTGGTTGTTCAACTGTTTACGTGATTTGTTTGAGTGTAGAGTGTTGATGGACAAAGGACCTTTTGTTGAAGAGACGTGATTGTCTACTACCTGAGTTCCACCAAACTTTCATCACGAACAGTTCCAAACAAGAAGTTCCTCCTAGCGCACAAACAAAATACCTCCCTTTAGTAGGGACTGCTGCACAACTATACTAAGCTACTAGATTTGTTATGTGCTCAACTTTATTTTGACACTTAAAGTTTAGTCCATAAAATTTAGTTTTAATTCAACATACTAGTAAGAAACTAGCTTAAACTAGAACAGCACAGATTATAAACAAATACAAGTTTTATCACTCTCCTACGCAAATGGTGGTACACTTACTCTAAATTCAACTTTCCTTATACCTAACACATTATAGTAGCTAGTATGTAGGCGTATAGCTCGAACAAAAAGTAGGACGCAGTGCTAAGATAACAAGTACACACAATAATAACTATCAAAATAATTTATAATTTTATTTTACATTAAGGTCGATATCTCTAACAGAGGCTACTGAAAAAAATACAGAACAACAAATGGCTTACAAAATAATATTTACATTCTATTAGTGAAATGAGTGATTAAAATAACATAAATTTAATAACTACAAATAACTACAAGGGAAAACATTAGAAGAGATATTTAGTAACCTTTGACTACTGACCATCAACACATCTCCCGAACTTCTTGTACTAAAATATTCAAACTTGGCGTAGAGGTTCCTTTGAGGTAAAAGGGGGGAGGGTTGAAAGTTTTCAAAATTACTATCTTAAGGGTAGTCTGTTAGCGTTGAAAAAATGGTAAGTGTAACCTAGGTTTGATTATTTAATCCTTGACTCTAAGTAACTAGAAACAAATATTCAACCTTCTCGAACTGGATTGTGGGAGTTCGTGACGAAGGAAATTAGCCCAAAACTTTCCTTAGCAATTAAACTAATGGATCCTTTTCGCCCAGATGTATATAATTGTTGGGAATTTTAACCACACTTTTTTTTAGTAAGGTATGAAGATGAATTTGATTGTGAGGGAAGAGGTTTTTGACTGTCCGCCGGTGTCTATTGAGGCGACCCAAACCAACCTAGCCCCTCTCAGGACTGACAATTTCAATTCCGTGCCTTCTGAAAAGTAGGTAATGAGTTTCAGACTAGCATCGCCCAGTCAAAAGGTGAATGGCGACCCTACCGCTACCGCCGCTGATTGTAAAAGACCACGCAATTCTACTAATGTAGCGGGAGGGAAAATTATTATGTACGGGGGTGGGGAGAAGTACTTTTAATCAGGACTGGTTAAATATTTAAAGTTTAGTTAGAAAATATGAAAGAGAGTCACCCTATGGTGTTGTGTGTCGTGATGGTTCATTTTCAGTTTATAAATGAAATATACCTTTGAATAAAGATATTTATTATTTACTATAAATGTTAGGCTTTTAATTAGAATAATATTAAACTAAGATAGCTGAACTTATTCGTCAGTTACAAAAATAACTGACTCAGCTAGAAACAACATGCACGTACAGAATAGATTTACATTTGTAAGTTCAATTGATGTTCCCTAAATGTCTTCAACCCCAAATTACCCGCTTCATTGGTCGAATGGTCCAAAATGTTACTTTAACATTAGACTAGTCTGCCAATGACGGGGAGATCAGGGTTCCAAACCCAGCTGGATGTTAGAAACATGATTTTTTTCCAAACTGTTTTCCGCCAACTTTCCAAGTAATTGCAGGTAAACATCATCTATTATTCAACCGTCCTCATCTCATTAGTGTAATTAGTAAATATGAGTAGAAGGTAAAATGACCGTTTTGACTCACTTTACCCTCAGAAGATTAACTTTTTCTTATCGTATGACATTACTGACCGGGAGGTACATGACACAGTTCAGTCCCCTGTATGTAGACTATTATCCTCTCTAGTGGCTCAGAGTGTTGTCCAGAGTACAATATAGGAGGTTGTCTGTATGTAGACTATTATCCTCTCTAGTGGCTCAGAGTGTTGTCCAGAGTACAACACAGGAGGTTGTCTGTATGTAGACTATTATCCTCTCTAGTGGCTCAGAGTGTTGTCCAGAGTACAACACAGGAGGTTGTCTGTATGTAGACTATTATCCTCTCTAGTGGCTCAGAGTGTTGTCCAGGGTACAATATAGGAGGTTGTCTGTATGTAGACTATTATCCTCTCTAGTGGCTCAGAGTGTTGTCCAGAGTACAACACAGGAGGTTGTCTGTATGTAGACTATTATCCTCTCTAGTGGCTCAGAGTGTTGTCCAGAGTACAACACAGGAGGTTGTCTGTATGTAGACTATTATCCTCTCTAGTGGCTCAGAGTGTTGTCCAGGGTACAACATAGGAGGTTGTCTACACGTGCCAGCAATGAGATGATGTGATGATAGTGAATATGGGGGTGTGGGCCAGTGGGACTTAAATCTAACCTAAGCTTGATTTACCAAACCCTGGTGTCCATTAAGATAGTTCCTCATAAACGACAAATACCGAAGGTACCAGCCGGGAATCGAACCCGGACCTCTAGTTTTGTAGCTTGGTGCACTGACCACTACACCAGGGGGCCGGATAGGTAAATATTGATCCTCCTGACTGGAGTCGGACTACTTTCTCCCAACCCCCTTGCCATCCGCCCCCACCAGCAATCACCTGTATATATATATATATATATATATATATATATATATATATATATATATATATATATATAAAAATCTATTAATTAATATAACTAATTTTAAATAAATAATTTAGTTATAAGCATAATTTTTTAATTTATATTGACAATTTAATTATAAAATGATGGATTTGGCTCCCTTTCTTTCATAGGCATATTATTGAGGCTCTACACAGAATAAGGGGTGGATCAGGAAAAATTATTTTTGGGGTGTTAAGAATTAAAAGATAATATTTCATAGATTAAATAGTCAATTCTTATCAATGTCGTGTCGTGGAGTGTTTCCTGTCTAAGCAAAGAGTAGAGTAGAATAGCCACAGCTGGGTCATATTGTAGCGACGTTACAGATCGACACCCCGCCCTTTCAGACGGTGTTGTCAACTATATGCCCCACCCTCTTTCCCCTCAACCTCCTACACCAAGTATAATCAGACTAAATCCCTGCACCTTCCCTTAAAATCTTGCAACCAATGAGCGTCTAGCCCCCCTCCTCCTGACCCCTCTTTTTAAACCATACTGTCAATGAACATCTAGCAAACATTACAGCAAATGACTGGACCCAAGATGGTGGATCCAATATGGAAGATCCCCACCCTCTCTTAGTCCTTACAGCCAATGATCATCTGGCCTCAAGCCTCAAGATGGCTGATCCAAGCCAATCAGCCCTCTCCATCTATCAAGGCATCCTGACACACGACCCCTCTCAACCCCACATTATTCTGCCCTACTACCATCCATCTCTATCATCAACCCCTCTTCACCCTCCTTAACCCCTTCACCTCATATTCACCTGGATCAGTTGTGAGCCCAATACTCTAAATATGTACATTTTTCCACTCTCTAACCAAGAAATGCTGATGTGATTCACATACCTTCCACACCCTACCCCAATCCCAACCCTCTGTTCCCGATGTTAGACATGTTCCTGTAATGTTCTGTCATGTTCCGACAGGTCTGGACGGCTCTAGACCAGTCTCAACAGGTTGGAAATTCATCACTCGCCTGTCAATCATGTCTAAAGGTGTATAAATATGTCTGAACATGTCCAATTATGACTAATCGTGTCCAAGATACCCGATCATAATCCATCATGACCTATCATCATAACATATCATGTTTGATCATGACCAATCATGACCGATGATGTCCTGTAATGATAGCCAATCATTACCTATTCGGTCATGACCAACCATGAAATATCATTATGCCCTATGTCTACAACTAAATTTGTTTGAACATGTTCAAGGAATTCATTTTCTTATATGTTATCAATTTTTTCCCTTTGTCTCCTTATCATACCAGTTTTTGTGGTAAAGTATACTTTCCATACTGATACTGAACTTTTGTCAACTATCATCACCCCACTCCATACTACTCAACCCCATCCTCCTACTGACATAGCTTTAACACACTACTTCATCGGAGAAGGGACCCAATCCATGCCTTGAAACATGATTTGAAAGATATGATGATCTTCCTCTCTATTGATGACGTCATACACAGCACATATGTTTATGAGGTGAACTCGCCTAGATATACCCATGAAAACCTTTGAAAAATGAACTCGCTCGATTCTTCAGTTCCTCCCAGATAAACATTAAAACATCTGACACTTATCAGAGTTTCTAAACATACCTTTATTTGGAGGTCATTTATCACACCATGCATCATACTTGTACGATATAGGATCATCATTCGTTGAACTAGAACATGTTCAAACAAGCTCAGATGTAGATATGATCTGTCATGATCGGACATGATCGGATATTATAGGATATGATTGTTTAAGATAGGACATGATCTGTCATGATCGGACATGATCTGACTTAATTAGATATTATTGTGTATGATCGGGCTTTGATCCCAACCGGGTTGAAACTCCGATCTCCCTTTATTTGGAAGTCTAGTATATTGTGACAGTAGTGCCTTAGACTATGCGGCCACCGAAGTCGATAGCTATTAATCCATGTATTGACTTGAGTTCCCTTAGAGTGATTTTTTTAAATCACCTTATTTTAGTTATACTAAACATTTAATTATTCGAGATTTAAATGCAGTGTCCCTCTATAATTTTAAATTCTAATGTTCATCCTAACCATTCTATCACAATTATTATCCTCATGAGATAACTTTTGATGGAAATGTTAGTTTGAATCACGTCTAAAACTAATTAATTCTCCTCCATTGTGTACATTTCTAATTAAAGGATGAATAAGATTTATAGAATATGTCACGCCCAGCTAATGAACTAGTGCGAAACTATGAGTTTAATTTTGGTTCCTAATCACAAAGGTCAATGGGCATGAAAGAGCCCCCTCCCCCTTGATTGAAGAGAACATGTGACGTCAATGGCAGGGCGATAACAATGTTAGACACATTCATTCATCTCGGATATTGAGTCGGCCACGCAGCTTTCTGGAGACACTTTCCGATCGGATCAAGACTCGGCAGAAAGGGACTAAGTGGCCTTGTTGGAGAAACAAGAGCAATACCTTACTCTACCCTTCTCAACACTGGGGTGCTTCTTTGTTTGTAATTAAAGAACACTGAAACTAATTTATTTTAGATAAATAAACATAAATTATCATTGATAATTTAAAATCGTACCCCCGATACATATTTTGAACCAAATCGTTATAGATATTTCCACAAAAATTCAAATTTTACAAAACTTCGTTATCAATATACTATTAAGGGATTTCTTAGAATAACCAACATATATAAATTATTTATAATATATAAAACTCAACAGATACCAATTTAGAACCCAATCATGAAAGACAATTTCAAATTACTTAGAATTTTAGAAAATCCCTAGCAATTTACTACCCTTTAATAAATGTTTAGCCTAGATTTGTTATTTGGGAAGTCAAACTTTCTCTAGGTATCCACTTAAAATAAAATTGTTTGAGCCATTTTAGAAAATTTAGGATTAAACATTTTTTTTTGTAGACTATCCTTCATTTTAGGTCTAGGGTCAAAATAAAGGTAAAATATCTTGAGGTATTTATTGCCCTGTAGCATTTAATAACACGTCCATAAAAATTTCAGATTCTTGGCAGGGGACAGACAGACAGACAGACAGAGAGACGGGGGACAGATAGACTTTTTTGGGCTTGGGCACATATTAAATGTAAAGATTCATCAATAGCTCGATGTCAAAAATGTTCACGGTCACAATACTTTCTCTTGATATGATAAAGTAAGATATCTATATTTTTGATTATAATATAATGTATTTGGATGTATATTGCGGCTTGTTCTCCAAGAATTGACTGGGGGGGGGGGGGGTCGAGCTTAAGGTGGGGTAGTAGTGAGCACCAGTTTAGTGCATTAATTTTGCAGTTTTTATAGGATAAACATTTTTTGGCCAAAATAAATCAAATATATTCAAATATATTCAAAGAGAAACAACTAATTAAAATATTCACAATTAAATGAGTGGCCCAATTGTTGAGGAAGCTAGATACAATCAAATTTGAGATATATTTATATTTTTACTATTGACTATTAAAAAATTAAAAATTAATATCCTCTCGACATATAAATGAACCAAATATCCTTGTAAATGACGATATCTTTACTAGGGAGTTTCTTACCAGATAATTTATCCTGTGACACCGAAGGTAAAGATTTAACAATAAAAACAAATACAATTTGTGATTTACTTGCTTTCCTTTCAAAATCACGTTGTACGCCATAATGCTAGCCCAAATTGCTCCACTCATATTATTTATAATCTTAATCTCAAAGTGTAATAAACATTTCCATGTTTTCGATATAAGACATGTTAACATATGTGGAAATCTGCTAGATAATTCCAAGATCATACATAAAATAATTCTATTAATATTACTCAATAAAGTTTGTATTAATTTTATCAGTTTATTATTTTGTTTGACCACTACTATGTTTCATGATTAAAAGTTAATCACTCCAAATAAGGCGATGTTCAGAACATTTCACAACATGTTCACTATTAGCTATTATAAAGTTAAGTTTATTATTAGTTTTGAGTTATTAATTTGAACAATTTCAATTAATATTCCAATAAATATTCCAATGAACATATTGTGTAAAGTCTCTAATAATTTTTTGTTTTATAACCATACACTTTTAATTTAAGATTTATTAATTTTCCAAATAAAATTCATAGTGGTTTAAAGAAACTCTAGGAAGGGTCCAACACAATCGATAAAAAATGTACTGGATCTTCTTGAATGTGTTCATATGCAAAGTTCTTATATTCTAGGTATGTAATGTTTGACAGTATTGAAATAAAGTTCCTTCCCATGGCGATACGACTATAGGAAATAGTTAGTCTATGTAGCCTTTTGTTTAGAAAATGAAAATTATAGTAAGATTCGTTTGAGAAGTAAATTTTATTAAACACAAAATCATTTTTTAGCAATTTAATTTAGAAAATACATTAAATATTTTAAAGCTTATTGCTAGGCAAATGTATTATGGAACACGTCAAACATTCAATTTAATATTTAAATAAATGAATATGGTATGAAATATAAGATAATCTTGGTAATATAATGAATTATTTATAAAATAAGACAATGTGTATTTACAATATTTAATATGTACTGTACCTAAAACATAAAAATTAATTGTTTTACTTGTAAGATTTTTTTTTATAACCATGTCAAGTGATGTCAAGTATGACTTGGGTCAAGATTTATTCTTTGAACGAATTGTTGAATAAATAATTATATAGGTTTCTCATATCACATTTGAGATAATCTTATTATTATTCTGCTCGGGTCACATGTGATGTCCATCTTGTTTTGTTATAACACCATCATCAGGAGCTCAGGAGCTGAGGTTAGAAGTATCCAAACGACACATTGGGGAAAAGCTATTGAGACTGATAATATTTCACTATTTTATAATTATATGATATCTCGCATGTTTTGATATAAGATTACATGGCATGAAGCATAATTATATAATAGTGATGGTCAAACAGTTTCTAAATCTAACAACATATATAAATTATAAACAATTGTGATATATTTAAATGTAACTTGTTACCAATTTGAAACATTCTGTTTAGAGGGCTCTTGGCTCGTTTATGACCTTGAAGCGTTGCGTCTGATCAGCCGCAGGTCTTGCATGGAGAGACGTCTTAGCTGAGAGAAGAATTGTACGCCTCGAACAAAACTCAACACTTCACTGAATCCGCCATTCAACGAGGAAATGAAAACCAAGAGCAAGATAAAAAAAACTGTGTGGTACTTGGCCCATAACTTGATCCAAGTCTTAGCTCTTTAAGTCCACGGGTTGATTTATAGTCAGCTCTGTCCAGACTAGAGTTCAATGGAGTGCTCTGCCTTCAAATGAGACCAACATCATTTTATTTCTATCAATCTATTCATATCTTCAACCAGCAAACATAGGTTTAGTAAACATAGGTTTCTATTGGTAAATATTTAAAACATTTACATTTCTGTTTAATTTCTTTGAGAGTTACTTAATTATTGTGACTGTAAATTGTACAACATGTTTACTGGAACTTTCAATCCTGTACTTGTATGAACAGGTAGAGGAATGAGGGGGTATTGATGAGGGTAGGAAAACAGAGGAGCCTTATGGAGATGATAAGGAAGAGAACAAAATGTTGGTTGGGCCACACACTACGCAGGGATTGTTTAATGAAGATGATTATGGAGGAGAAGATAGAGGGGAAAAAGAGGAAGGCTTAGAATTGAAACAGGTCTCAAGAAAGTAAGAAGCTAGTGAGGGTGGTTTTTTATATATCTTTTCCCACTAAAATACAGGTATACATCCCCTAAATTCCTACTTCATACCTATCACATTGAGGAAGTGAGTACACAGGTATACAATCCGACCGGATGTCGAGACGATGGTTAATAGAACAATGAGCTTATGACTGTGATAACAATAAGATCATGGAGAGAGTGAGGGTCCACTAACAATAAATGGTGATTGTTTTTTTTTAATTAAATACGAGTAAAGGGTATGATTTACTTTGATTTTACAAAGCCTTTTAAATACTATTGATGTAACGACTTACATGTAATGTCAATAATACCAAATAATATCGAATGGGACAAACACTCACCAACCAAGCGGCCCGCTCTCGGAAGACCTACGCACGACCTACACCACTAAACCCGGCCTCCACTCTCGAGAATAATGCCCGTCCAACTGAGCCACGAGTTCCCAGACAACTGACTGCGAGAGTCGAACACGTGTCCAGCCAGCCAGAAAGAAGAGTTCCGTTTCCGGTCACGCATAGCCCTGGGCGCTTCGGCAACGTTCTCGAACATCCAGTTCCTTAGTTTGTTTTGTTTTCCGACCCTCCTTCTCCTTCGGTCCTTCCCCCCCTCTGAGAATTTTCATTTGTATATATACAGCTACGCCAATAAAGTAAAATCACTTACTACACTACGACCTCATGGATAAGAGGTGAGAACGGCGACTAGGTCTCGGGGATTATTAAATATTCAAAATTATAAATTCTGTTTCGGCGTTATGGGGGGAACTGTATTCTAAATTACCGTCTGGACTTTAATTTTGTAATTAATTATTTATTTGAATTGCTATGCCATGCGCTTCCCGCGGCATATAGAAAGATGTCGCCCTTCGTCATCCATTTTAGCTGGGATTCAAACCCAGACCTTATTATTTGTCGTAATTGTATATACTTGCTTATTATTTAAAGCGCACTGAGTGTCAGCGCGCTCCGGGTTCAAGACCCGCTTAGTGAACTTCCTTTTGTACTTTACGATGGCAGATGTTATAATCAAATTTATTGTTTAAAACAGGATAGTAAAGCGAGACTTAGCTCACTCTTGCATTAGGGAAATGATGTTTATACGTGACGTCAAGTTATTTATGAACGTTTGGAATTATTGTTTTGTACTCCATTGCTGAGTGACGTCACGTAAGATAAAGCAGTTGTGGCTTATGCCTTATATTAAAATCATTATTATAAATACTAAGTAAATGTATCAAGGAGCTAAAGCCCATAAGACAAGTTTGGCATCAGAGATCCCAGACCTCGTATTATGTTGTGTTCTACACGCTTAGTGTTGTTTATATAATCATACTTAGGAGAATTTGAGATTGATTGTATTTGTACTTAATGGTCTGATGACTAATGGAGGTGCGCTTCACGCACGATGTTTGTTTTCTCAAGTATTGTAAAGTTGTTATTTCAATAATAAAATTTATTTTGTACAATCAGGTGATTCTTTTACCTGATATTAGCCTTCCTCACCCTATAGATATTGATAGATATAGAAGGGGAGGTAGCATTATGTTTAAAATTAATATCATACTGGTTCTAGAAACCATTTATCAAATACTTAAAGTGGCCACAAATAGAACTACAAAATAATCAGATTTTTCAAAGAAAAAAAAGATAGTTAATTGCGATAATTTTGTGTATCAGATTATTCTGAAATTATAAAGCTATCGTTAAAAGATTATAATATACAAGCTAAAATTGTTTTGTTTGAATATTTTAATGTATTCCACAATATGACCTTGCACCTTTTATCAATATGTATGTAAAACTAAAACCTGAAACGAATAGAGCCAATAAACAAAGTTTAAATAATGTTAAGCTGTTTAATTACTACTCACAAAGTTATAAGCACTGCTCTACACCTTCCACTAACATGTACACATAAACAAACAGCACACTAATCGTTCTAACTGCTGTACCCTCACGTGGAGATCTCCATGCAACACACCAACGTGATTAGTCTCTTAAATTAAAAGTGAAAAAATCTATGAAACTTACCAAGGGGCTCATTCTCTGTATTGAAAACTGACTGATCCACGCAACTAGAGGGGCTCACCTTCTGTACTGAAAACTGACTGATCCACGCAACCAGAAGGGCTCACCCTCTGTGCTGAAAACTGACTGATCCACGCAACCAGAAGAGCTTAGGTTTGGCACTACAAAACTAATGCTTCGTGCAACACATTAAGTATGATTTAATGATTCAATGATTCAAATCTTTAGAAACTCTACTAATTTACTAACATCTTTGGTGACAAAATCCTAATTATTATTTTATGGAAATGTTGTACCATCTTCAAGGTCATAGTGGTAATTCAAATTATTCTTTAGAAAGGCATTTTGGAGAGACTAATCTTAAATAATTTTTTATTTAATTATTTTTACATATATATGTATTTGTCAAAATATGATTAATTTGTAATAACATTTTTAAGTCCTGTCAGAGTAAGGCAGGCCTAGGCTGGAACTTATGTAATGACAGCAAATTACTGCTTGTCCAAAGACAATCGTTTATTTGGATGTACCTGACATGTAAAACCTAATATAGTAACGCCCCCTTGGGAAACTTTTAATTTATCAATTGGTCAAGAAAATAGTTAGTTATATATGTGATAGGTACACATACAAAAAGAATACATTAATATTTAACTCACAGTCTCGGTAAACTAAACCCAAAAATCACTTAAGTGGTAACTAGCTCCGTTATCAAACGAATCTGTTTAATTTGTTTTTTAAACTATGTATTAAAATAATAGTTTACAAAAATAAACTATTATTGATATTTTGTACTTTGCATCAGATTTATCACACAGCCGTAGCTTTGCTAGAATTTAGTGTAACATGTGAACATTCATTCTTTTTTATGATTTATTGGAAGAAATTTAAACACATATTGATGAACTGGCACATAATTTGTTTATATGAAAATTTAAAAATAAATCAGAGTTTTACAACAACAAACTGTCACATGATATTAAATTAGATAAAACAACGTTGTCCTGTATTTTCCCTCACGGTAAAAGTGTGATGAGAAGCTATGCTGGTGCTTATAATGTTAGAGGAAAACAAAGATCTATAGATCCCGTGATCGATCAGTCATAAGTGGACAAAAGAGTTCCCTGTTGACGGGAAACCTGGTGTTTGAACCTCGAGCGGGTTCAGCCACAGTAATTAGAGCTATCCTCTTCTCTTCACAAACTAATGTAAGAGCATTTCTTCAAATATAGGCCCATAGTTTTTATATTAATCTGTTAATAACTTTAGTGTTAATCGTACTTGGTATTTGTTGTTGGGTGGAGAGAGAGCGTGGAGATACATTTAGGAGAAACTCCCCTCAGTACACCCAGTCGGGAATCGAACCCCGATAGTATAAATAATGTTATTTTACTAACTCCTATGCATGTGATGGTTATTATTGGACTTAAGCTTTGACGTTGAAAGATATTTCATGACGGTACAATATTTCTGTAGCGGTTTACACTCTAACAAGGGAAGCTTTTTATCGTGAGCTTAGGCTAAATTAAAACTTTGAACTTAAAATAAATACGATGATAGTAAGATAGCTATAAAATGAAGAAACGTCTGATATAAGATTACTGTATGAGTAGTTCGTAGGATTTCCACCGTTAAATATTACTTTCAATACATTCAGAGCCCGCTTTAGTGGTCAAATGTTAATGGCGTCCCTCACGAGATAGACTGGACTGCCAAAGATGGAGAGATCAGGGTTCGAGTCCCAGTTGGGTGTACTGGAGCTTGTTTCTTCTAAATGCTTTTCACTCTCCCTCCCCACAAATGCAGGTACAATCCTGAAAAATTCAACCTCCTATCACATAAGGTAGTTAGTACATGTGTGTACAACTCAAATTAGTATTAAGATGAAGTGAAAAATATATATGCGGAAAATATGTTAAGTATCATTAAAATAATAAAACATAGCTCTAATAAAGAGACGTTACTCTTCAAGGGTGTTCACGTGACCTTTAAATTGTGTGATCATTTGGTTTATTCTTTTGTAAACCATTTGTACTCTATTGATTGACAAACTGTGATTCTAAAGTATTGTCAGTTCGACACCTTCTCTAGGACTTTCAGTGTTAATAACACATCTTTAATACCTGCCTCACTATTACTCAATTGTGTTGAGTTTGTGTTAATAGGTCATTACAATTTTAATAAACATATCAAATAATGATAAATAAATATGGTTTTATATTAAACTGGAGGTTTTCTTCTAGAAACCAAAAGTGTGTTTCACTTTCCGTTAAGCCCCTCCCTCATTAGCTCAAAACATACTCCCACATATTATTCAGAACATCTAAATTTTATATTTTGTAAAGAAATATCTTTAATTTGTGTGGTTAACACTGTGATTGAAAGGATGTTTTAATGAATCATATATAGTAAAACACTTTTTAATATTATTTTACAGTTATATAATATTTTATTGATGCTTTAAATATTTCAGGATTTAACCAAAGAGAAAGGATTGGGGGGAGGGGGTTAGTCTTATATAAAGTGCATTAACATTAGCGTGGCGAAAGGAAAATACTACTAAATTGATAAAAATGCCTTTGAATAAATCACCCGGACGAGATTTGAACTTTGACCTCCCTTCCTCGACACCGAAAAAAAGTCTTTTGCAAGCCGGACATCTTAAACTACAATTTCACCGCTCCTATTTTATTGTAGCTGAATATATCATATAAATGTTTATTTGGTTACCCTGAAAGGTAACAAACTAACCTTGTATGGCTCCACCACGATATATCTTACAAGATAGAGTCACAGTGTAACCAAGCAAGGAAATACTGATACATTTCATGGTGAACAGTGTGTTTATTATAATTTATAGTTGATACAAACATTAATTTAAGATATTGTTTTAGGATACACCATGTGTTCTAATTATATTTTATTTCATTAATTTTGTTAGATCGAAGATAGTATAGACTATAACATAGTAAACACTATTTACTGCAGTGTGTTAAAATTATGTGAACTATATTGTGTTAATTATTTCCACGTGTGTGAGTCATTGGATGCCAAACATTCACCTATCGCGAGTGTGTGTTGTTTAATTTCCAGCAATGACGAGGGTCCCTTTCCATGTCCACCAGGAGATATGAGCTCGTGACTGGAGTACTGGAGTCTCGTGTGTTTTGTTGATAGTCCGCCCAGGAAATATTATATTTACCCTTTAGCTACCCACTCATACCCCTTCTCTAGCTCACAACCCACATCCCAAAATAAAATATAACAGCACTGGGGGCCGATAAACACATCACATACAATGAGATAAACTCAGAGCATTAAGTGGAGTTGCCTGGTAAGTACGGGCTGGGACATATATATGTTAATATATATATATATATATAATATGAATAAGTAAACTTACATTTGTTTTACCATGTAAAGTTGTTGCCCTAAAAATGTATTTTTTTTACAAATGAAAGTAGGCATAACAATTTTTGTTTGATGAGATTTAAAAAAATCCTTTTTTTGTTGTATAAATGACAAGAAGTGTTTGTTTGTGTAACGTCAGTAAAATGACATATAATCCTGCCTCTTTTTAAAAACGAGTGGTAAGGTAACGCTTCACATTAGTTGTCTAGCAATGTAAAAGTTCATGCCCTTCCTTGAGGGTAGTTAACATATTCCATGAACATGTTGAATAACGCTAGGATAGGTCTGAGTGTGTGGGAATTAACAGTGGCATGTCCAGAGGGTTAGAACAACTAGCATTTTTAATTTCAAATACACAAGCTCAAACTATAGTTGTAAAGGATAGTTTTATATTCTATATACTGAAGGTCTCATTTTATGGTCCTTTATATGTAACGGAACGGTTAGGAGGAGAGCCAGTTTGTAACGGAACGGTCAGGAGGAGAGCCAGTTTGTAACGGAACGGTCAGGAGGAGAGCCAGTTTGTAACGGAACGGTCAGGAGGAGAGCCAGTTTGTAACGGAGCGGTCAGGAGGAGAGCCAGTATGTAACGGAACGGTCAGGAGGAGAGCCAGTGTGTAACGGAACGGTCAGTAGGAGAGCCAGTTTGTAACGGAACGGTCAGGAGGAGAGCCAGTGTGTAACGGAACGTTCAGGAGGAGAGCCAGTTTGTAACGGAACGGTCAGGAGGAGAGGCCAGTTCACGGAACGGCCAGGAGGAGAGGCCAGTTCACAGAATGGCCAGGAGGAGAGTCCAGTTCACGGAACTGTCAGGAGGAGAGGCCAGTTCGCGGAACGGTCAGGAGGAGAGGCCAGTTCACAGAACGGTCAGGAGGAGAGGCCAGTTCACGGAATGAGCAGAACTTTCCTGATTAATGAACATTGAAAATTCACTAATGGGGTGTAAGGTATACATGGTTTTCGGATCTTGTTGATAGTTTCTATATGGTGGCTGCTCAAGGCTTTTTTGTTTAGCAAATTATTTGAATTTAAAATTCTAGTTAATCGATAAATTACTTAGGTGTATTCTTAAAAACTTTTGAGATATATTTAAAGACTGACATTTTGAACCTCGTGAACATCGGATATTATTTATGAATATCATGTAAAATTAAAGATAGTATTATATAATTTGTTTCTAACTTGATCGATAAGGAAACATTTCAACTCTAAAATCCAAGGCAAAATTATTGAAGATGTTTCAACTTTTAATCCAAAGATAAATCTTAAAACTGTAATCACGATGAAAACATGAGATAATTTAAACATGTTCTAAGAGTTCTTTGAATAGCGGGAGTGAGTTCTACATTTTACAGAACTACTAATTTAGCTCAATCTTAAACTATTTTTAATGCATATGGCAGGGCCTAAGCTAATTAATTTTAAACTAAATTTTATTACACACCAAAATAGAATCATCCATCTAATATTTCTTCATGTCTATTTATAAATTATTGGTCTGGAAAAATACTAATAATTTATTTTAATAAATTTAACGATATTATTTGTACACTGGAGCCATGCTCATGTTTTAAAATGTATTACTAAACTAAATATCTTGACAAATATTCTTAAAATTATATTTTTTTATGCTTTACTTAGAGAAAAATGTCCCGGTTTTAAGTTTATGCTTTGATATTAATAAGACTAATTCCTAGAATATGAACATTTAAAATTGGAAAATATTAATTAAATTGACCTGAGCTTTTTTTTAAATAGAGCATCGAGTGATTTAAAAATGTAAAACTATTGAAACCAAATTGTTATTTTTGGGTACAGTGGTTTAAGAAAAAATAGCTACTTTTATTTGTTTTAGGTGGACCTTATTTAGTACAATATATTTGTAATAATTAATTTTTAATCCAAATATAGTAAAAATTCGGTAGGTTTGACGGTTTATTGTTTTTGCTGTCAACATTGATATCATTCTACAATGTTAGAGTTGTTATTTTATAGGTATTGATATACCTTTCAAAAAGTGACAGCTCCAGATCTCATGACCTACTTATAGATTTATATAAGTAGTCTTAGTGACGTTGATAACTGTCAGATGTTCCTATTGCGTGTTTATATTTTAAACATATAAACAAGAACGTTCTTAAGCATTAAGTTTGAAGAAAATTGCCGTAACCATTTATAATCTACAGAGATCCACCAAACAAAGACAGAGATAATATGTGAAGGTCACCATTAATCAATTACTCGGGTTACATATAAAGTTTTTTTTTAATATTTATTGTATTTTTAAGATTTCAAGACGCTTTAGGCTTAATGATTAAAATTTGATCTTTTTTTTCGCTATTCCTATTTCGTTTAATTTTAATTTTTCTCACATTTTTATAGTTATTATTTTTATTTCCTTTCTTAATTTTCTACCATTAGTCACTAACTCCCATTTAATCTTTTTTCTTTCAATTTTTCTCTTATCTTTTTTTATGCCTACCATTTGTTCTTTATTTATTTATAAGTCGTTATTAATTCTAATTCCGTCAGACTATTCCTTAAAACTCTTCGTTTTACTCGTTTGTCTTTATTCTAATTCCTCACCCATCTCTGGTCTACTATTCTTTCTTCATACCTCTCCATGTATTCCCTCCATCTATCTTTGTCTCTCTCTCTCTCCACCATTCTTCTTTCTACCTGTGTGTTCTCTCATCCTAGAGCCAACTTTCGTCTTTCCCTCCTGCTCTGTCGCTTAGTTCACGCATATTTGGTCACGAGTCAACGCGTTCCCTCTGATATTACACGCATTATTCATGAACATCAACTTCATTGTTCCCTCCACCTTCCCTTGCATGGTGCTAATTACACCACCATTTTTTCCAGCACGTCTCATTTCCAGCGCACTCAGTATAAACCCCCGCCCCCTCCCTCCAACGAGAAATAAAAAAGTTGGTTACTAAATCAAGTTTCTTTATAACAAAGATATTTGTTGGTTTCTAGTAACCAAAGAATTAGCTCACTTTTATACAAAGCGTTTATTCATTGGAAATAAAGTTAGAGAACTTACCTATACTTTGTTTGTAAATTTATATTTGAACACTGCTCTATACCAACAACCAAGATCACTGCTCTATACCAACAACCAAGATCACTGCTGAATTAACATAAGCGACACAGCAAGTGTTTTGTAATTATTTTACATAAGTTATTTTACTCTTTTTTATATTCACATTTTATACAAAAAAATATGAGAAAAATGTTTTTGGAATTTCGAAAAGAAAAGTTTCTTCGTAAGCCCAATGCTATTTTTACCACCATTTCCTAGTAGCTGTCCTTTCTATACACATGTAATTACACTTATGGAGTAGAAATAATTATGGTGCAAAAAGAGAATAAATGTACTTTACGGGTATTTGCGTGGAGGGAGTGTAGGAAACCATTTAAGTTTGAACCTACTCAGTGTAACTAGCTAAAACCCTAACAGACATACATACTTCTGTTTAATGTGTGATTCCCTCTGTCCGTGTACGTTTCTAAATATATTATTTCAGATCATAGAAGACTGTCCCAATTATTATTATTATTATTATTAGCACCGCGTCTTACTACCCGTCCGGGTTATACGCACTTACGCTAATGTGTAATGGTAGGGTGATTGTGAGATGAAATGGAGGACCTACAGTTTAACGTGTGATCCGAACCACGGTGGAGGCCTGACATTCCTCACATTCACAAGATGTGATTAATACACGTCTTGTCAGAGGTGAAGGAAGGGTTTGGCAATCAGATAAATCTGTGCCGGGACCGAGGATTGAACCCCGGACCTCTAGCACAGAAGTCTGACACCTTACCCCTAGACCACCAGGCCACCGACTGTCCCAATTGATTGTAAGATACGTCGCACTTATATGTTTTGTGTTTTTATGGTTAAACATCCTGGTGATACTTTAGTCTGTGATTAAATGGAACATTATTTGTAGAGGGAGGTTTTAATGAATATTTTAGCAATAATTTGAAAAATAGATGATAAATCTCATATAGGGGGGAGGGGTAAAAATATCTTAGGTGGTGTGAGTTAGCATTGAACCAGGGCCTAATGAATAAATCGCGTTTTATATCCACTCAACTAAGTTCACCGGCTATTTAAAAACACAAATATACCTGTTAGAAGAATTTCATAATTTTGTGTTAAAGAAGTAAATGATAAAGATAACAAGTTCGAGCACTGGGATAAATTTCTCTCCGGAAGAAGATTTATGTCCATAGCTCTCTTCTAATATCTGTTGGATCTAGAGGGGTTGGAAGGGGTGGAAGGAGGTTGTGAGGAATAGCCGAGCTATTCAATGTGGCGGCCGCTGATGTATCAAGCTAGATATCTCGACTATATCGATATCTTTACACATGTGGTGCGTGCGGCTGCCCACGATACTTGATGTGTGGGGAATCTTTCTTGATGTGCGATCATACATAATGCAAGGAGTATAGTCACGGAATGATCCTCGCCTCGCCTAACTTAGTTGGTGGTCTTTTTTACATAACTTGAATAATAGTTTAGTGCTGTTAAATATAATGAAGGCAAATTAGACTTTGATTCACTTTATCGAAGTAACCCTTTGGATCATACACCTCATTTATTAAATATAAAAATTATTATGGTTAATTTTAAATGCTGTTTTTTACTAAAACATGTGTTAATTTTATTTATTCAACTGAGAGCTTATTGACTATTTATTTTAAGGGGTGGTTATTAAGAGGATCACTTCGAGAAAATGTATCCACATTCGCGCGTATAGAGGCTTAAAAAGTGAACTGGAAAACATTACCTGAGAAAAATAACCACAAGTGCACCCAGTTTAGATTCGAACCTTAACCTCTTTTCAACAGCAATAAAGTCGATTCGCATTATTTACGCCCTACACCGCAAGATCCCATGTGTGAGTCATAGTTAAGTGCTACTTTTGAAAATATGTTTTGTAATAATATACTAACCAACCTTTAACGATCTTTAGTAAATTAATAACCAGAAACCTTTAAAAAAACAGAATAGGTCTTTATAATTCAAAATTCCTCTCCGCATGATTATAAAAGGAAAGCTCTTGATTGTCATGTCAATAATATGACCTATTATTTCAAATAAATTAATAAATAGTTGATAGATATATTTCTGTCTATATATTATAACTATACTTATTTATAGATCACTTGCTGATAAGTAAGATACGTCAGACAAGCTTACCGGATGTCAGGTCATAAACAAGCGCAGATTGCAATTCAGACCCCACTGGGTGGTAACAAAACTTAGGGAACACCTATCAGTAGCAAAAAAAGGGAAATTAGGTGGGCAAGTTGGCAAGATTTGATGTAGAAAAATTGACAGATGGTGAATGTAGGAGTAGATATCAAATTGAAATTTTAAATAGGTTTGCTGGCCTAGAGGGCTCAAAGGATGATGAGTAAAACATGAATCCAGAGAAACATTGGGAAATTAAGGAGTAATGAGGTGGTCTGTATAGAACGAGTGGCCTACTTTTATAAGTGCGGCAATGAGCTCTCGAGTTTTTAATGTCATAGCTTAAGTATGACTATATCAAATTTTCTCCTATAAGTTTGCATGTATTTCAAACTGATCTATGTTATATACTACAGAAACCCACATATTGCATAATATTATGAAACCGTATATATATATATAAATTGATAGAATAATGAACGATATATATATATATATATATATATTTCATTATTCCATCAATTTATCTCAGTTGGTGGTGTTTCTGCCTTTAAGTTAAAGGTCCAGAGTTCGATTCCTGGCGTGGCCGAAAAAAATTGTTAATTGGTTAAATATGTGTATATTTCACCTTTCATGGTTATAAACTAATGACCATGAGATAGGTGTTGTGTCTTTTCTAAATTTAAGTTAGTTTGTAAGTCGTGTACCCTACTGATACAATCAGTTTGTTTAAAAGGTGCACGTTAAATACTTCTAATAAAGAAGATAGTGGTCCATCAAGTTATGACACAGAGCCGACAGATTGACAAGACCAGTCCGGGGATGGTATGCAACACTCACTACAATTACATTTTCTTAAGCCATGTTTGTGATTAGCAAGTTTGCTCTAATCAATCTGGCTTTTTCAAAACTTCTCATGATATTGACAACAAAGAGCACAGTATTAATCTGGGTTAAAATGTGCGCCAACCCATCACCAAGCAGCCTAAGGTCGTGGTATTCGTATCCCAGCGGGTACAATAACACGGTTTGAATATCAAGTAACCAGCTCCATATTCAGGGAGGGCCACAAGAGACCTGGATGTTGTGGACAAGAGACCTGGATGTTGTGGACAAGAGACCTGGATGTTGTGGACAAGAGACCTGGATGTTAAGGATAAGAGACCTGTATGTTAAGGATAAGAGACCTGGATGTTAAGGATAAGAGACCTGGATGTTGTGGACAAGATACCTGGATGTTGTGGACAAGAAACCTGGATGTTGTGGACAATAAGCCTGGATGTTAAGGATAAGAGACCTGGATGTTAAGGACAAGAGACCTGGATGTTAAGGATAAGAGACCTGGATGTTAAGGATAAGAGACCTGGATGTTAAGGATAAGAGACCTGTATGTTAAGGATAAGAAATCTGGATGTTGTGGACTAGAGACCTGGATGTTGTGGACATGACCGGATAGCACCAGTTTTATTTTATATATAGATAAGATAATTGTATAGCTTGCATTATAAACCAACAAATTCAGGAGTACAAAGTTGAGGAGATATTATATCCGGGGGTACGCGATAAACAAGATTGAATACCTCTGGCCAAAATAGTAAGGATTTATTGCTCAGGGCTGTCCAAGGTTCGAAGAGCGATCAAGAACACTGAACATAGTTTTAACTAAATGTTCTCTGACTTTCCTTCACGCAAACAGGTGTGTCTTTCTTCTCAATTCTACTTTCTCAATATCTAAACGTTTAGTGCTAGTGTGTGTTTAGCTCTAATAGGTAGTAAGACGCAATTCATGAAAAGAAAAGGCTCATTATTCATTAACACATAGTTGATATCGAACAACATTTTGTTAAAACAAAAATAGTGATATTGGGTCCAAAATGAGTTCTCGACACACAACAAAGCATGGTATTTGAAACTAGGTTTAATTGCAAATATTGCTGTGTCCCATTTTATTAAAAATTACTTTCACATATTTAATGATATAATATTTCCACGTGACTCTCGACTCTACCGAAAGATAAAGATATTAAAATGTTGAATGGCCTTAAACGAATTGTTAAGGTACTTCATGTAAACGGCCTTTGAAACCCGAATATCCAACCCGATTAACCGGAGGTGATGGACTCAGAATCACAAAAGTGTCTGGTGCATGCAAAGTTCCCGTTCAATGTTCTCAAACTTAATCGAGTTTTCAAATCGTCCAAACTGTGTGCTCGTTACAACCAAGTTTATTTATTTATATAATCGTCCCTATCGTCAATGTCCTCCCAATATTCAATAAAAACACACCTTGGTGTCGATATTAACACCAAATACAAGAATTCAAAACATGTCCTCCTTTAAGCTTAAATAAACCTCCCTTTCTCTGTCCTTGTATAAATAATGAGATCCTTAGTTGGTACCGCAAATTATTTTACTGGAGATTGGGTTGCCTATTTTTACAAACACAACTTGCAGACTAGCTTGTGAAGTTATTATTGTATTTATTTTAGTTGGATATGCTGGTTGATTTACTTATTCATTTTGGTTTATTAATATGTAAATGATACTGAAACAAATAGTTATATAAGGCTACAATAAAATTAAATAAGTCCTTCATAGTAGCTTCCTATTGTCATTAAATGTTTTTACTTAAAAAAAACCAGAGTTTATGATATACTAAAACAAATAAAAATATTATGTAAGTTTTTCTAGTAAAATCTTTATGATTATTTTAAGACAGGTTTAATATTATTGATCTTTAAGTTTAAAGTGTTCTCTTGTCATTAATGGATGTTTACTGGCAGGAAATATGTTTACTTTGATATCTTTCTTGAAATAATGAGTATTTTCACTCAAAACTACATTAATTATACAATATATTTCATCATATAAATTGATAAAAACGGATATATATTAAATCCAACATATTGAAACATCGTGTGTACGTTCTCAGTCAAGTGCTAGAAGTTTGAACTTTCTTATTTTTTTAATGTAACACAAACTCTAAATTTAAAAAGCTATTTTCAAAATATATTTCCTATAAGGATCTAAAATGCACTCATGGATGGATTCTTTGTAAGCACATACATAATCGAATATGTATTCAAACGTTTCCTACGCTCAGTATAGCACACTCCTGTATAAAAAATGACTATCCAACTCTCTCTCTCTCTGTCCTCTTTCATTCTTTCCATTTCTTTTGTATCCTCAGCGTTTTCTTTCGTTTCCTTGCCCACTTGTGCGACGCATGGGTTCTTCTAAAAAGGCCTTACCAAGCACCGAGGGAAGGTGTTGAGGGAAATAACAATCCCCACGGGGATCCCCGGATATGGAACCTGAATCCCCTTTCTTCTCTAAGCTATTATAAAAACCAACTGGTCAAGGAAACTAGGATGGTCAAAGTTGAATCGAAGATTCTCTAAGGCTGTGTTCCATAAGCCTTCACGAACACTTTACAGGCCTACTTTTTGTTGAGACAGACTGTTCTGCTCTGGGTTCGAACCACGGCAGCAGAGTATTGATCACATCCCAAGAAGTACAATGGTTGTGATGATGTTAGAATTAGCAAAGTAGACACTAGTTTTTTCCTAAAGTGACTTCAATTGTTCCAATATTAAGGGGTGAGGTCATTGTTCTGTGCTTGCTATTGAACTTTGTGAAACATTTCATTCAACCATTAATTAGCTATAGCTCAAATTTGGTCTGGAAACTTTTAATTATATTAAATATATTTAAATATTAGCACGTACTAGACAGTAAAAAGGTTCAGACGTTGAACTGCTCCACTCGTACCAACTTAATAATCCTTGTTATTATTGAACAGCGGTGCGTGGTGTTCTGGGCGGTGGTCGCACGGCACACCTAGTTTGCAGATGTGGTACACCAGTGTGCCGCGTCATATTGTTTGTGTGACACTGCTCCAAAGAACTTTGTGTAAGATAAGCTCAAGTCTGTGGGAAGTATTAAAATATACTTTCTTGACAACTGAAAGCTCACAACGGGTTCTCGGTGTTATTGTAGTTAATTATAAGCCTTACCTTTCGATGAAATTGGTTGGAGAATTATATCAAGACCTTCTAACGTGCTTCTATTAAGTAACTTTAAACAGGTGGTTTCGTTTTATGATAAACATTTTTAATTTGCAATTAACTCTGACATTTATATTCAATATTTATTAATTCTTTGAAAAGGACCACATTTCTCCAGTTATTTTCTCACAGGAATAATTGTGGAAAAATGTATGGGAAAATTAATTCATAAAGACGGCTGACACTACGGAAATAGGTCAGAGACGGCTGACACTACGGAAGTAGGTCAGAGACGGCTGACACAACTTTAGTAGGTCAGAGACCGCTGACACAACGCATTGTATTGTACTTTCATACAAAATGTTATTAATTCATTCAATTCAAACATAACGAACTTAGTTCAGTCTCACTTTATCAACTCTTACGACAGAAAGATACCTGAATACTTACAAAACATAACATTACACGCACTTATCAAGTGAAGGACAGGTTTCTATGGTTGCTAATTAATATAAAAATCATCAACCTGTCGTAGACACGCCTAATATAGAATATATATCTATGATGTTACAGTTTATAAAATAGGACAATGGTGTAATTCTAAAGTGTAGGACTTTTACTTTCCCTTAAAACTGAATGTACATCAATCTGTGCAATAGTTTCATATTTTCACGGTTTGTTAATCTCATGTCTGAGGGGAGCTAGAACACCCACTACACCATATTCAATTAACACCCTGGATAGCCCCCTCTTTATTTCCCTCTCTCTCACTCGCACTGTCGGTCAAACATGTCCCTGGGAATAAGTAGATATATATTTAGAACTTTTTACTCTTTTACCAGCTGCAATTCGGTCAAACGGGGCTGCGAATGGGAATAGGATGGACAAAGTTGCTGCGCCTACTCTATTTGACCGTTAAGATCCCCTCCTATGGGCGAGTGTTAAATAGGGTCGTAACTTTTATAGCATACACCTTTTCGTTTTACTATTGACCCCCTGAGAAGAGTGGAGATTTTATCCACATACTCGTGGTATGGGGCTGTTCATATTAGTGTATGTGTGGTGTTAGTTGTGTCAACCCCTCTGTAAATAGTCAGATCTCAATAGAAACAACTCTACGGAGAGAGGGGATTAATTGGGATGAGACTATAACAATTAGCGTGTAGGAAGATAACATCAAACTTTACAATTATCATCATTAAAGTTTTATGATATTTTTTCTATAGGAAATTATAGAAATAATCCAAATTTGAATTATTGTTATTGTTTGATATTATATATATATTTTAATATACACATATACGATGAAAAAGAAGAGAACTATGATACTTAAGGGGAATCGTGCACTAGAAAATAAAGAAATCTCTCAACAAAACTGATTATAAAAATTGTGTTTCGATTTAAAAAATTGACAGTTTGAAATTAAAATTTTTAATTTATCGTAATGTATTCATAAAAGAATTAAGATTCTTCAAATTAGTGCAAAAAAATAAAACCCAAAGATATTTGTTTGGAACGGCCATTGAAGATTTCAATGAACCTCAGAATATGATTCAGAGAAAATAATAATTCATAAAATTTGGAATTTATTCTAGTATAAAATTATAATATCCTGGTTATTTTAAATTTAAATCCTTAGAAACGTTTTATTCTTTCATTCGTTAAACTTTTTGCTTAGTTCTTCAATATTTAATTTTTATTTTTGTCTTTATATATCAATCTTGACATTAAAATACAAAGTCAGGTTACTTTACCTAAAACAACAAATATAAATTATTTTTAGCTTAAAATACGACTTAAAAATTAAAATACATTTATTTCGATAAAAATAAAAGCTTAAAATTAATAGTTCAATTGGTTTAGAAAATAAAATGGAATATAAATTTACTTTATCTTCTTTAAATGTGTGATACTTATGTGAAACAGCTTTATCTACTTTCTACATGCTTATTAAGGTAAATGTTTAATGTAGTATCTGTCGTAGACAGTTACATTTAATAAATAAATGTTTAATATTAAATACAACCCATTAAAGGTAAATGTTCTCTGAAATTGAATTCTAAAAATACCATCTCTCTCAGATTTTAGGGATCTTCGGTTATTTTTGATGAAAGAAACATATTTTTAAAGTTCTTATCGCTGAAGTAAATTAAACTTGTTTTCAGTATAAACGTTTCAATGTTCTACGCATATTACTCTCAAGAGTCCATATAAAGCAGTCATGTGCCTTGTAGCAGTTAAATAGGCACATTTTTAATGTGGTGGTCAAGTACCACTACACCCGTGACAAATATTCAATAACCAGTGAGACAAACATCGGTATAAAATTAAACCAAATACATCTTCTGAAGCAGTATTTTGTCATTTTGGCATAAAATGTTTTATGTTTTAAAAATTGAAAGAAAGATTATCTGCACTAACATTGCAATCCATTCCACCTTAATTAATGAAGCTATGACTTTAAATTAAAATTAATATTATTATTTGACTGCACTTGCTCACAAATATTGATTCCATCATATACTAAACATATCAGCTGTATAAGGTGGTCTATTTCGGAATTCTTGTTTTAATTGAACAATGCAATTTCCATTGATCTACCCAGGCCCATCTTGTGTCCGGAGTGATACATAATGTTTATAGAACATGAACTTGTGAGACCATCATCTGCCATCACAAACATAGTCACGGAGAATAGTGTTTATATAATAGATGGATACAGTCTAGACTTTCAATCACATAATCCTCCCACCCGTATCACGGCGTGTAGTATCGAGTTCAGGACAAAGGATGTAGATATACAAGAACAGTGCATTGTTGTCACAATAAAATGATATCGAGTGTATTATGACTGTGTGACGATGATTAATTCTTTGAACGACGAAGGGCGGGTCCTCGTCTGACGCAAAGTACCTCTGGGAACTCGTCAGAGTCAGCTTATCTGTCCAGAGAATCATGATAAATCTGCTCTTTGTCACGAGTTTCCATTCTGTCTTTATTTACACATGTCCGGTATGAAATACCAGCGATACATGTAAGTAAAAGTTACGTTTAAAAGGGCAAGCTTGGGAGGTAATGTCACTGGTTTCCATCTCTGTATTCTCTCTGAGGTGGAGTAGAATGGAATGGGAGGTAATGTCACTGGTTCCTATCTCTGTATTCTCTCTGAGGTGGAGTAGAATGGAATGGGAGGTAATGTCACTGGTTTCCATCTCTGTATTCTCTCTGAGGTGGAGTAGAATGGAATGGGAGGTAATGTAACTGGTTTCCATCTCTGTATTCTCTCTGAGGTGGAGTAGAATGTAATGGGAGGTAATGTCACTGGTTTCCATCTCTGTATTCTCTCTGAGGTGGAGTAGAATGGAATGGGAGGTAATGTTCACATTTTTATGGCTTTTGCCACAAAAAAATTTTTTTTTCTAAATTAAATAAAATATTTCTTCAGTTTAAACATTTAATATTATTTTATACTTAAAGTAATTTCAACAGCTCATAAATATTTGGTCATGGTCATGGCCATTAAGTTGTTTGACCAAAAACGTTTTAGATAAAAATAAAGAACTGTTGAAATCTATGAATGTAGAAAATAAATATTAAATATTTCTTCTGAAGCAATATTTAATATATCTTAGCCCAAAACGCTGTCTGCTGCAAAAAATACAAATATATTGACCTTAACACACCTATCCCAACTTAACCTTGAGAAAGGTTATTTGTAACCTTCAGTCATATAACATCATGCAAGCAACAAACTGAGAATACCAGTTTGTCCAAAGATTGTTTTTTGACAAACAATTTATTGAACACGCTGACCCTTAAGTGGTCCCAAACTTTTTTATACAAATTGTTTTAAAAACAAAGAAAAATAAATGGTACGACACAACTTACAAACTTGTTCTGATATTATATTCAAGTTTGGAGAAAAGTTTTGAAAATTAAGTTAGTTTGTGGACTACCCTCAGATGATTGATATTTGTTAAAATTAAAATATATTCTTAATTATCATGAAAACTTTTTCCCAGATACCCATTTTGAACTAGATATATAGGGCCATTTATGAATAATTACAAATTTTCTAAAAAATTTCATGACTAAACTACCCTGAAATTAATATATTTTAAGAGCCAACAAATATTATTTGCCATAAAGTAAAATAGTCTCCAAATACTATCGTTGAACAAAATCGTTAGATTTAATTTGAATTAAATTTTAAAATTTTAAATTCAGTTATAAGTAAACTATCAAATAAACACTTAAAATAAATATATATGTACAGTATATTATATAGTTATATATATAATGCTAGAACTTAGTATTTCCTATTTTGAACCAAGTCGCTAGAGCCATTTCTTTAAATATTCAAATTAAAAAATGTCATTTGTAAATTACCCTCATGCACATTCACTCCAAAAAACAAGTATTGATATAAAATATTCTAGATATTAATTTCAAACAAAATGATCAGAGCCATTTTCGAGAAACTTGGAACTATAAACATATTGGTCATTAGTATACTACCCTTATTTGGGGGCTAGTGTTAACATACAAAGATTATAATTAGGTACAGCAGTATTAAATATAAATATCAAGTTTGAACAAAATCCATCAAACAGTTTTGGATCCGTGGCCAGGGACAGACAGACAGACTTTTGAAATACAATTTTTAGCTCGGGTTTACATTAAACTTAAAGATTCATCATAATCTTGAGATCTATATTTTTCTTGATTACAATACAGCTACTTTTTCTTGAATAAGTAAAAGAAAAAATATTAAATTGATCCACAACCATTTTTATTTAATTTATTTGTAGATACACATTTTTAATCAAAAGAAATATTCTAAGAACTATTGTTTCTATCTTTTGAAATGAGGTTAGTGAATTTTCCATGAACTCCCTCTATTGAAAATGTCCGACTATCCTAACCATGAATAGAACAACTGACCTTTAGCGACGATACAAGGGCCTGAGTCCTGCATTAACCAGGACAGAGATTGTAGTCCTATTGATCAAAATGGAGATGTGATCTTGAAGTGAATCCTGTGTTTACCTTTGGAAACAATATGAATGACAATAGGTCTCCTACCGAGCTCTTGTGGTTTAATCTCTCCTTGTTTCTCGACAATGCAGCCGTGGTCCAAGCCCCAATAAACTTTACGGCCGACAAACTGAATTAGCCGCCTGATTCCCTCCAAAGTTTATAGGTTTGTGAAGGGCTTTACGTTCTAGTGGGACATTTAGTGGGTTTTAAGGAATCAAGACCACAGCTTTGGGTTTCTTTAGTGGCCCACCGATTTCAGTTTACGACGTACCAATCAACAGAGTTTCAGGAGCAAGCTACACTTGTTTTATTGGTTGAGATTGACGGTGAATTTAGAGGTGTTATACAGTATTGAGCTATCCATCCCTGCAGCTGAATGGTTACAGTGGTTAGCTAGAAATATTTGAAGAACCTTGTTTGATTACAGTTAATAATGACAAATATACTACCTATTTATATAATATATATCCTAATTCAATTTAATAAATATCTAACAGCTAGAAAAATCAATTAAAATTAAAGGCCATACATTTTAATCATTAATAATAGTAATCTAAATACCATTCTGTAATTATTTTGTTGAAAAGATGAATTAATATTCATTGTCATTGTAGTTCAAACTCAAACGAGAGGATAAGTTCACAATAAACACCCAAATGAACAAATAATGGTCCTTTTCAATGATCAAGATGTTTAAGGTGTTAGACCTTTAAGCGTTGTCACTTTTCTATTCTCCCCATTTTTACATTCACCGTTTTTCAATATGCTTTGTTTTTTCAAATCTCGGTGGCGTTTTAGGTTGTTAGTATCCTCGTATCGTGAAGGCAGACAGGGTAAGGTTGTTAGTATCCTCGTATCGTGAAGGCAGATAGGATATAGTTGTTAGTATCCTCGTATCATGAAGGCAGACAGGGTAAGGTTGTTAATATCCTCGTATCGTGAAGGCAGATAGGATATAGTTGTTAGTATCCTCGTATTGTGAAGGCAGACAGGGTAAGGTTGTTAGTATCCTCGTATCATGAAGGCAGACAGGGTAAGGTTGTTAGTATCCTCGTATCGTGAAGGCAGACAGGATATAGTTGTTAGCATCCTCGTATCGTGAAGACAGACAGGATATAGTTGTTAGTATCCTCGTATCGTGAAGGCAGACAGGATATAGTTGTTAGTATCCTCGTATCGTGAAGGCAGACAGGGTAAGGTTGTTAGTATCCTCGTATCATGAAGGCAGACAGGGTAAGGTTGTTAATATCCTCGTATCGTGAAGGCAGACAGGGTAAGGTTGTTAGTATCCTCGTATCGTGAAGGCAGACAGGATAAGGTTGTTAGTATCCTCGTATCGTGAAGGCAGACAGGGTAAGGTTGTTAATATCCTCGTATCGTGAAGGCAGACAGGATAAGGTTGTTAGTATCCTCGTATCGTGAAGGCAGACAGGGTAAGGTTGTTAATATCCTCGTATCGTGAAGGCAGACAGGGTAAGGTTGTTAGTATCCTCGTATCGTGAAGGCAGACAGGATAAGGTTGTTAGTATCCTCGTATCGTGAAGGCAGACAGGGTAAGGTTGTTAATATCCTCGTATCGTGAAGGCAGACAGGATAAGGTTGTTAGTATCCTCGTATCGTGAAGGCAGACAGGGTAAGGTTGTTAATATCCTCGTATCGTGAAGGCAGACAGGATATAGTTGTTAGTATCCTCGTATCGTGAAGGCAGACAGGATATAGTTGTTAGTATCCTCGTATCGTGAAGGCAGACAGGGTAAGGTTGTTAGTATCCTCGTATCGTGAAGGCAGACAGGGTAAGGTTGTTAGTATCCTTGTATCGTGAAGGCAGACAGGGTAAGGTTGTTAGTATCCTCGTATCGTGAAGGCAGACAGGATATAGTTGTTAGTATTCTCGTATCGTGAAGGCAGACAGGGTATAGTTGTTAGTATCCTCGTATCGTGAAGGCAGACAGGATATAGTTGTTAGTATCCTCGTATCGTGAAGGCAGACAGGATATAGTTGTTAGCATCCTCGTATCGTGAAGGCAGACAGGATATAGTTGTTAGTATCCTCGTATCGTGAAGGCAGACAGGATCAGAAACATGTGAAGATCACAATAAGTTCGTTTCTTTGTCCAGTTTGACCTCATCTTGTGTTGAAAGCAGGAAACACATACAGACGTAAACAAAGATAAACAAGTCAAGCGAGCGTAGTATGTTTCTTACGATATAAACAAATCATGAAAATTATACAAGTTTCTTAATATACTTTAAACCAAGCCATAGATTGGCTATGACCTCTAAAAACACTCCATCCTCTCCTTGGAATCAGCCCTCATTCGAGATATTCTGTCCGAGCGGCCGCCGCCTAGTGTGGAGTATTTCAAAATTCCTACATCACTTTTGTTGATAGGGTATACGAGAAGAGTTTCAAGAACTTACTTTGATTTTCTAAAACCACCTTTTTGAGAGAATGTTACTGATGAAAGGTTTCGACATCTTTTCCTCAAACTATAATAGACTTTATTAGAAAGTATGTACCAGACTGCTTGTTTAGGCTATTATATAAGTTAGTGAAAGTTTAGATCAATATTCTAAACATGATTGTGTTAATAATCGTGTTTAAAAGTTCAAAATTCAAATGCATTAGGTATGATGTTAAACTCTACACATTTCTAAAATAAGATAACTTGATATAAACTGATCCATTAAAGTTTGGAAACGTTCTCATATCTTTATATACGAGTTATTTCAGTAAAACTTGGGAAATCATGCAACCGTTGCTTTTCGAAATGACGCGCTGTATGTTGGGTTATATTTTGTGTAAGGAACGTCACTTAAAACTTTAAAAGTTGATACTGCCACTTTTCCACCAGGAGACAGACAGCTTTCGAGAGGTTTTAGTGGTAGTAGATTCTAGATACTCGGGGAAACCTTTGAGTAAAAAGCACTTAATACCGTGGGCCATCTTGCAGCCCGCAGATAATTTGAAAATTTAGTTCAGGATGAAACCATAGTGATTATGTAAAAGGTACAGCGTGAATAGGGGAAAGTCTAAATTTAACTTTAACTATGTTAGTGCTGCCATCTATTAGACAATCACGATACCTTTCTAATGACCATTAGATTATAGCTAAAAGAGGTATTAGTAATTTTTAAATTAATTAATTAAAAAGTATTTGTTGAGCTCCTTATAATTTTTGAGATATTAAAGTTGTTCTGGATAAGGTGTGTAATGAGACTTTCCGCCTTTTCCCTTGTACCCTTGTTGTGCATTCATTCTGGATTGCTGAGTTACTGTGGCTTCCAAAATCCTACGCTTAAAATAATCCTAATGGATTGTAGGACTATTCGTGGGACTCTAGCCTGGAACCCCTAACTAACTCACTAAATGATCACTGACTTTGCTAAGCGTTTAGCAAAGTGAAATATGTATTCATGAAATAAGAAAATTATTACATCTTGATTGTAGACAAGTTGAAATCATTTTATTAAGCTGGATAAACACTGACTGTAATTTTTACCACCAAAATTAATCAAATATTTTCTTAATACGCTGGAGAACACGCTTTTATTAAAACTAATTAAACTCCGTGGGGCATCAAACTCAAATTAAAAACCAATAGACAAATGTTTGACACTTGGGAAATTACATCCTGGTAGAAACCACGTTGATACCACCAATTAAATGTGTATTCATTAGCAACATCAACAAAAGCTCGTGTCAACACTAGAGGCATTTTTATATTTAAATTTATTTGTGAATTTTCCTACCCATTCAATTTACCTGAAACTCACTAAAGTTTAATGTAAATGGAAAAGGAAAATAAGTACTATGGAGTTTTCACAACATTAATAAAGAGAGAAAACACCACCGAGTGAGTGGGGAAATAAAATATATTTCAAACAAATATAGTTAATATTATAATAATGTATTACAAACATAGTTATTGTGAAAATTATTTAGCTCTATTTACATTTGTTAACTTTAAATAGATAATTTATAGATAGCAAATTACTTCAAAAAATTCTAGTTTTAAAAATAAAACTCAAATGAACTAAGAGTAAACTATATATTTAGCGTATTTAAACATGTTGTAATTTTAACCACATAACGAGACACGCTAGTAAATATCATCATAGATCGACATTATTTAATCTTTCTGTTTTTTTACCAGTTAATCATAGGTACGTCCCTGCATAGTCCTAGTTGGTACTCAATATATCGTGACCTTTTCTACGAGACATGAATATGATCAACTTTCAAATTACATTCCTCTAATTTAGAAAGCTCACTCCTTTTTAAGATCAGATCTTAAAATAGACCACGCCAAATAAATGTTCATTTATTTTAATCAACTTAAAATATTCTCAAGCCCGTCAATAATGTTTCAATTGTTTGTATCAGAGGTAGAGTTGAGCCTGTTAAAATAGTAACTACTTTATTTTAGAATCAAAGTGTTCTCTAAATCTTGCTTCGAAATATATACATTAAAAATATTTAACATGTTAAAAAATGATATTTAATATTTTTTCTACAAAAACGGTCTAATCTTATTGTAATATAATAATGTAGTTACTGTGCCAAAAGGTATACATTCTGATTATAGCCGGATGTAAACAATCCTAAAGCGATGATCACTGGAACTATTTTATCAGACTTTAATATTAAATGTTATGAGGGATCCTCTTGTTCATTACCAGAGTGTACTGTCCCGTTTTATGAATACATTACTCACTTGTTCTCTATCTAACTTTTATACCAAGGAGAGAATTCCCTTCCAAATACAAGGATACATCTCCCTGAGCCAGAAATCACCCTCAACTTCCTAAACTAATTATATTATGTTAGTGGAACCCGAGGAATAAAATAACTTTATTCAGAGTTATACAATTATTTGTTCATACAAACTCTTACTGTAGACAGCATTTCGCTATAAGCAGCAAAATCTTTCTGGTAACGAGTTTGATATAATTTGACTTGTTTTGTGAGTCATCTCTACATTAATGTTGAAAAGCCGAAAATAGCGCAACACTCTTTACATCGGGACCAAACTCTAATCTAGGTTGGGTTCATTGATGTGTTTTCATGATTCAG
Source organism: Timema podura (assembly GCA_033556935.1). Lineage (NCBI taxonomy): Eukaryota > Metazoa > Arthropoda > Insecta > Phasmatodea > Timematidae > Timema > Timema podura. Next base: position 12,089,376 of record JAVRXN010000007.1, on the reverse strand, counting down.
TTTTAAGATGCGAGTTGAACGTTTCTCTGTGTCTTATCTTTGGCCGAGTTCTGGTGCAGTTTATTGTAGTGATAATACATGTTTTAAGTTGATAGAAGCCCTAACTTTAATATTATTGATATTGAGGGTTAATTATTCATAATAAACTAAATTTTAACATATGGGTCCTTATGAATTAAAATCAATAGTTTAGGTCTATTGAAGCTGGATGTTCACTACAACCGTGTACACTAAATCCAAAGTTGAGCAATTTTTATGCTGGTAAAAGAAACTAAATAATAGAAGTTTCTTCGAGTACGCAGACTAATTACAAGCTTCAGTTTGCCACTTTGTTTTTGTTTGGAGGTACCAGTAGTGGTAGTCACGCAGACTCAGGTGTGAGGCTCGAAATATAGTGAGGTAAGTAGTGCCTGTGTCACACTCTTTAGTGTCCCTGTGTACAAATGCTGTGTTATTCCTGTCCGATGTTTGGGGGGGGGGGGGGCGTGAGAAAAGGCCAGTGGTTTTTGTAGCTTTTATAGAAAGAATGTTTTTGGACAAAAATAAAAAAATATTGATCTACTAGAAACAATTCCTTGTTAGACTGGCCTACTGATGAAGGGGATATCGGGGTTTGAATCTCAGTCGGGTCTAGTAAGGATGGCTTGTACAGTCTCCTCCCGCCAAAATGAGGGTATTCTACCTCTAAAATGCTTCCTTTTTCATCCGTACCTGATTATAATAATTACTATCATAGTCTATATGAGTTTAACCTGAAACAGCAGTAGGACGTGGTGATAAACAAAATTGTATTCAATCTTGTAATAGTTGAGCCATCTTGATCAGTAAATAATGATCCCTAATCCTCCACAGCTAATGTGGGTGCATCTACCTTGAGACGGTAAACTAATTATACAAATAAGAGTTGTATTGGGTTTGATTCTCGAAACAGGCAGAAGTAGTTCAAAAGAATATCTATTCCATGGTATAAGCACTTATTCCTCAAGTTTTAATCAATATAAACATTATAATTTACCCAGACAAGTGAATATATATTTCCACCTATAAATATTTATCTGATAAATCACACATTCATATCAACCAATAATTTTAATTAATTATACTATAATAATTTCTAAACATACGTTTTTAAATATTTAGTTAAGCAATCATCAGTGAAAGTGATATGACTCTCAGATAAGAACGTAATTAATTAGCTTCAACTAAACTACCGCGCGTGTGTTGTTTACTGAGTAATATCAACCCCCCCCCCCCATCACCCAACTCTCATCACCCATTATTCACGGTATTTCCTCTGCTCTTTATTTCCTACGTGGTTCATTAACATGTTCCTTTAATGAACTTCATTAGAGCTTGTGGGTAATCACCTCCCCATCAAGATACATTACTAACTATTAATATAAACGATGGTACAATACTTCGTTACCTGCTCAGTTTTAGCTTTGACGAGACAGACCGGCTTCTCCCCAGGTTTTGGCTCGATGTTTTAAAATGTTGACAGAATCATTTAGTTGAGAATTCCTCGCAGAGACAGGCTGTAAGGAAAACAATGCTTACAAAATAGGGCTTCATTTCTCGTCAATTATTGGTTTTAATTTCATAGTATTGTGTTTTCTAAAAACAAGACCGAACTTACCTTTACTTTCTGTTGTAGCCTTGAAAAGAGAATATTGAGATCATCAACAAAATTGGACTTGATATTTTAGTAAACTTCGACATTTCATGGTCCGGTGAAACCGATGCCATCGACATGTTCGTATTTCGATTGGGCTAAACCTTAGTTTACACGGTTTTGATAAGGTTACCATGATGAGATTTTTAATTAATTAAAATTAAGGTTAATTTATATAAGGGTAAAAAGAGAATAGATCGATTTTCCAGAATCGGCTCAAACAATTTTGATTCAATTTTATATCCAGGCATTATTTAAAATTAGAAACCAAATTTCAACTCTCGTATTTCCATGAAAATTGTTGTAGAAACTTTAGAGAAATGGAAATTTTCAAATTTGATCATATTTTTTTTAACTAGTTGAGGTACTAAATAACTTATTGTAAAGTAGTAGCATCATTAAAATGAAAAATATATATTTTAATTTGAAATATATTTTTATAAAACCAAAAGTTTCTGAGCTGTAAGTAAACACATAAGTTATTCTATGGAATACTTTTAAACATATAATTTATTGTTATGCTCTTTAATGGGCAGAGATTTTCCTCTTTTCTCAATGTAAATGTAACTGTGTATTTTATTACATTTATGATCTTCAGTGGAGTGTTTCTGCAACAATTTATATTATTTAGTCTGTCCAATCTAAATAGTTTTTAAGTAAAGGTCTCTATTTTAAAATAAAAGAGAGAGAAATTCCATTGTCTTTAGAATGAGGAAGTTCTGTCCATGTTTGTTTGAATGTGTCGCTCTCACAGTTAATAAATTAATCAAATACATCAAACAACAATATTAAAGCTTATTGTGCCCCTTTTTAAATTCCACGAGAGTCCAAACGTTGAATAATAAGGCCAGTAATTTTGTTTTTGTTTTTTAAGCTCTAAATAATATTTTAAAGCTTACAAATGCGCTAGTAAAAAACTGAGTAAGCTATTTACTTTTCTGGGTCAAAGAGCTTTAAAATATATAAATGATAGTATAATTAATATATGAATTCAAAAAAAATCTTAGTGAAAAAAGTGAAAATTATTTAGTTTAACAAAATTTGGAAAGTAATAATTTTTATATAGTTTTTATTTAGCTAATGATTGCTATAATCTTATTAAGTTCCTGCTCTTATAAAACAGTTATCCAACATTGTCTAAAGCGGAGGATATATTCTATATAATTCTAATATAATTTTCCCATTATATTTCTGACTCTAGTAATGTGATATTTGTGTTTTGTTCTATAACATTATATTCTGTGCGTTATAAAAATGTGGTGAATATTAAATAACCAAATAACAATTTAGTAATACTAATAAGCCTGAGACCGCTACACAATTTAAATCTTAACATTTTCTTTCCACACAACTGTTACTCGCAGTTACGTTGTAAGCAAGCGGGTGTTTACTGAAGCTGTTGGGCGGCCATCATGAGTTTACTACAGTCAAGTCAATGGACCATACAGCGCCCTCCTAAATGGATTCCGGGATGAGATTTTCGACAAGCATTTAAAAGCACTTGCCGTGAACCTGTGGAGACCAGGTTAAGAGAAAGGGAGGTAGGGGTTTAGTGGAATGAGGTAACCTCAGGTTATTCCTTATATCTCTACAGAATAGGTACACAACATTTTCGATAAGTTTAATCTTCCGATTTGAACCGATGAGCATGGAAATCTCAATTTGACTACAGTCATAGTTTTGTACATTCCAAGCCTAATATATCGAAACAAAAGACGAGATGGCAGCAGTTTACAAACTAATAACAAGCATTGATTGCACGAGTTCTTTTTGACCTCACATTGAATTTCACTCCTATCCGTTAGCATGACCCACAAGTACAGTAAGAAATTTGAAATTCTACTAACCAGTACGTACGTTTGCAATTTCAATATTTCAGTCTTTAGGATGGTAACTATTTGCTTAATTTTATATAATCTAAGACACTAAAACTCTAAAGCTCATTGCCGCACTTACAAAAGTATGCCAGTCCACTTTATTACACCCTATCCCTATCTTGAGCTAGTTCTACCCAGTCCCCCTCATTACACCCTATCCCTATCTTGAGATAGTTCTATTCAGTCTCCCTCATCACACCCTATCCCTATCTTGAGCTAGTTCTATTCAGTCTCCCTCATCACACCCTATCCCTATCTTGAGCTAGTTCTATCCAGTCCCCCTCATCACACCCTATCCCTATCTTGAGCTAGTTCTACCCAGTCCCCCTCATTACACCCTATCTCTTTAAGTTCCATACAAACGTTATCTTCACATCTGTATCTAGGTCTATCATTGGGTTTGCCAGTCAATAACTCAAGCATGGTTCTAGATTCTTACATTCACGCTGCTTGCCCTTCTACCGTAATCTGTGAGATTTGACTATCCTATCAATTTCTTGTTATCAGTATTGAATATGTAACCTCATTCATATATAATTTGTTTCTTTTAACTGAGTCATATGTCCTTTTAAAATCTATATAAAATGTATATTCCACCATGTTGTATATCCACTTTTTTACCAATATTTTCCAAATAGCACATCTCCGATCCGTTGTTGATCTATTTCGTTGAAATACACACTGAGCATCCCCATTTAATTCCTCTGTTTATGGCGTCAATCTCATTAGAATTAGATTAGATAACATTTTGTAGCATATTAGTAGTAGTGAGATAGCTTACCTGCATAATTATTACAGTCTGTTTTAGCTCCATTTTTGAAAATAGGTACTATAGTACCTTCGTTCCATACTTGTGGTAATATATCATGGTTCCATATGGAACAAAGCTGTTTACGAATTCCTATTACTAACTTTTCACCACCTCCTTTTATTAAATCTGTAAAAATTGAATTTTTACACACAGCGTTAGTTTCTTTAGCTTCTCAATAACTTCTTTGACTTCACTAATACCTGAACCTGGGACTATTGGTTCAGCAGTTTGTATATCTACACCCTCACACCATTCGGATCTTTCATGAACATTTAAAATGTGCTAGAAGGGGTCGTTCCATACACCTAAAACATCGCTTGGGTCTACTATCAGATTGCTATTCTCATATTTCAATAAATTGTTAGTAGTCCTCAGACGAGGATACTATCTTTGCCCTAGCCTGATAGATTTTACTATATCTCTATATCCCTAATATTTTTATTTTTGCTATTATCTTTTATCTTTCTAGATGTACCCCTTAATCACGCTACCTTTTTTTCTTCTAGAAATGTCAGTGGCCTTCGTTTTATCATTGCTAAACATGCTCAGTATATTTAATAACATTAATAATAATTCAATGCTTTCTGTAAAGTTATTACAATATTTTTCCTCTCTCATATATTAATTTTACCTAAAAGAGCTATTTTACATTAAAAAAAATTTTCGTCATTTCATTACATTTTAATCCTAAATACATATTCAACAAAGCCATCATATTTCGCTTGGCACTAAAGTCAGAAAGTAATGTTTATTCAACAAAATGGAAATGTGATAATTATTATATCCCGTATATGTTCGAGAGATTATGTATAAACCCAATACAATAAGAGAGGATTATAAAACAATTGAACACGCAAAAAAACTAATCAAAAACAAAGAATGTCCGGAAACATGGAAAATTAACACGGCCTTAAAAAAAATATGAAATCCATTTACCAAATATAATAATTTTTTAATAAGCTATACTCGTAACCAAATAATTAAAACAATAATTTTGATATTGCAGCTGATTTAATAATGAGTATCTGTTGAATATGATGTGATGTTAACAGCTGTGATAATAGTGTCAGAAAACTTGGACACTTTACTGCGACCCCTAGGATAGAGGAAGTATTACAATGGAGTCAGTCTTTTACTGGAAATAAATCCAAAAAGCATTTTACCAATCAGGCTATAACTAGGTATCTAGATTTATAATAATGTTTTCCAGAGAGTTTTTTTGGAATTATCCATTCAACCCTAAAATTGAGAATAGTTTACTTGAGGGCAAAAAGATAAATAAATGATACGACACAATAAATGCACTAACTTTCTCATGGTGTGTTTTAATAGATTTTAAATTTTCAAAAATAAGTTCTTTGGAAACTACACTAAAATAATTTGTAAATATTAAAAAAAAACATATTTTTATTTATCATTAATAGCTACACCCATTTTGAACTTAATTTCTAAGTTCAATTCTGAAATATTTTATAGTTTCCACAATTTGTCGTAAGTAAAAGAGCGTTAAATTTACTCATTTTGGAAAATTAAAGACACATTGTTCATTAAGATGTAAAATAGTGCTTCGATACCAATTTTGAAGAAAATAGCTAAAATTTAAAGAAATCGATCTTCGCTAATCTATTATTAATTTTCTAGACAAAATGTAATATATAGTTATTTACTATGTAAAAATATTTAAAAAATACTGATTTTGTACCAAATTGCTAGAGGTATTTTATGAAATATTCAAATTAGAATAAAACGTCATCAGTAAACTACTCTTAAACGAATTTAGCCCCCAAAATAAGTGAATTACAAGATGCAAAAGGGTATATTGATCAGAGCTTGAAATATTCATTTTTTTCACTAGCCGGTATCTGAAGTGGAACTCTACAAACTGTGCAGAAAAATACACATCTTCCCACTTGAACTTGGGTTCTCTGTTTGTTGAATTTATTGAAGTTTGTTAAAAGATTCTGAATTGACATATTAACACAGTTATTCCCTTACTATGGAAAGTAACAAATCAGTGAAGTAAAAAGCCCATCATACAGGAACATGTAAACCTTGTCTTGATTCTAAACTTGATTCATAGCAGATTCACATTCTGTTTTCTGAAAAATATCCATTAAGTAAAGTAAGATATGATTTATTAAGGATATATTTCAAAGAGCATTATTTAACTATGCTTTTGGCTGGCCCCATTATTTGTCATGTCAAACAGTCCCAAGATACTCATTTGGAACCAAATCTTTAGGGACATTTTAAAAATATTTCAAGCTTTTGAAAAATAAGTCATTAGTAAATTACCCACAAATTGGATTCTCCCCCCCCCCCCCCAAAGGAGCATAGTGTTATTTGTCGTACCAGACAATCTCCAGGTGTAAACATAATAACACTAATTGTTAGAGCTATTCTCGAAATATTTTGAATTTTCAATATTGTCCTATGAATAAATTACCCTTCAACAAATTTGTGCTCAAAAGCTAATCCAATAAAGTTATTTATCATGTCAAACCAATTCTAAATCTCCATTTTAAATAAAATTGAAATAGCCATCTTTAAAAGTTTTGGAATTTAAAACTCACTAATTAGTAAACTACCCTAACTTTGAGGGCTAAAGTCAAAATCAAAATATGGTTTTGTTGTATGGCCCTATACAATTTAAATATAAAGTTTGAACAAAATCCATCAAACCGTTTTGGATCACACATTGAATCTGGCAAAGCTAAAATATTCTCAACTAGGACCGAGCTTTCCAAGTGGATCGTAATTGGCTTAGAGCTCGTCACGTGACTACATTTCTGATATAATTTTGATTTCTATAGAAAGTACGAGTCTGAAGTAAATGCACGCACAAGTAGCGGTAACCGAGAGACCTACTATTTTAGACTCTCAATAAAACCAATTGAAGTCTACAAATACGTTCGTCGCTCAATATAGTTCATCGCGAACCATGACATGGAGGCTACTTTACAACGAAGGGTACAATATTAATAAATGAACAAACTGGGACCATCGTAATCACAACAGTGGACGAGCAGTCTATGGCGCGTGTTACACTTTGTCACTGTTGATCCAAGAGTAGAGCTATGAATCCCTGCCGAGTAAATTAAGAGTTATTCCCCTCAGTAACTTTTACATAGTTTTGCACACAGTTTGAGCGTGCAAATTTATCTAAGATGCCTCCTATCTCCGACCCCCAAAATAAGTCAATTAGTATAACTCTTTCGCTGAACCCATAAATAGCATCTATCATAATAAAATAACTAGTTTCGTTTGTTCATTTTAAAAACATGTGTTAAATAATATAAACAAGTATCTGTAGGTTTTTAAAATATGTTTTATTAATTTTGTGACACATCTTATCTATATAAATGTTTATAACACTAGTACCCACTTCAGTGGTTGCATGGTCCACGCTGTTTCTCTCACAATAGTTTATACTACCGATGAAGCGGAAGTTGAGGTTAGAATCCCGTTTGGGTTTATTGAAGGTAGATTTTACCAAAGGTTTTCCACACAAAGTTGGATACATTTCATCTGAATAATCCTCCTCATCCTCAACACACCATCGCAACTAGCACACCCTACCGGTATTTGAACCTTGACCTCCACAACATACCATCGTAACTAGCACACCTTGCCGGTATTTGAACCTTGACCTCCACAAAATACCATCGTAACTAGCACACCTTGCCGGTATTTGAACCTTGACCTCCACAACATACCATCGTAACTAGCACACCTTGCCGGTATTTGAACCTTGACCTCCACAAAATACCATCGTAACTAGCACACCCTACCGGTATTTGAACCTTGACCTCCACAACATACCATCATAACTAGCACACATTACCGGTATTTGAACCTTGACCTCCACAAAATACCATCGTAACTAGCACACCCTACCGGTATTTGAACCTTGACCTCCACAACATACCATCGTAACTAGCACACCTTGCCGGTATTTGAACCTTGACCTCCACAACATACCATCGTAACTAGCACACCTTGCCGGTATTTGAACCTTGACCTCCACAACATACCATCATAACTAGCACACCCTACCGGTATTTGAACCTTGACCTCTCCAACACATCATCGTAACTAGCACACCTTACCGGTATTTGAACCTTGACCTCCACAAAATACCATCATAACTAGCACACCTTGCCGGTATTTGAACCTTGACCTCCACAACATACCATCATAACTAGCACACCCTACCGGTATTTGAACCTTGACCTCTCCAACACATCATCGTAACTAGCACACCTTGCCGGTATTTGAACCTTGACCTCTCCAACACATCATCGTAACTAGCACACCTTGCCGGTATTTGAACCTTGACCTCCCCATTACTGGCAAACTAGACTAGCCTGGCTGTTAGTCAACATGCGTGTCAATGCTAACAAGTACTCGTAGAGTGACAGAAGAGACCAAGACCTTTCCATTCCATTTAAGCCCCCCCCCCCCCCCTTTTTTCCAAGAACAGAAGTCAATTTAAGAAAAACCTTTCTCCAATTGGCCATCGTTGGTATGTTTGCCGGTGAAGACTGTGGAGACGCCCAGGAATGCCAGGAATGAGGAGCGAGGGCTGGAGAGGAATTCATCTCAACTCTTACATCACTCCACGTTTGCAATATCGCGAGGAGGAAAACAAACTACCACTTCCTAGAGATTGTAGGGTGGGGGATTGTTGACGTACCAAGGTTCCAATACCTGTCATAGGAGGTGGGGGAAACGGAATGTTGCGGCGATAAAGAATTGAAGAGGCGGCCACAAACACCGCTCATACGACATGACCACAGTTGCTACAAGTTTGTTGTAAACATCTTAAGAGGCTGTGTCAGTTTATAATGAGGAAAAACTGACTACTTTTTGATTAAATTAAATAAATAATTAAAATCATAAGCCAACATTAATGGCCACGCAGTAGTCTTTAACAGAAATTATTTCAGATGATGAAGTTTCCAGTATCGACTGGGTGTACCTCTTATAAGCTACTATAACTATTTACACCCCATAACTCTAGTAAGCTATGATTTGCAACGTACTAGTTATACAAAGAGAAGTTAGAGACCCCAAATTTATCTGTGCACCCAAATTAAACAAAAACTTGGGATATACTGTTCCAAATGGTCCAATATCAAGTCCTTCATAAAATCACTTCCTCCATCTTTTTCGACTCTGAAGATTTGGACGAACCCAAAATTTACACTTTTAATATTAACGACACTTAGTAATTAAAATAATATTTATAAAGCAGTTGAGGCAATTAAAACATCTTCCTTATCTTACATTTTCAAGACTAAGTTCCTGTCCACGCTTGTACGTACGAAGGCCTTTGACAAAGCTGGTCGGCTTTGGCAAGAGGCAGCTGCAATTTATATCTGTTCCAATTGTCATAGAGAGGACTTTAGGCCTTAGGCTATGTATCTGCTGCCTTTAAATGAGGAAAAACTCTGTTTGTTTGAATACTTAGCTATCTATTTAAACGTAAGAAATTTTTTTTCACTATTTTAACTACTAATTTTACGAAGCAATCAACCAAACTAATGAACTTTAAATTAATAGACTTTATATGGAATTTCTTATTGTAATGTCTCCTTGGATTTTAAGTTGATATATTTTCTTGGTGCTCAATTTAGATAAAAACAAATTAATAGGATCATCAATAAATTATATTCACGGAGAATAACAGTATTTTGCGTTGTTTTAAATTCCAGTCCTGCAATATTTCAGATTGACTGCTGAGGTGCACACCTTAAGGTTTACATAAACATGTATCGGAGTTTGGTGCCCACAGACAAACATACAAACATGTAACGAAGTTCGGTGCCCACAGACAAACACACAAACATGTAACGAAGTTCGGTGCCCACAGACAAACACACAAACATGTAACGAAGTTCGGTGCCCACAGACAAACACACAAACATGTATCGAAGTTCGGTGCCCACAGACAAACACACAAACATGTATCGAAGTTTGGTGCCCACAGAAAAACACACAAACATGTATAGTTCGGTGTCCACAGACAAACACACAAACATGTATCGGAGTTTGGTGCCCACAGACAAACACACAAACATGTATCGGAGTTCGGTGCCCACAGACAAACACACAAACATGTAACGAAGTTCGGTGCCCACAGACAAACACACAAACATGTATCGAAGTTCGGTGCCCACAGACAAACACACAAACATGTATCGAAGTTCGGTGTCCACAGACAAACACACAAACATGTATCGAAGTTCGGTGCCCACAGACAAACACACAAACATGTATAGTTCGGTGTCCACAGACAAACACACAAACATGTATCGGAGTTCGGTGCCCACAGACAAACACACAAACATGTATCGGAGTTCGGTGCCCACAGACAAACACATAAACATGCAAATACACATCCTAACTTTTTTGTGTTGGCAATGTTAAGTTTAATTTAAATCGAACTGAACAAGTATAAAAAGAAGAATATAAGATTCGTAAATAGTAAAATATGGCTTTAAGTAAGTTCAGGTTATACTCCTTATGAATAGATAAGATTGATATTTAAAGGGTGTATTGATTGGTTTTATATCTGAAGTCACTGGTTCATATTCGTGCTTTGACGGATCTTGTGCAATATAGAAGTTACTTGTACCGTTGCTGGCAATAATCATATTTCATCATTCTTAATATGTCCGCAAGTAAAGCGATAATTTATTTAAAACAATCTGAATGGAGTTTTCATCAACATGAACATTGTTTTGATTTCGAGATTGCCTCTTTCTAATATTGCCTACTTATTTTTCGTGATTTTAATCATATATATATATAAATATAAACGCGTTTGATACCTTAATTAGTTATAATATCTATTTATATTAAAACGACTTGAGAATTAATATAATTTAACAAGTCTCTGTTAGAGATCTTTGTTACTGATATTTATGATTGTGTATAATCTTCATGTTGGGTTCTGACTATGGATACTATTTTCCAAAGAATCTAACGTGACTAAAAACGTGTTCTTAGTATTAGATAACGTCTGTTTTTAATTTGTTGAGCTTGAACCTACCGTAGACAACGTTTCCTGCCAGACACAACAATCTGTTTGTCAGCACTGATTGATGTCTTCTCTGGACATATAAGAAAGTTTCGACCTCACCGAGGCTTTAGCCACTACTGTATTGATCTTCACAAAGCTGTGACGTCACAAGGAGGTGACACAACCACCTCGCGGATACATCCGAGCATCGTGGAGATGGATGTATCACATGTCACAGTTGGTTGGCGAGCTATCTATCTATCGTCTGACTCTACACAAGGATCGTCAATCATGTGAGATATTGATGTCATATGGGTCGTGGGGAGTGATCAAATTGTATCAGGTTGGATCTGGTGAATGTTGAGAGTGGAGCTAGTTCCGCTCCTTCCTTCTCTGTCACCTTACTTGTCACCAGGATCAGGGGAGGGGATTTACTAGATTGTATCTGAGTGCGGACTTTAAAGATAGATGGAAAACCTGACCAAATCCCAGGTGGCTTGTTAATAGGTGGTGTAAGCTGGAGATATTACAAAAAATGGTACTAGTTTAGTTCGTGGTATTGTATTATGAGTGTAAGGTTGAGAAGTTTTGATATAAAATATTATTTAAAAAATAAGTATTCATTTACCATGTGTATATATGTAAATTATATTGATAAATGGCCTCACTTGAAATAAAGATGTTTTCAATTAAAAATAACAGTCTAGATCTTATATTGGAATTTATTTTACTTTTTCATATCTAGATAAAATATTGTAATCAAGAAAATATTGATGTCGAGAATATGATGAATCTTTAATTTGTATTTGAACCAAACCCCAAAAAAAGTGGGCTTTATAATTAGTATATCTGTACCCATGTATGTCTTTCGTTCCGTCTGTCTGTCTGCCTGTCTCCCTGGCCACGGATCCGAAACTGTTTGATGGATTTTACTCAATTCTGATATTTGGATTTTATAGAGCTATACATTGGAGCGTTATACTATTTTGAACCTATCCATAAAAAATTAGGGGTAATTTACTAAGGAGCATATTTTTTATTTCAAGTTTCTCGAAAATGGCTCTAAGTTTTTAGCTTAAAATTGATATTTAGGAAGCGGTTGACCTCCCAAATACACTGTATACTTTGTTTTTGGATAACAATTCATTAAAGAGTAATTTACTGATAAGTGAGTTTTGGAAGTTCAAAATATTTTAAATATGGCTGTAAAGATATTGTTTAAAATGAATATCTGGGGAGTGTTTGACACGGAAAATAAGACTTCATACTTGAAATACTAGAATGAAAGTGTGTTTAAGGGTAGTTTACTAACTTGGAATATTGTGTTTGCGTGGCTAGGGCTGTTAAGTGTCCATTAATGATTACAATAACTCATGCATGGATATGAAATCAACCCGCGCATTTAAAGGCTCATGAAATCAAAACTAAGGTGATAATTCTGCCACAGGAACACGGACACGTGATATCTGGCGCTAGGTTTATCAGGAGCTTGAGAACTTTGGTCTAGAATTAAGGGAAGGGGCTGGAGACTAGATCCCAGAGTAATCTAGCGGTGACCACCATCACTCAAGAACCTCTCTCACGAGGGCAAAGATCACCCCTAACACCCCTCCTTCGGACAAACCACTCCCATAGAGAGGTCCACACTATTACTGAATGTTTCCCTCTTTCCTCCACCCTCCCTGACAAACCAGTGTCCCTAAGGGCACTAACCCCGTCACTCCTCTTAACCCTTACTACCCCCCTCCCCAGGAGATTGCTGGCCCTAATACCTTGATGATAGAACCAGGCTGTACGTAATGCCCCGGGCTCTGGTAAGACCCGGAGTGGTCAGTATAGTGGGGCAGTTCGTACCCACTGAATTGCCATCTTAGAACAAAAGGGTCCCATCTGCACATACGACAAAGTTCGAGCTCGCGGTCACACACACACGCGCGCCCATTCTCACACACACAATCACATACTTAAAGTCCATTCGCCATAGGAGTGGTGGTAGCTGACAACTGGCAGAGAATTTAGAAACAGGTAGAATATGAACATAAAAACAAATTGGGTGTTGTGAAGAGCTTTGACTGACAAAAGAGACAACAAACAACATGTAGTCTTGCAGATCATTGTTTGGTGGAGGTTCTTAATGTTGTCTTGGAAATAAGGCCTGTTTATTTTGGGTCTATAGCTCATAAAAATTATATAACTTAAATAATATTAGCACATAATATAGTGTAAATTAAAAAATAATCGAGATTAAACCTTTTATTTGTATTTTAATTTCGTAAAAGTTAATGGAGTTTAATTACGCTTTATATTATTATTATTTTAGCTCCGCGTCTTACTACTCGTTCGGGTTATACGCTACGCGTTATATTATTTGCAAGAAAAAGGGCATTTTAGATATTATGTATCCCTTGCTAAGCCAAACCTTTTTATCACGAATAGTTTACAAATGGTCAGAGTATATCCACACATATGATCAAACGGATAAAGGCATGAATCTAATCTTAACCAGTTTTCCGGTGATGTGGTGGTCAGAGTTTGATTCCTGGGTGGGTAAAGTGAGATGTTTTCATTAATGTTATTTACCTGGCTCATTCCTTCTATCTTGTTTTAAATATCCCGAGTAGTTAGACGGCGTTTAAGACGGGGAGTACAAGAACAAACAAATAGAATTACTGAGTCTGGGGATCCCCGGTAGCAGGTTTTGACTAGAAGAGCTCTCACTACCAAAAAACTTGACTTGTTTTCTTAGCTAACATTTATAGCCCTAGACATGAATTAAACAAAATTGAGATAAAATAAAGCGAAATGTGTCAACAAATAGATTTATTTGTTGCTGGTTAAAAGAAAAGAGGCAACCATTTCGTTCAGTTCTGTTAAAATGTGTGTAAGCTGTACGTGCTTATTTAAGTTGCAATATAAATATTATATTTACTTTACCGTTTGCAGTCTTTACATTCACAGCCCTTTTATCTCCTTTAATATTTCACCGTAAGACTGAAAATTAAATACAGTCTTTTGTTTAATATTATGCCTAAACGCCTTCTCTAAATACAATATCACACAAGAGTGGAACAGAAAAAATCTAGATAATATTAACAAAAGGAGGATCCAAATCTAAACATTTTGGCAAAACCTGTAAGTGAGGGGGAGAGGAAGATAATTTCTTTCTCTTTATGGTACCATATAGGATGATGGTTGTTTCTATCCACTAATGATCTCATTCACAACTCAACCCCTTCTTTGTATGTCCATGGTTCTCCATTTCACCCCCTCCATCGAGGGAGAGAAAACAGCCACCTGTTAGAGACTAGCGGTGAAATATGAACATCGGTTCGACCTGAGGGTTTTGACCAGCTTCGCAATCATCAGAGGTAAATGGAGCGAGCAAATCTGCATTTCTGGCAGCAACTCTGAGCTTGAGGGGAAACTATAGTCACGTGAGTCCTGTTTAAACCAACTATAGTCACGTGAGTACTGTTTAAACCAACTATAGTCACGTCACTACTGTTTAAATCAACTATAGTCACGTCAGTTTTGTTTAAACCAACTATAGTCACGTCAGTTTTGTTTAAACTAACTATAGTCACGTCAGTTTTGTTTAAACCAACTATAGTCACGTCACTAATGTTTAAACCAACTATAGTCACGTCAGTTTTGTTTAAACCAACTATAGTCACGTAAGTTTTGTTTGAACCAACTATAGTCACGTCAGTACTGTTAAAACCAACTATAGTCACGTCAGTTTTGTTTAAACCAACTATAGTCACGTCAGTACTGTTAAAACCAACTATAGTCACGTCAGTTTTGTTTAAACCAACTATAGTCACGTCAGTACTGTTAAAACCAACTATAGTCACGTCACTACTGTTTTAACCAACTATAGTCACGTCACTACTGTTTAAACCAACTATAGTCACGTCAGTTTTGTTTAAACCAACTATAGTCACGTAAGTTTTGTTTGAACCAACTATAGTCACGTCACTACTGTTTTAACCAACTATAGTCACGTCACTACTGTTTAAACCAACTATAGTCACGTCAGTTTTGTTTAAACCAACTATAGTCACGTCAGTTTTGTTTTAACCAACTATAGTCACGTCAGTTTTGTTCAAACCAACTATAGTCACGTCACTACTGTTTAAACCAACTATAGTCACGTCAGTTTTGTTTAAGCCAACCATAGTCACGTCACTACTGTTTAAACCAACTATAGTCACGTCAGTTTTGTTTAAACCAACTATAGTCACGTCAGTTTGGTTTAAACCCATTTCGTTGACAAAAATTTAACTAAGTGACCAATTTCCGTGATCATAAGTTATCGTTAAGTACCTGCGCTTTTTGAGGCGTAGTTCTTGACACAGTTATGCTATGAATGAGAAATTAATTTAGAAGGTAGGTATGGAGGCAAAGGAGTGGAGTTGAAGGAGTGTGTATATTTATATGTACAATTTAAGATATACCTTTTCCATGCCTCCTTCTGAAGAGGATACATTCATTCTTAGCTATGTAAGAGCACGGCAGGAAATATTTCTCGTAAAATAGATACTTTATGATGCGGTCAAAATCTATCACATTTTATCATATTATAGGTATTATTTTGTCAATATTATTAATACCTATCAAAAGTGATATCTGTAGTTCATACGACTTCTCGTTTTATAGGGGAAAAGTATTTTAATAATTAAAACTTTAGCTATAAACTCCCACCCCATCATATCTGTCCCAATAAAATCAACCATTACGTAAATTATACCACGATTGTTAATTATTGTACAACACACAAGAGAAAAAATACAAATTTGCAGAGACTCAGTTCAGTGACTGAGTACTTTATAAAAAATGGCTTTTACTAACTACATCCTGTCTATAAAGCTGTGGTCTGTAAGAAGTTTACAGAAATTTAACATTTAAAAAAACTTGGTGGCACATGGTCTAAGGGGTCACTCTCGGAATTAGAATCCCAGTCGTGTGTACCTAGAGTGGTTTCCTCCTAAGTGAATTCCACTCTCCCTCCACTCAAATGTAGGTACACTTCCTCTAAATATAATCTACTCATCCCTATCACATTCCTTTCTAACAATAAACAATATGGTAACACGAGTCACGTTTCCCTACAGCACCAAAGGAAAGAATTATATTCAAGGATATATGATTATTCCTGGGGAATCTTAACATACTTTTATATATGTTTAATGTTTTTTTTAGGCAGATGGATATATATATATATATCTGAACCACCATGTATTTTTCTATCGATTAATAGGAACATGATTGATATCTAGAAATATTTCAATCGTTTCCTTAATGAGTTAATTTAAAATAATCATAATCATTGTTAAAACTGAACCAGAAATAGACCAATTAAAAATTAATAGAATATCACTATTATTCCGGTTAATTTATTCTTCACCAATAAATGTATCAATAAGCCAAATGTATATAATTGTTTCTTGTTATTATTAAAGTGTAATTATTATTAACGTGTACTGGATTACATTTTGGGAAAAGGGGAAGAAGTGGGCCGGAGGATAGGGGGGGGAAGGATTACCTCATAACAGTAGCAATGTTGATTAAAACATTTTTCATGGACTTAAATCAGTTCTTTCCGTTTAATTTGTGACATCAAAACACACGAAAATAGCCAATTGAAGCTGACACACAATGCTTATGAATATTGCTTTCGTTGCATGAGAATAAAGAATAACAATAGACCATATTATGATTATTTACGAATTAATAGCAATAGGTTTTTAGTTTCAGTTTAATAAAATGTAATATAAATTTGCATTCCATTAGAAAGTAAGAATATGTGTTGTTTAGATCTCTAGTTTACCAACTCTTCTTTAAAACGTGTCCGAGTGTCTTACTACCCGTTTGAGTTGCACTAATTATGCTACTCTCATGCTATGGATGAAGAGATCATTTAGAGAAAATGCACACGTATTTTCGTAAAGAGAGAGTGGAAAATACTTTAGTAAAAAAATCTGTCCACACAATCAGGGGTTTGAACCCCTATCTCCCAGAATTCAATAGTCCAGTCTATTGTGAGAGTGACCCGCCTCGGTGGCGTAGTTGGCTAACGCGCCAGTCATGTTGATCCAGACCACCGATGACGGGGAGATCGAGGTTCGAATCTCGGTCAAGTGAACTGGGGGTGGTTTTTCCTAAATGTTTTTCCACTCTCCCTCCATGCAAATGCGGGCTCACTTCCTCTAAATTCAACTTTCCCAATTCCTAATCCATTAGTGTAATTAGTACTTAAGCGTATAACTCGAACGGGTAGTAAGACGCGGTGCTAAATAATAAAATAAATAAATAAAATAATATTGCGAAAGTGACGCCATGAACAATTCGTTCACCGAAGATGACCTAGGGATTTTTTTTTTTAAGGTCGGTTTCAAGATATATTTGAAACACGTTGTTAACGTTTAAACTAAGTCATTTATTCAATTCGTCAACAGGTCTAGTGGTATGGTAATTAGATCAGAGGTTTGGTTGCTGACCTAGATGTTCCCTATTCGATTCCCGGATAGGAATAACTCCCATGGTCACGAATGTTTGGCTAGCTAAGCTTAAGTTAGGTTGAGATATTCACTGGATCAACCTCATACTCACTATCACCATCATAATCACTTTCACCCTCATAATCACTATAATTGGTACATGTAAAGATCCTCCATGGAAAGGATGTACTATTAGTACACTCGGACGTCCCATGGACAGCGGTACATTAGTATTGGATAATCTTTCTACTACTGGGCTACGAGTGATAACACGACACTATAAGTATTGTTATTTTTATTGTTTTTATTACCATTATTATTATATTGGTTATCATATACATAATCTACTTGCAGCATTTTATTATCTTTGACAAAGAATATAAACGCAAGAGCTGATCATCAATCCACGGAATTGAGCGGGAGGAATTCGATTCCCAACAAGGTTTTATCAAGCAGCATTTTTTTAAATCCATTCAATTTCCAAAACCTGATAATAATGAATATTTTGGTTATTATAGACCCAAAACTATTTCTTAAAATGATGATAGTTTTTAATCCATACATATTGTACAATTACGGCAAGAACTTTTAAATATTTAGAATTCAATTAAATAATTATATAACATTTGTAGTTTTGGATCGATCTAAATAAGTAATAAGTTAATTTTATCATTTGTTTATTATCTCGTTAATTTGTAAAATAGAACAAGGCAGTTTAATTTTTATTTTATTGGTTCTTCATGTACTTCGTATTACCCAGGATATCTGCATGCTTACACTAAAGAGGTGGATACTATAAAGGTATAATTTTTAAATAACTACAGCAGTATTTGCGCAGAAGGATAGTAGGAAACTACATAAGAAACAACACATCTGGGATTCAAACCTCAACCTCCACTTCACCTGTAAGACGAGGAAGACGCTTTTATCACGTGAACAGAAGTAACTTTTGATATGTTCTCCATTCTTATTTACTTTCAATAACCAAGCGAAACCAACTAAAAACTGAGAGACGTAAGAAGGTAAAACATAGTTTTGTACAAAGGACTAAAATTTGTCCGATAAAACTCTCCCTCCAGGGTAAAATAAAGTTCCGATTCAGAGAGGTAGCCTACTGTAGTCGGGGATTCAAATAGACGTAAGTCTTCGACACAGCTGTTATTCTCGTTTATCAGGAGGGGGAGAGTTTAGAGTAGGGCAGGGAGTAAAACGACTCTCGCGGGGGTCGTGCTTGACCCCTGTGGCCCCCCCATCACCAACTCACAGTTTCCCCTGACAATCCTTTCATTGCGACTAGCACGCACCCCCGCGGCTAAATCAACAAACTTGCTTTACACCTCTCATTCCTTTTAGATACCCGCTCGAAAAAAAGAAAGTGAGAGCATTTTGTGCGTTAGAAGAAGAGGGAAGTCAGGCGTTAGCACAGCTGTAAATTGTCAAGAGAAGCAGAAAGGAGATGGAATGAACGACTAAAGTGGTTTAATCTAAGTACACTTTGCTCAAATAAATGGACTCAACTTACATTCATTCCTTCACCTACCTGTCGACGTTAATACAGTATATACTGGGAGCAAGGAATCCAAATAGAAATTACAGAATACATTTCAATAGTAAATCCAAAGAGAAATTACAGAATACATTTCAATAGTGAATCCAAAGAGAGATAATATTTTAATTTAGTTTTTTTAATTCACATATCCTTATAAAGGAGTTTCTGTACTTATGTTTTCGCTTATATCTAGAGAACTACTGAATGGAGTTGAATGCTGTATTTTTTTATATTGTTTTAAATTACTATAGAAAGGTTATATATTTTTTAAAGATTGTCTAATGTATTCAAGGGGTTAAGCAGTGAGAATAAAGCCAATACAAATGTTGTATGTACATTGTGGAGTGACAAAAGCTAGGACTGCCACAAGTGAATCTACTGTTATGACTTCAGGAAAAACCAGACAATATTGATTCGGTGATAAGCTCGGAGACTCCGGATTCAAACATCGACCAACAAGTGCATACAAGTGTAACTAAACATATAGTACATGTCCCATATGGACTTTTGAATCAATCATCTGTGTGCGTGCAGCGACTATTATACAAAGAGCTTTCAAAGAGCTACGTTGACAGCCCTGACGGATATTACAAATACAGTGGATAGCATTCCGGTTATGGAGGTCACTCGCCAATGATCAGTTCTTGAGCATTAGAGATGGACAATCTTTCGAGTCTCACATTAGTTTAATACTGTGCAGTTTATCCATATCCATGTAAGTAAAATGTTTAACGTTTAGCTGTCCATCTATAAAATTAACAATGTGTATATTTTACAACAAGTAATGTAACTAACGTCACTATCAATTCATGCAAAAAACAATTAACAACTTTCTACAAATTGTGATTTAAAGGTATTCTCGCAAATAAGCTTACTGACAATGATGTTGTTTCATAGAAAGCTGTGAAAATTAAGATCTACCAGTGTAGAAAGTGTAGAAAATAAGTTGTTTCTATTGAGGAACGCCTGGGAGTAATGACGGTTGATTCCTCCAGCCGAGTACATACCATACAGCCTAATAACAGTGTGTTATTATTTGAGAATGCGGCTCCATGTCGTCAACGGTCCAAAGTCATTTAAATGTGTGAACAACATAACTCACGCATCCAACTAATTAGTTTGGAAAGCACTTGGACTCTTTTAGAGGATTACTCACACTGGAGAAGTAATTCATAAAAAGTCATGTGTTTTTTTTGTCGCTATCTTTCCTCACGCAGATATTTGCTATCCATCATCTTGACATTCCATCATATCGATATTTTTCATATGACAGATCCTCTCCTACTTTGGCTTGCCCACAGGAAAAGCATGTAGTAATGAACATAGAATCAGAACATAACAATCAATCATTCAATCATCAATAGCAATATCATATTGCTGAAACTCGACAGTAGAGTCTTCAGAGGACAAAGGCAAAGTGTCCTTGAATAGCTCCCAGAAATGCGTCATTTCAAGCATTTCCAGTAATTAGTCCAATTTATTTATCCCGATATACTTCTGTAAATTAAGCCAAACCAAGCATAGCATCTTGATGGGCTAATCTGGAGTCTTCATTACAATAACAGCGGAATAATTTCAACTGTGGATTGGGCAGGTTCATGTGTGATAATGTTGACACAACTATTAGCCATTCCACTCTTAAATCGCAGCACAGGCTCATCTGGACCATTACCATCTCTTTCTAACTCATTTATTTCACCGTTAGCGCTGTCCTTTTCCAACCTAGCAGATTTACCTTTCTATAGCTTAGGAAGGAACATCGTTATTACTATGGAAAAAGCATGCTATTTTATATAACAAACACTGATGCATCCAGTGATAGCAATACAAATTACCAAATCAAATTTTAATAAATTAATTTTCACAAAATGTGAACATTTATTCTGTCTCAGTTCTACGAGTTTCCAAATATATCACATCATAAGTCTCGATCCAATTGTGTGGGAAAGCCAATAGTTTTATGGTGGCTGTAGTAACAGATTATTTCTGTCAATATATCTTCCCACACGCTTTTATTTTCAAGATGCCTTTTAATTATAGTAGTCATCTGGATGTATGTATTTGTAAATGTAGGCTAAAATTAAATAATAATATTGAAAGTTACCTGTGTATTATTTATTTGTCAAGGAAACACACATTTATTTATATAATTATAAACCACAAACAAAACTGTAAAAACAGGATATTTTATTATAATCTGTAATTTCTCTTTAAATTTGAGATTGGAATTTCTATTCTAATTTCATCTTGCTTCTTAAGTGCAAATAACATGTCGATGAAAGCGTATTTTAATGTATTCTTGGCAGAGCCTAACAAATAGTAATAGGTAGTAGTATAAAGGTTTCCCCTTCCAAAGTGACACATTGGTGGGTGATGGACTGGATGTTTGGTTTAGTTCTAGAAATATGTGGCACACAATGTGTTTGCTGATATATTTAATTTGTTCATAGAGTGAACGCCAATAAAATAAAAGAAGCCATCCTGTCTCTAAGGGAAAGAGCTCAACTGACTAGCATGGAGGCTGTGCAGGTGACTGTAACTGGAACCATTCCCGAGAGGGGTGACCTAGACGCCTTGTGACGTCAGGGGTCTGGCAGAGAGTAATGGTCACAAGGTAGAAGGTGAGAGTAGACTCCTTGTGCCTCTCTTACAGGCTACATGATAAGAACAAGACTACAGATTGCTGTAACCTGACATAACTCGTGTACGTCCATTAACGCCGACAAGAAACAAGGGGGGTTAAAAATAAACTAAATTCTATATTGAAGTTGACAGCTCAAAAATTATGTATAGTCCAATTTTCAAAGCTAGCTAGTAAAGCTACTAGATCTACTTTCATATTATCATACTTCAAGACATGTAATCTGCATTGGTAGCTTTTGATAATTTATCATTTGGTCTTATAATAAAATATTAAAATTCTATCATTGCTAGCCTCTAAAATATGTTTTATAAAAGGCTTTTCCTATGGAAATAGTAATGTTTTCGAAAACACTCGAAACTTCAGGTCACACATTATTATAGAAATATTGTATTTAATTTCTTTTAACTTTTGAATATTTGTCCATACTGCAGTTTTATATGAGTTCAGTACATCCACATCTAATTACACTATTTATTATTATTTTGTAGCCGTATCTTACTACTTTTTTGGGTTATTCGCATATGTAATTAATTAGGCTAATGTGTAAATATTGAGGAATGTTGAACTAGAGGCAATGTACCCACATAGGTGGGGATAGAGTGTTAAATCATATAAGGATACATATCCTTTCTTCAACTAACCGGGATTTAAACCTCTATCATTCCGTCATTGAGAGTCCTGTGTATTGTAATAATGGTGTGTTATACTATTCAATTAATGATCGTTAGTTGGCTGTAAGATTATTTGCATGGAGTTTATCTTGAATATTAATAATAACAAGGTTGACCTCGGAGGTCTTGGGGTAGAGTGATCACCTCAGGACACAATGTTCATGAGTTCAAACCCAGCTGTAGATGATGTATTCTCTTGAAAGATAGAAATCCGTAGCACAACTTTCATCGGATGGGAAGTAAAGCCATTGGTCCCATGTGATTGTGGAATATAAGAGAGCCATGGTAGGTGTGTTGAAATAATTTTCCATGAAAAGCTTGTAGGCTCTTTAATGCTCGATTATAGAAACTTTAGTGTAAAGATATAATCAGCCGGTCCAGAAAGTGTCCTTTAAATACCTCAAATAAATAATAAAATAAAAAAAATAATAAAGCTATCTTTGTTAATTTAACTACTATTTACCCCTAAGTTTTCTTGTCCTAGAAATTATTTTCTAGAGTCGCTAAGTCTGTTTTCAGTTCAACTATTGAACACGTTTAATATTCTGGTACTTACGCACGCATAATATTGAGTAGAGCTCACACTCGTAGGACAGTGCTGCTACCATCCTCTGAATATTAGCGGCACGACACGGTACGGTACGACACAGCATGGTACGACACGACATGGCACGACACGGTACGACACAGCACGGTACGACATGACACGGTACGACACAGCATGGTACGACACGACATGGCATGACACGGTACGACACAGCACGGTACGACATGCATGGCACAACACGGCAAGACACGGTACAACACGACACGGTACAACACGGTACGACACGACATGGCACGACACGGTACGACACAGCACGGTACGACATGACACGGCACGACACGGCACGGTACGACACGGCTGGTGAAGTCCTATAAGTGTGAATTCATCTTTACTGAGCTACCAACGTTTGTGGACTCTCAGTTACTAGAAATTATTCCGAACCACTGCGAAGAAGGTCAGGGAAAGGAAAAAAACATACTTTGAAAAAAAAAATCAAAGGAGAAAAGGCTAAAACGTACTGAACAAAAAAAAACACAGCTAAATGAAAGCAGTTGATGCGAGGAGAGGAGAGGAGAGGAGGGAAACAATTGAAATACTCTTACAAGAGACACTCTCTACTATTTACCAGATTAATTCTTTGAAAATCTATTTAGCAAGAAATAAAAAAAGGCAAGCTCATTTGATTTTGTCTAATGAAATGGTATGAGAGGCATAACGCCCCGGTGAGATGAGATAAATAAAGAGTTCTAAAAGTGTGCATACAAAGTGAATCAATCTAGAACTCATTTAATTCAACCTTGTTCCCGTTCTTCTTAAAAAAGGTATTCCTTTGCTCCCCATCACTTGCGCTTTAATTTGCTGAGATTCCTTTAAGAAGAAAAGATGGGGTATGGGGTGCGAAGGGAGGGAGAAAGAGAAGGAGATACCTCCAGAAATGAAGATGCGAGGATAATTTTATAAGCCAAGCACGGCTAGGCGGCGAACCACCCGGAAATATTTTTTTCAATAAATCAATTGAAATTCCCCCTTAAGGTATAAAGGTTTTTTTTTACCAGAACAAGCCTTGTTTATTTAGGTTACTGAAAAGAAAAAAAAAAACTATAGAAAGACTCTCGTTGAATATAAATAGAGCAATATACGTATTTCTTTCGAAAAAGGTACTCGGGAAGTGGGCAAACGGGTTTTCCGATATTATATACATAAAATGTAAATATTGAAACTAAGGGGGGAAAAGAATCGATGAAAATACTTGTTCGTAATGTTTTTTATTATTGTTATTGCGTTCAAAGGCTATTAATGGTTTATTTAAGAAGTATGAATTGGTAGGGCACCTTAAGAGAAAGTGCACCAAAATTAGCGAGAGAAGGGATGGATACATGAGTGTGCGAGACTGACAACTTAGACTAATTGGCCATTAGAAAGTTTGTATTAATTTAGTAGTGGCCGCTACTTTTAAATCTATAAGTTTATAAAGGAACTGTAAGTGGAATTTTATAATTTTTTTTTTGAATTTTGGTTTTATTCCATTCAATAAGCATGGAGGGATAGAGAGGGGGCAACTGATTTGGTGAATGACCTTGTTGCAAGGAGTGGGACAAGTTCTGCTTGAGGTATTTAATGTGTACATCCAGCCCCCAGCCATTAATTCATCACTGCGAAGGGGAAACCCCATTTGAACAGCACACGACTTATAAACTAACTTAAATCTAGAACAGCCACAACATCCAGCCCCCAGCCATTAATTCATCACTACGAAAGAGAAACCCCATTTGAACACTTCCACATTTCTAAGCTATGCAATATACGAGTATCTAACCCGGGACACTTAGCTCAATACACACAAGTTAAAGACATACAAGTTTGCCAACAGATAAAACAAAACTAAATTGGTTAAAATACCGGCCGCTCCATTCAAGAGAATTAACAAGGAGTACACCAGATGGTATTTATTCTCAAATAGATAGGAACAGGAGACACCAGGGTAGATAGACTTAAAGCAGGGAATCTAGAGAAGGTTAAAACAGCTCTAATACTTTAGTAGTCCTAATACAATAACAAAGAAATGAACACTACAAATGATTATGTGACGAACATATCCGTCCTTGAGTCACTATTATTAATATGTTTGGTCCTCGTCTTACTATCCATCCATTACATATAAATTTAATATCACTAAGGAGCTTAAATATTTAGTTACAGTATTAATTAGCAATAATGACAGAGTGGAAGTTAGGGAAATAGAAAGTCATGAAATTCAAACTATTACTCGGTCAGTAAGTTGTTGACATCTCACCTGCTGTCCAGGAATGTAAAACTCTGAATATACAAAACAATAATTTGATCAGTTGTTCTCTATGGGTGTGAGACATGGTCTCTTATCTTACATGACGAAAAATAAATGATTAGGAAGATATTTGCTCCGGAAAGGAATAAGGCAAATACGAGTGCAGAATGTTAGATAATTAGATACTCACTCTGCCCTAATCACAAGATATTGTTAGAGTAATTAAAACCCGCAGATTACGATGGGCTGGACATGCAGTGGGAATGGTAGAATATAGGACCTAGTTCAGGACTAGCTAGCAAGTCCAATGGGAAGAGACCATTGGGGAATCCTAGATGAAGATGGGAGAATACCATTAGAATGAACCTGAAAGATATAGGGTGTAATGAGGTGGACTGGAGAGAACTAGCTCAAGATAGGGATAGGTGAAATAATTCTCTAAGTGTGGCAATACATTTTATAGTTCCTAGTGCCATAGAGTAAGTATGTAGTGTAGTGGAGATGAAAGTTGAAATGAGATAAATTCTACTGTGTTGTACCAAATTATTTCATAATGATTTTCTCTTAGAGAGTGTTGAAATATATAGGGTAAACTATCTTTATAACAGCCAGACGGGATTCCAACCCCGTACTCTACGCCACTTGCTAACCAGACTAGAGGATTTAAACAATCACCGAATACAAGATATTAACACCGATTCCACATGTTCACTGGTTCACCTTCCATTAGATAATGTTATTTGTATGTTTCAGTTGGGATGGAATGAGGAAGGTCAGGTTGAGTTAATGCAATCACATTAGCGTGAATAAATGTTTGGAGCACAACAGTGTGAATAGATCTTGGACAAATACCATTAGTTCAACCATTATTCTCGTAATGGGGGAAATTTGTGCAAATCAACTACAGATTTGGTAAAGTTGGTGCAAGCTTTTTTTTTAAACTTAGCCTTCGTAAATTAAGACTGAAAAAATTAAGAATTCTTGGTGTAAATTTATTTCAAAATGAAAAAAGCTGAAAAATGCTCGTACTTTGCTATTTTAAATCTCAGAAGGGATTGAAATACCAACCATCGTTCAGAAAATCAACCTAACCTACCAGCTAGTAATAATCATTAGTAATTAGTCATTTATACAAATGTCCCGGTTTGATATTTTACTAGCTTTTTTTGTGAGTACTTGGACTATCTCATTTTAACCAAAAATAATGATTTTCGAATAAGGTTTTAACTTGATTTTGATAACAGTTTTTACAATTACTGCATGGATGATCCATCTTGTCAATAAAAATATAACCAATTAGAGTTATTCACATCTTTTTATCATAATTTAAATTTATTTATTTTGCAATTTCATCTTGGCACATTATTTCAACTACAGATTAATGCTAATCCACTCTAAACTATTTTTTTGTTTTTGCACAGTATTTAACTTCGAATCCGGCCTTATTACAATCGTAGTTTATTTACTAGTAAAGTAGAATTTAAATAAAATATACATCAGTTGTATAAGAAACCATTTAGTAAAAAAATACCTTCAATACATCCGGCTGGTATTCGAACTCCAATATTAATTTCCCCGGTAAGCTAGCCTTGATGAATGAGACACTTATCATTAATGATTGTATTGTATTACTTGGTTTACTGTCTATGAAACAACAAATTATGGTAACCAACAAAGTTTGGTGAAATTGGTATTTTTAAATTTCTGGGCACTCTCTACATTTTCTCTTAAAATCCCATATCCCCCAAAAGCTATTTAACTTTTAAACAAAAAGAATAGCATAGCCTCCGAATATATTTTTATATGGTGGCAATATGTCTTTATCCAAAGATTCAAAAGCAAAGATAATTTTCTTTCTTCCAAATGGGACATACAGTAATTATTATTTACAAGTGACACAATTTTGTATCCCACATATTCTAGGATCACGACATATTGAAAGTGTCAACATTTTTTATTTGAGACATATGATACCCCCATTCTCTTTTACTAGAACGGGGAAGGAGTTTATTCTGAGTCATGAATATGTTGCTCTTTCTTTCAGGTTATGCTTCTTTCAGGTTGGACAAAAAATAAATTATTTGTTGTAAGTAAATAATTCTTACTTTAGATAGAGAATTAAAACAAAAACTTAAAGAATAATTATTAACAACAATTGTGTTAAGTAATAAGTATAAAAAGTGATAATAACTGGTTGTTCACGAGCAATTTATATTATAATTGAATGGTTTTATCCTAATAATTGGTTAAAAATTAAATTAGTCTTAGTTGAAACACTAAAACATTTAGTTAAAATAACAAAAACTGATTTATAGCCTTCATTTTAAAGCACCTTAATTTATAATTTATCTATCAATACAACTAATATCGGCTGTAGTGGTGTAGTGTGTTACACTCTTGAAGAACTTTGCAGGCCATGGTTCAATACCAATCAGATGCACTTTTGTTTGTTTTTATCCATGATAGGTTTTCCCTCTTCTCTTCGTTCGAATGCCACTTGAATTTCTAAGTAAAACACTATCATTTTAGCTGTTGAATAAGAGGAAACTTCTTATAGCCCAAAAGGCAATTATTTATTGTTGATATTTCTGACTACACCTTAAAAGCCTACCTCAGCGGGGAAATTAAATACAAGACTACGTTTAAAACAGAATACGTATCGAAGTGAGGTTTTCTGGCCTATTCATTTGTCAACAGAGAAATTGTGACAGATTATAGTAGGCCCTACTTTCATTTTAAAATATTTATTAATTATTTTTCTTTCCTCTATTTTCAGGTATGTTAAGCTTGTTCACTGTTTTCAGTTCTATTGAGAAAACAGATTATTCTACGGTGTGATGGATGGTTCAAGCTGTATTTCCTACCTAAGTTAGTTGCTATCCTTGGGCTGTGACGGGTTATTAAATAATGAAAAACCGAATA
Organism: Timema podura; assembly: GCA_033556935.1. Lineage (NCBI taxonomy): Eukaryota > Metazoa > Arthropoda > Insecta > Phasmatodea > Timematidae > Timema > Timema podura. The sequence goes on along the minus strand of JAVRXN010000007.1, from coordinate 12,060,872 downwards.
AATTACTGCGCAAAGAGTAATATCTCAGTGGTATAAAAAATACACTTCAAAGCTCATGATCTTGGGTTCATTTCCCGTGTCCATATTATCATTTTAACCAAATAATGTTGTCCATATCTTAAAGTATTTTATTTGATGGATACGAGGAGGTCAGGGTTGAAATCTCGGCTAGTTGTAGGATAGGTAGGTTTCATCGAATGGTTTCCCACTCTCTCTCTCTCTCTACACAAATATCGGTACAATTCCTCTGGGTTGTACCTTATCTCCCTACCCTTTTAGTGAAAATGTGGATCTCCCGAAAGAGAAGCGAGCTTTCTGTTACAACAAACGAAGACTAAAATCTGCACCAATTGGTATTGGAGCTTCAGACTCTCAAAGAAGCTTTGTTAACGACTCAAGTTAAACTTGACACAACAATTCTTACTACTTTTAAATATATTTTATTTGAATTTAATTTTTGTTTAAATACGGCTCATTCTGATACTAGCAGTTAAAATCTATAAATAAAAACCTGGTCTTTAACCTTCAACCAAACGTTCATTACTAAGTTAACAGTTCTAACTTATTGAAGTTTTACAAATAAAACTTCCAATCATCAAATGCGCATTTGAAGTTATATGGACTAACTCCAGTCTTTCATATTCTATTTATATTTTGGTGTTCCAGCACCAGACAGGTGTTCCAGCACCAAACTGGTGTCCTGAAGGTGTTTTATACTAAATGGTCCGACTCAACATTTTTCATCCTACCCTATAGGTGTATTTAATAATTTGGATGTTCCGAATGGGTTGTAGCATGTGGTGAAAAAAATATTCAAAATCTATGTCAAACTTTTTGTTTAACTATTTTTTACTGTTAATTACAAATATCTCAGCTTAACAATATCTAAATGAAGTGTTCAATGTTATTCAAAAGTGAGAGTTAAAGTTTTTCAGTGTAGCTACTGATTTAAGCCTACTAGGTCTCAGTTACACACTTGTTTAGAGAGCTATTTTTTGTTAAGTTTTCCACATTGCTAACGTATTCTCCAGTCTGATAAACAAGCTCGTTGGGACGGATGAAATATGGAAATAGGATTCCAAGATGAGCTGACAGCCTTCCTCCACATCCTTTGTGACTCTGCTAGCCTGAGTAGCTTTGTTTTATACCCACCCTTCTCTTATCCACCCTCTCTCCTTCTAACCCGCCCCTGCCCTTAAACCATATCATCTCATTTGCTTCATACCAAGGCTAAGCACACGAAGCTTCTCACAAAATGTACAGTCACATTCATCAAATTGACATTTTTTAAAGATGGTCTCGTCTTCATTCCCGAACAAGATAGAGGGGCCGACCTTGGTAGGCGAGAAATTTCCACGCAGACGTTCAACTCTAACGCAACATTTAATTATATATGATGCGTTATTTGTAAATATGGTCCACAATAAAATAAAGTCAAAAGATATCAACAGGGCTCTTTATCCTTAACAATCCTATAGCTGGAGTTTAAACAATAAAACATATATGTGTGAAAATGTGACATTAGCTCAATCTCAACTACTAATTTTTAAGCATATTTTCTGAGCTTAGAATCTAAGATTTATTTTTTAAAAAAGCTCTAGATTTAGCTCTTATCATTCATTACCTTCAGAACAGAATTTGTTAGTTTTGTTTCTCCTCATTCTTATTGACGTGACAAGGTATGGTTGTAGATGAAGAGCCAAAGGGAGTATAAGATTAGACGGAATAGACCAATAATTCCATAAAACGACACAAACCGTGTGTTTTAAGCCATGTGGCCTGACAGCGATTGATACTTTGATACCGAGATTGATACCGAGCCGGTCACCTTAACTGCAAACCAAGTTTTGTGTATGAGTTCCACCTCTTACTACCCATCTAGGCTATTCATGTATTTACACTGTTAGAGTGGGAATGGGTAGATTAGAGTTTAAAATAGTGGATACCATCACTTACGTGGAGGGAGAGGGGTGAGTTGGTGACGTTTCATCAACATTTAAAATACTGGATACCATCACTTACGTGGAGGGAGAGGGGTGAGTTGGTGACGTTTCATCAACATTTAAAATACTGGATACCATCACTTACGTGGAGGGAGAGGGGTGAGTAGGTGACGTTTCATCAACATTTAAAATAGTGGATACCATCACTTACGTGGAGGGAGAGGGGTGAGTTGGTGACGTTTCATCAACATTTAAAATACTGGATACCATCACTTACGTGGAGGGAGAGGGGTGAGTTGGTGACGTTTCATCAACATTTAAAACGCCTGGTTTGTCTTAAGAGTTCTAATTTATATCACCAGTGAGTTAAACTTGAAATTTATTAAAGATTTAACCTCTGGATTATTTTAGTGGAATTTAACAAACGTTTGAATTGATCCAGCACTTGCTTGGAAAGAGGATGAGGAAACCATACGTGTAAAAGGGTTCTTAAAGCAACAGGCTAACCACCATTTCAACGGTGACAAGTAAAATGGGAGTTTACTAACTTTAGAGCTGAGACCACTCAACCATCGATGGTAGATATTAAGTGCATAGCGAGGGTCTAGCGCGCATAACGGTGGAGTTTCCAGCAAAAAAAGTTAGTTTTTTATTGGTAAGTTAAAATAATAGCTTTTAACACCTAAATCTAAGTAACCAGAGAGTTAATAAAGTGTAAACGTGTAAAATGTAGCAGCGTTAAGGTATAGTGTAGGAAATTGTAAAGTGTAGAAACGAGAAGCTTAATAAATTGTAAAAATGTAAAGTATAAAAGTGTCTTATGTAAAAGTGTAAAATAATATAAATTGTAAGAACTAGAAGGCTCAAGAAGTGTATTTATACCCTTAATAGAGGATATATTCACGGAATGTGTAAAAACTAACCCAAGTGCATCAAACAGAGATTCCATCCATCTTACATTCAACCTCTTGAGAGAGAGCAAAGCTCATCTACGTTTGAACTAGCGCTGGTGGTTTCTACAAATGGGACTTTATCTTTGTCTCTCTCTCTCCTAGTCTCAAGGACGCCTCCATTAAAGATGAGACAAGTCCCTAATGACACTCCCCAGTCCCCACATACCATCTAGCTCCTGTATCTTACATACAGTAGCAGCTAGTGATGCTGCTGATGAGAATATGATGACACGTGATAGGCATGTGGATGTCATATATACATAGCGATACAAGAAACTAGATGGTGCTCTGGGGTAACACTCGCTCTGGATCCTTTACCCAACATACAAATTAAATTACACCTCCTCGTCTCTTCTGCTCCCCTACTCTATCATTCTTACTCCAGGCTAGTTTCCCTCTTCAGACTCTCAATTCACTGTTATTCACTACGCTCAACAAATCTTGAGATATATTAAAATTATAAAACATAAAACTTAATATGATAACTTTCTGGTCCCATTGTTACAGACATCACCTCAAAATATTTCTTATTATCGGTTGGTTCTAGCTAGCCATCACGATTTAAGTAAAGCATCATAGCTCTATGGAGATATTAGCTACTTTATCTATGTTATACATTTATTTTCAAAAGGTTATTCCTAAGAACACTTGGCTACGCAAAGTTTTCCATTTAAACCCTGGTTTTTTATTTGGAACTCAGCAAAATTGAGAGGAGTAAACTTTGTTTGTGATCAACAAAATCAGGGAGACACTTAATTTGTTACAAATCTTATAAGAAGGGTTTACTTTACTGACCTAGTGGAGCGATGTCCTGTTCTAACACGATCATTTGGCATTTTGTCTGTTTTTTACAAGATTACTCTCTAATTCATGTTATTTTAACAAATTTTAGCAACGACATTCTTTGAACCTAGCTCAAGTGGAGTATGAATATGATTTGTAGGTTTCTTTTGCATCTATTGCAAGACTGACGTCTTAAGCTGCGTGAACAGCGGTAAATATATTCAATGTAATTTTAATTTGTTTTATGTCTATATTGATCACCATGGAAAAATAACAAATGGAAATCCAAGGAAATACCATAGAAGAAATTTCAACTTCAAATCCAAATATGATTTTTTTCCCATAACATCTTAAAACTGTATTAATGTTAAGAGCATGACATAATTCTTAACATGATGGATGATTTAGTTTTTTATTTGAAGAAGTGAGGTAAATTAGTCTAAGTAAATAATGAAATGTTACTTAATTTACTTAACTGCTAAATGATGATACATATATTAATTCATATTAAAAGGGAGGCGCTCGTGTGTTGAAAAATGTTTCAATAAAGTTTGTAAGAACAGTTTAAGACAACCTGTAAAACTAGTTAAAGTGGTTTCCTGGCCGTCTTCTTTCACCACCTCCCTATTTTTCTTCATCTTGTTTGTCCTTTATGTCGGTAGCTACTAGCATACATCGCAGTGTGCTTGTTTTATCAATGCAAACACTTAATTTAAATTCTAAAACTCTTGACGGAATGTCCAGTTTTAAAACATGCGAATCAAGCACCCTTTTCCTTAACAAGCCTAAGTTTTTCTTTCTAGACTAATTTTCCTTGCATTCACATGTTGTCCATTAAAAAATACAGATATTCCATCTATTGTAAAATTTGCACACAACAACAGTGGCTGTATTATCTGCTCTTTTAGCAAATTATTATGCCATTTCTTTTATTAAGTTTCTGTTTTAGTCACGTTCCTGCCTTTGATAGACTAATACTCTCTTCCAATTCCACCTCTTAGCTTAAGAAGGTGTCGGGTCTTCCCCCATTCACACAGTTTGGACTTCGCTGCCAAGCTTTATCTATATATTCAGGCATTCAGGATTCTACTAAAGGATATATCATCGCTGTCGACAGTAGCTCCAAGGGTTTCAAGTGCTCTGTTTTGCAACTATAAACTGCCATCGATGGTAGATATTTACGAAAATATCCTATTCTTTTGAGCATTTTGAAGGACCAGTTTCAACAATTCTCTTACGGACACTTCAATCAACTATTCTTTCCTTCGAAAACTAGATTTGAGACTGCCTAATAATATTTCTCTACAGTTGGCAGAGATCTCTCAAAAACCTATTTTGCTCGTGAGCCTTTCACCGTAGCTTGAATGAGGTATTGAAACGTGTCTGCTGGCGCAATACATGTAACTCAATCAATTTTCTCTCAATCTGGCACCAAAACTGCAACCAATATTTAATATTCCCATCAAGTTTTCTAAGTTCTAGCTTTGATAAATTAAACTTTATTTTATTATTAGAATCGACACTTCCTCAATTCAAGTTTAGAAATATTTTAGGAACCTCTTAACAGCTTGCGAACACCAACGTGATTCTCCAAGAAATTCTGTAGATATTCAACCACCATCTTCGTTTCTCTTTCTAGATACTCCGGTCCAGCGTCGAGTTTCATGTCCAATACTTCACTTTCCATGTTTAGCAATTCTTCCTTCTTCTTCTCCAGTAAGAAAGTAAAGCTTTAAATTTTCTTTTGATCTAATTACGAGGTGTTAATTTTGTCTTGCATATCGTACAAGGGTGTGGTAAAGGCCATAGTATACTCGTAATCGCTCTTAACTTCACGAAAAGTTCCATGAGGCTTTCCTGTTCACATCTATAAAAACACGAATACATCCAAACAGTTTTATAAAGCGTGTCCTGTCACGGTCACCATTTATGTTAGAAACACACAATAAACACTACTGGTACTCTCAGGTAATACTACTTGCGTTCTTTTACACTAACATTGTATCTGCTAATATAATGTCATAACAAATTTTAACTTGAAGTATTAACTAGCCAAGCTATTATATTTGCTAGTTACGGTTAAAGCCACATCTAAATATCATATTCTTTAAATTTAAAAATAAAACCTTGACACGGGATTCACTGACACTGTCTTAAAGTAAGCGTGATGAGTGGGCCTGGGCATGACTCATAATAATAATAATAATAATAATAATAATAATAATAATAATAATAATAACACCGCGTCTTACTACCCGCTCGGGTTATACACTTAAGTACTAATTACTCTAATAGGTTAGGAATTGGGAAGGTTGAATTTAGAGGATGTGAACCCACATTTGTGTGGAGGGAGAGTGGAAAACCATTTAGGAAAAACCACCCCAGTTCACTCGACCGAAATTTGAACCTTGATCTCCCCGTCCTCGGCAGTCTGGCTCAACACGAACTATCGCGTTAGCTAACTACGCCACTAAGGCGGGCAATGACTTCCAGATAGCTCAGTGGTAAGAACATTTTCGTACTAGGCTAATGGTCCCGGGTTCAAGTTATGTGTTTGGATGTCATTTTTCAAATTTTAGCTTGTTTAAAATTAAACTTCCACCAGTATTTTTTTCAATAATTATTCTTTTAATAAATCCAATATGCAACAGCCCAATTGATTCACCAGAGTGCATATTCATCGATCTAGCACTCATTATAATGAGATCTAAAATCAAGAGGATGCTTTCCCCACGCAACAGCTGTGTTTCCTGGTCTGGACTAGCAATACCCTGTGGTTGGTTTAAACGTTTGTTTCCTGCTCTGGACTAGCAATACCCAGTGGTTGGTTTAAACAGTTGTTTCCCGGTCTGGACTAGCAATACCCAGTGGTTGGTTTAAACGGTTGTTTCCTGGTCTGGACTAGCAATACCCAGTGGTTGGTTTAAACAGTTGTTTCCCGGTCTGGACTAGCAATACCCAGTGGTTGGTTTAAACAGTTGTTTCCTGCTCTGGACTAGCAATACCCTGTGGTTGGTTTAAACAGTTGTTTCCTGGTCTGGACTAGCAATACCCAGTGGTTGGTTTAAACAGTTGTTTCCCGGTCTGGACTAGCAATACCCAGTGGTTGGTTTAAACGGTTGTTTCCCGGTCTGGACTAGCAATACCCAGTGGTTGGTTTAAACAGTTGTTTCCTGGTCTGGACTAGCAATACCCAGTGGTTGGTTTAAACAGTTGTTTCCTGCTCTGGACTAGCAATACCCAGTGGTTGGTTTAAACGGTTGTTTCCCGGTCTGGACTAGCAATACCCAGTGGTTGGTTTAAACAGTTGTTTCCTGGTCTGGACTAGCAATACCCAGTGGTTGGTTTAAACAGTTGTTTCCTGGTCTGGACTAGCAATACCCAGTGGTTGGTTTAAACAGTTGTTTCCTGCTCTGGACTAGCAATACCCAGTGGTTGGTTTCCGGTCTGGACTAGCAATACCCAGTGGTTGGTTTCCGGTCTGGACTAGCAATACCCAGTGGTTGGTTTAAACAGTTGTTTCCTGGTCTGGACTAGCAATACCCAGTGGTTGGTTTCCGGTCTGGACTAGCAATACCCAGTGGTTGGTTTCCGGTCTGGATAGCAATACCCAGTGGTTGGTTTCCGGTCTGGACTAGCAATACCCAGTGGTTGGTTTAAACAGTTGTTTCCTGGTCTGGACTAGCAATACCCAGTGGTTGGTTTTAAACAGTTGTTTCCTGCTCTGGACTAGCAATACCCAGTGTGGTTGGTTTTAAACGGTTGTTTCCCGGTCTGGACTAGCAATACCCAGTGGTTGGTTTAAACAGTTGTTTCCTGGTCTGGACTAGCAATACCCAGTGGTTGGTTTTAAACAGTTGTTTCCTGCTCTGGACTAGCAATACCCAGTGGTTGGTTTCCGGTCTGGACTAGCAATACCCAGTGTGTTGGTTTAAACAGTTTTTTTCCTGGTCTGGACTAGCAATACCCAGTGGTTGGTTTAAACAGTTGTTTCCTGGTCTGGACTAGCAATACCCAGTGGTTGGTTTAAACGGTTGTTTCCCGGTCTGGACTAGCAATACCCAGTGGTTGGTTTAAACAGTTGTTTCCTGCTCTGGACTAGCAATACCCAGTGGTTGGTTTAAACGGTTGTTTCCGGTCTGGACTAGCAATACCCAGTGGTTGGTTTAAACAGTTGTTTCCTGGTCTGGACTAGCAATACCCAGTGGTTGGTTTAAACAGTTGTTTCCTGGTCTGGACTAGCAATACCCAGTGGTTGGTTTAAACAGTTGTTTCCTGCTCTGGACTAGCAATACCCAGTGGTTGGTTTCCGGTCTGGACTAGCAATACCCAGTGGTTGGTTTAAACAGTTGTTTCCTGGTCTGGACTAGCAATACCCAGTGGTTGGTTTAAACAGTTGTTTCCCGGTCTGGACTAGCAATACCCAGTGGTTGGTTTAAACGGTTGTTTCCCGGTCTGGACTAGCAATACCCAGTGGTTGGTTTAAACAGTTGTTTCCGGTCTGGACTAGCAATACCCAGTGGTTGGTTTAAACAGTTGTTTCCTGGTCTGGACTAGCAATACCAGTGGTTGGTTTAAACGGTTGTTTCCTGGTCTGGACTAGCAAACCCAGTGGTTGGTTTAAACAGTTGTTTCCTGGTCTGGACTAGCAATACCCAGTGGTTGGTTTAAACGGTTGTTTCCTGGTCTGGACTAGCAAAACCCAGTGGTTGGTTTAAACAGTTGTTTCCTGGTCTGGACTAGCAAAACCCAGTGGTTGTTTAAACAGTTGTTTCCTGGTCTGGACTAGCAAAACCCAGTGGTTGGTTTAAACAGTTGTTTCCTGGTCTGGACTAGCAAACCCAGTGGTTGGTTTAAACAGTTGTTTCCTGGTCTGGACTAGCAAAACCCAGTGGTTGGTTTAAACAGTTGTTTCCTGGTCTGGACTAGCAAAACCCAGTGGTTGGTTTAAACGGTTGTTTCCTGGTCTGGACTAGCAAAACCCAGTGGTTGGTTTAAACAGTTGTTTCCTGGTCTGGACTAGCAAAACCCAGTGGTTGGTTTAAACAGTTGTTTCCTGGTCTGGACTAGCAAAACCCAGTGGTTGGTTTAAACAGTTGTTTCCTGGTCTGGACTAGCAAAACCCAGTGGTTGGTTTTAAACGGTTGTTTCCTGGTCTGGACTAGCAATACCCAGTGGTTGGTTTAAACAGTTGTTTCCTGGTCTGGACTAGCAAACCCAGTGGTTGGTTTAAACAGTTGTTTCCTGGTCTGGACTAGCAAAACCCAGTGGTTGGTTTAAACAGTTGTTTCCTGGTCTGGACTAGCAAAACCCAGTGGTTGGTTTAAACGGTTGTTTCCGGTCTGGACTAGCAATACCCAGTGGTTGGTTTAAACAGTTGTTTCCTGGTCTGGACTAGCAATACCCAGTGGTTGGTTTTAAACGGTTGTTTCCTGGTCTGGACTAGCAATACCCAGTGGTTGGTTTAAACGGTTGTTTCCGGTCTGGACTAGCAATACCCAGTGGTTGGTTTAAACGGTTGTTTCCCGGTCTGGACTAGCAATACCCAGTGGTTGGTTTAAACAGTTGTTTCCTGGTCTGGACTAGCAATACCCATGGTTGGTTTAAACGGTTGTTTCCTGGTCTGGACTAGCAATACCCAGTGGTTGGTTTAAAAGTTGTTTCCCGATCGTTGCAAAAATATTGGATGTGCAAAGTCCATTTTTTCAATTCGAAGTGAATTCGAATAAGATATAAGGAATATTCTCGATGCCGAATTGGAATTTCGAATTTTTAGTTAGTTGTTTTACATTTGAAAATATATTATATTGTGGTTATTAAAAATATTTATGCACTAAGTTACTTGGAAAATGTTTTATTGCACAATTGCTGGTAGTATTTGTTTCAATCTGATATTTAAATCAGCGACTATCAAACAACAAAATCATTTCTTTAATTTTTTCCATTTTAATATTAATTGTAATTTATATAACAACTCAGGATGGCTGTAATTCAAAATAAATTGATTATTTTAGCTGTTGATATTTTTATTGGTGAAGCTTTGAGGCTACGAAACGAAATCGAAGCTGATATTTATATTTCGAAATCAAGTCGAAGTTTTGAAACTTGGCACACCCCTACAAATTATACAAATAATCTTATAAACTGCCTTATCTGTACGTTCTGTCTGTAATTACTAATTTTGGTACACCAAGCCATGCCTATTTAGTGATAAGTGTATTCGTTATTTTTCAAACATGACAAATATCATGTAACGTATGAAGTGAGACACGACAATGTAAACTGGGTGAAGTTGCATGAAGGTGCTAAGATTCCCACGACTATAGTTTCAAAACTATCCATTTCACCATAAATATGCTAGGGAGCATTTTTATAGAAAATATCATTCTTATTAATTATAATGGTCATAACTATTTTACTGTAAAACTAACTTAAAGGGGATATTGAAAGAAAATCTAATTTTAGCGTTTTTTCCCTTGTTGAGGCAAACGCAGACCTCGTACTAGGGGGAAAAATTAGAATGATAATTAGAACCCAAAATTAAAGCGATCAAACAATTTTCTAGCTTTCGGGAATTTTTTTCTGATTAGTAAATTTTTTTCTCTGACGCCTGAGCTATTCCTCTAGTAAAGAAAATAAAACTGTCAGGAAGATACTGTGACTGACAAGTAAAGATATATTCACATAGTAGGCCTAACATATTATTATTATTTAGAATGTGCAAGAAAAGGAGAATAAAAATCACTAACAATCAAACGAGAAAACTAAATAGCTTATTCAGCTTCCTTTTCTTAATATTTTTCGATCACATTACAAATATGCAAAGTATATTAAATTATAGAACACCATAAACAGCACATGTGGTTTAGTATTTGTTTCCATCAATATGGGTAATTTAAATTCCTACTCTCTCACTAACACTATTAATTAAACATAAACTCGTGGTAAAACTGTTATGAAATTCCGAAAACTATAAATTTCTAGTCCTTAGATATAATAATGGATTCTTCGCTTCCGTTAATTTTAATGTGTTACCCTTAATATACTTTTGCTCTGGAGTATGGATTGGTGGGAGGGGGTAACGCGGTGTATCTGACAAAAGTCTAAAATAATATTGGCACGTGGCTGAATAATTTAAAAACAAGGTGATTTTAAGTAGCGTAGGAGAAAAAAAAAGAACTAGTACTAAAAAATAAATTAAATTTCACAACCCAAATTTCGGTATTGGATGGCGTTTTAGAAGTAGACATTTCATTTAACTTATTCTCTCTAATAAATGGATAAATAATGTGTATGCTAAGAGTAGTTAGGTTGGGGACATGTATGAATGTTGCCAACATTGTTCAAAGTGTTGAGTATCATATGATGCAATAGATAAGGGGACAGCTCCATCACACAAGAGAGAGGTTTGTGTTCACTACTAACTTGGTCTGACCCTTCAACTACCAAGCCTTTATGTTATTTTGAGCCCTTGTGAAGGGCATATACCCCCTTTACTTCTCTCTTTTCCTCTTTCCACTAAGACACTTATTGTCCTGGACATGTTGGCTGCTCTGTGATCCTATTAACCTTTCTTTGTGCACAAGATTCACCCCCTCCTCTATCCTACAAAAGTTCAATATTGGGCCAGAGATGGTCACCTGTTACCAACCTCTCATGAAATATTAACCCGGATGAGACTTGAGCTTCCCTATCATCCGGGAGCTCCATTTGGTCATTTGTTTTATTTATTTTCAGAAACAAAAGGACTTTCCAAGCGATTGAAGAATAACTTGAAAAGTAGCATCTATTCCAATATCACATTTATCTTAACTTTAAACTGGCCTGTATGTATTATAGTCTAAGATATGTGTAGGTATATTGTATATATTACCATGTTTAGTTTGTGGACAGTACTTAAAATATGTATGGATGTATGTATCAATTATTGAAACAGAACTCTCACCAACTCTCTGCTCTTAAAGTTCATGGCCATCAGAACGTAAACTCGTCATTCAACTCCATCCAGAGAAAACTCTAACCAATCCGTAGCCTGAAACAAAACCTCCTTCAAATAGTTTTTAACAATATCCTCACATCAATGTCCAGACCTAACGAGATTTCAATGATACAAATGTTTGTATAAGCCTTAAATAAATCAGATTAAAATATTGAGACACATTTGTTAAGAGATAAAATGCTGTAATCTCTTATCAACCAAAACTAATGTATCCTTTGTTTTTACTGAAAGCTATCAAGCTTGCCTTGTTGTAGGTTATAAGTTAGGTGATCCACCCCTAGCACTCTGCACCTATCCATAGTACAAGAGTTGTACCAAATACAGCCACAGTATACAGCTCCTATTATCGAAAAAGTGGAGTTAACACTTAGTACACAGTTTTACATCCAAGATACAGCATTCCTTTCCTCTGTACAGTAAAACTAGCACATAGATCACATAGTACATATGCTAAGCTATTCCCTTTGCTATCGTTCTGTGTTTGGAGCTATCCACATATCTCATCACATGATTTAAGGCATAAAACTCACAAGATAATGTATTGGTAAAAACAATTAATCTGAGACGCACGCCCCAATATTTCCTCAGGCATGTAAATCTATGTTAGGAATAAAATTCTTGGTTTTAGTGTTAACTGAAGTTGTGGTCAAATGGTTGAATTTGTCAGTCTCACAAAAGTATATATAGTTAATAATCGTTCAATCTCACAATCTTAGGTTTTCTTATGGTGAGAGTGCAAATAATTAGATTTCAGGAAGTTATTTTACTATCACACAAATGTAATAACATTTTACTTGATTATTTCCTTGTCTACTTTAATGTTTAAGCTGCCTTTTAGGCTAGGGACATACTTGTGACCTGGTTTTATCTGCAGGGGGCATACTAGGCAACAGTGACCTGACAGCACCGACCTGACAGCAGCGATCTAGTCTCAAACGGGAGATACTTTGTGTCTCTTATGTAAATAACATTGCTTGACGTTCTGGTGAACTAGTTGCGGCTTTTTAAATAGGAGAATATTTTTATTAGTGTGAATGTTTATTTAGGTGAATGTAAGATCAAATAATATAGTAAATTATTATTATTATTATTATTATTTAGCACCACGTCTTACTACCCGTTCGGGTTATACGCTTAAGTACTAATTACGTTAATGGATTAGGAATTGGGAAGGTTGAATAAAGGAAGTGAACCCACATTTGCGTGGAGGGAGAGTGGAAGACCATTTAGGAAAAACCACCCCCAGTTCACCCAACCGAGATTCGAACCTCGATCTCCCCGTCCTCAGCAGTCGGGCTAGCGCGTTAGCTAACTACGCCACCGAGGCGGGTAATATAGAAAAGATGTCGAACGTTTTATATATGTAAGTTTTAGTTGTTAAATAATCACGATTTGCCTGCTGATGTGAATACAAACAACCAACACAAAATATAGTTTCTCCTTGGATCTAATATTGAAATGTATTCTGTAATTATTACTCTTTGGATTGGGAGTTTATTTAGCGATTATTTAAGACAGAAATAAATTAATAAGATACATCTATTAATCACGCGGTTTAATATATAATATTTGAAATAAACATAAATTTTATTGGGGTTTGAAAAAAATGCCAATATGCTACACAGACGTTCATATTATATCAATCCAAGATTTCAGCACAATTAGTACAGGAATTTGTGCGTGATTGAACAACAAACAGACAAACAGACAGATGATATTTAATTTTTATATATTAGTAGAATTAATTATTTTTACTAAGAAAACTCCTTCATACGTATGTCATAAATAAATTATTATTTTAATTTTCTTACTAACTTTGTGCAAGAATATTTTGTTATTTGTATGAAAGAACTTTTCTTGGATAGATTCGTAAAATAAATGTATCCATAAAAATATATTGAACAACATAAAGAAGATATTATGTGTCTATTATAGCGCGAGGTGTGAATTGGTATTTACGTCACAATGAATATAAATGACTCAATTGCTCTAAATAAATGATTTGATATTAATTCATGTTTTAATAATAGAACTGTTTCTAACATCAGTGATGCAAACTGTAACCTCGACCACGTCTACATAATATAATGTATGTTTTAGGTAATAAACCAGGCAATATTTACACTGGGCTGTGTGTCACCTGTTACGAGGTTAATTTGCATGTAATCATCGAGACATGCTGCGAACATTCCATGGTTATTACTAAATACACATCAACACCTGGATAAGCTAAATGTAAAATATTATTTAAGTCACATTATTTAATAAAATAAGACTAGCCTGCCACCTCGAATGGTAAAATCTCATTACTTCACGAGATATTCCACCTTTAAAACTAACACCCAATGATAATATATGGACCATTTGAACTTAATCAATAGAGTATAATATCTCTGTTTACAATTGTTGTGACTTTATTGGTTCTTCGACCTGATATTACATTCCCCTGCCAGTTGGTAATCTACTAATCTACCGTTTGTCCCAAGATACCTCCCAAGGGTAAACACAGCAACCATCCTCCCAGACAGTATTACAGGGGCGTGTCTGTGTCTGATGTTTCTGTGATTGTTTATTCATTGTTTCACTAACAGGGACATATGGAAACTATGGAAGAGGGGAAGGGGTGGGGGGATGAAAGTCATATCTAAAGACTTATAGTCCTTGAAGTGGACTAATTAACTGTGAGAAGAGGAAGAGGGTGAATAGCGTACAGCTGTATATACTTGTAATTGGGTAAAGGCTTGGGACAGATTTGTAGAGTACGTAGTCCTAAAAGCAATTGTAATGTTTGGGAGTTTATTAGTTGATGAGCCAAATAAAACATTAAAATTGTTAATCTTAATGATATAAATAACATAGTTGGCACATTGGTAGTCAAAATTTTAGGGCAGGAATGTAGAAAACATGAGTTGAGTGCAAGTTTTTTTACATTTTTATATCAAAACATTTCTTTGTTCAAAAGAAATTAAATAATAACCAACCAGTACAAATATTAAGTTTTAACTTTCTTCACACGGTGATATCAATAGTTCTTGAATATATTCCAAGGTGTGGTGAAATGTAATCACAACTTTTTCTCTTAATTTAACAAGTTTGTCATCTAATGCTGCTATGCTCATGACAGATATTCAATAATTAAACTCTGTGTTTTTATTGGAACCATATTTAATTTATTTAGGGCAAAAAGTTCCAAGAACTACAAAAACTCTGCCCTTAACTCGCTTTATATACATTTTCACTTTAAAGTTTGATATCTTATCACAATAACAACAGTAAGATTTTGGTGATTTTAAGTTAAAATAAAGAATTTTTTGCAGTCAGCTTAAAAAGTATTTTATTGTGAGGATTATATCATAATTTTTTATATAATCTCTAAAAAATGAACGTCTCAGATCATATTCTCTACTTAAATTATATTAAAAGAGCTTTATTAAATTAGAATTGTAAAAAAAGTTTCTTCCTGCCGAAATTGTACTTTAATTGTCACACCCATTACTTGCTACTTCTAATTCTTCTGTATTATTTTATTTAGTTGTAGTGATGAGTGTTACACTTTTTCAAAGTCCTGTCTGTGTACCAGCAGTGACTCCTCACTTATAAGAGGTGCAACAGCGGTGTAACAATTCTGTATAACAGAAACTTCAAGTGTAAAATTTAAATTTTAAATGAATAAAAGAATAAAATAATAGTTAAAAAAAATACGTTAGTCTAAATCCGAAAGAGTAGATTAGAAAATATATGACCAATTTGCAGTGAAGTGAGTGTCCCAGGGTATAACACCTCTATCTTTCCAGAAGCGAGTGTCCCAGGGTATAAAACCTCTATCTTTCCAGAAGCTAGTGTCCCAGGGTATAACACCTCTATCTTTCCAGAAGCTAGTGTCCCAGGGTATAACACCTCTATCTTTCCAGAAGCTAGTGTCCCAGGGTATAAACACCTCTATCTTTCCAGAAGATAGTGTCCCAGGGTATAACACCTCTATCTTTCCAGAAGTTAGTGTCCCAGGGTATAACACCTCTATCTTTCCAGAAGCTAGTGTCCCAGAGTATAACACCTCTATCTTTCCAGAAGATAGTGTCCCAGGGTATAACACCTCTATCTTTCCAGAAGCTAGTGTCCCAGGGTATAACACCTCTATCTTTCCAGAAGATAGTGTCCCAGGGTATAACACCTCTATCTTTCCAGAAGCTAGTGTCCCAGGGAATAACACCTCTATCTTTCCAGAAGCTAGTGTCCCAGGGTATAACACCTCTATCTTTCCAGAAGCTAGTGTCCCAGGGTATAACACCTCTATCTTTCCAGAAGCTAGTGTCCCAGGGTATAACACCTCTATCTTTCCAGAAGCTAGTGTCCCAGGGTATAACACCTCTATCTTTCCAGAAGCTAGTGTCCCAGGGTATAACACCTCTATCTTTCCAGAAGCGAGTGTCCCAGGGTATAACACAACACAACTAATTATTTCAAAGAGACAGCGGAGGAACATCTATTTCACTCCTGAAAAGGCAATATGTACTCAGGTGAAGCAACGGACCAATCAGGACGAAGCAGGCCCCAAGAGAGGGGAAGTGAGTAAGGGCTTGTCTACCATCACGATATAGGGTTAAGGTGGGTTAAGGCGGGTTAAGGCGGCTGCCTCGGTCAGTGAGCAATCGCTGTCAGGCCAATGGTTTGTGTAGTTTTCTGAAACTACCTGTCTACTCTGCCGAGGCTCTACTCCCTTCTGCCCTTCACCTAAAACCACACTTTGTAATGTTAATAAAAATGGTTAAAGAAAACTACGAAACTTCTTATCTCAATATAGATCTGAAAGCTCGCTGCAAGTTCTCAACACCTTCAAATGTTCTGTTGTGAATCTATCACAATATCATTGTACTATTTTTTGTGAAAGGAAGATCTCATCATCCTACTCTCATAGCTCCACTAATATTCTTAAAAATTCTTTGAAAATGAGCAAGTGTTATATTTTCACGCAATGTTTATCTTAATAAAATTAAAATATTTGGTTGTTAAGGGAAAAGAGCTATGTTGAAATCTTTAAGCTTAATTTTATTTTAACCATATTTTGAAATAACGTATCGTAGATTTAAATATTTGCTTATAGCAGAAAGTATGTCTGTAATTTATCGTTTATTGGGGTGCTTGTGCGTTCTAGGGCCGCCCCAAACAATTTAATAATAATAATAATTGATCCCACGGGCCACGTATTCCTGCTAGCCGGGAAGTATCTTCAATGAGCAATTATTTTATTAGTAGAACTTGGTGGTATTTGTTGTATCTTCTATGAAGATCTGCTACAAGGTCCGTTATAATGTTAACCTCCCATTCACGTCTGGGTCTTCTTGCTCGTCTCTTCCTATGAGGTAAATAGCTTGAACATTGTTCTAGTTCCTTCCATTCCTGATGGTACATCCCCCCCACTGTAGACCGTGAGATTAGAATATTCTAACAATGTCTGCTTTTGAGTAAAGCTTATGTAACGTCCTTAATTCTTCTTGTATTCATCCCATTTTGAAACTTAGGATTTACAAAATACTTTACTTTATAATGCCATATGTTTATTTTCTTTATGAAAGGTAAGATAAATTGTTTCACTATCATAAATAATAATCAGTGAAACTACGATTTTGTGTATTCTGAAGTTTAGATTTACTGTCCACAACTTAGATGTTTACCATTTACTGAACGAGTAGAAGTATGCATTTCTAGATTGTATTGTTTTTATATTTATATTCTAATATCGTTTTGAAATTTGAAATAAGTTGATTTGGAACTCGGAGTAATATTTTCATTTGTGTATTTTGAAAGTTTCTGTTGCGACTTCAAACACGTACAGTACTCTATTAATTGTAGTCTATTATATCAAACGATTATAAAATAGCTGTACTTTTACTTTATGTGACACATCAGTCAGGGAATTAACATTATTAATATTTCACAAACTACCTTTATTGGCTCCGATAAAATTCAATATACATCTGAAACCTTATAATTATTTAAATTCTTAATAACCTTTTTAATTTTTCTATGGCATTAGGAACTCAAAAGTTCATTTCTTTTATCACAAAAGTACACCACCTATCCCTATCTTGATCCAGTTATATCCAGTCCACCTCATTACACCCTATCCCTATCTTGATCCAGTTATATCCAGTCCACCTCACTACACCCTATCTCCTTCAGGTCCATTCTAATGTTATCTTCCCATCTGTATTTAGGTCTCCCCAATAGTTTCTTCCAATTGAGTTTGCCAGTCACTACCCTGAACACGGTTCTAGATTCGTCCATTCACGATACATGTCCTGCCCACCATAATTGACGAGATTTGACTATCCTAATATTGTCTTGTGATGAGTACACTGCTCCTAACTCATCATTATGTACTCTACACCACTTATCAAGTTCTACAGGAAATTACGGAAATAGCAGATATTTGTATGATCACTTCTAAAGTTAAACTTAGCCTTTGAATTTCTTTAAAGCGATGGATGGACTTATCAAAACTTGAAATGATATTTAGTATTTATATTAGGAAATCTGTTCGTGGTAGTTTGTAATTTTATTGGCTAGCTGTCATTTGAAATTAAAAACTCTAATAACCATTAGCGATTAAATAAATGCTACTCTCTTAGTTTATTATAAGCTCACAAGCTATTAGGGAAAGTTCATGCAAATAGAGTCTAAGAGCAAATCTTTCATATAGGTTTTTTAAATAATAGTATTTATATTTTTATTAATATCTGTTAAGAAAGGGCTACTGTCCTATAATCGAACTAGGAAGCTTATCAGAGAGAGAATTTAGCAATATCATCCGCCGGAGAAGGAAATTGTATGGATAAAACTATCCTTAGTGTAACCAGACAGGATTGAAGCCCTGATTTCCTTGTCTATGACGGCCAAGTTAAAGGCAAGCCTAACACCTTATACATAACAAAATTCACTGCAAATAAGTCCCCCGTTCTAATGCTAGGGCTAACAAATAGTGACTCAGTTATGTAACCTAAGGTAAAAGGTTGAGGAGAGTTAACCTTAATGAAATGTTCTGGTGATTCCTGGGTAAAGATGGAAAACCACGATCTAGCAATTCCCTCTTCTGAGTACCTCTCAAGAGATCGATCTTAGAGCTCACACGCGACTCACTCTGAAGGTGCTTCGTACGATTGTTCTTTTAAGTTTTATTTGCTGTTGTGATCCCCTTACTTCCTACTGTCTGAGTTTTCTCATTGTTTCTTGTCTACCTCCTCCTTCTCTCCGCTTCACTTTAGTTCTTTCAACTCTAAGTCCACTTCGATGGTAAAACTCAGTAAATCCCCCACGAGACAAGTCCTTCAAGAATTGATATAGGGCTTAAATTCCTCAATAAGGATGTCTGAGCTACAGATCAACGCTAAGAATATTGTTCAGACAAAAGGATATTCCTGGTTACGCAAACAACACTTTCTGGGAAGCTTTAAATGTCAAATGGCTGTTCTTAAAATAATTACGTATAGGGTTTTCTTGATATATTAGTTACATTGAAGAATAAATGCTAATATGATTTCTGCTGTAGTCCTATATTAATCCTTGCAATTCTATGTGTGTGGGGGTGCACACATCTATCGTTTATCATTTTAACCCACTAATTTTAATCTGAATGAGCTCAACCTCCCTGTATTTGTCTACTAGTCTCTAAACTACCCATCCAAGCTAGCAGCCTATCACTGGCCACTGCGGATTGGTTTATAGTTACCTTTTTTTTTAAACTTGTGCAGTGGTTTGACCATAACTCATAATTGTTATCTAAACTTTCTAAAGATGCTATAACATTCGCTGCACTATCCTTTACCGACCCTCTCAAATAATGAGGTTTCTGAATGTTTGTTAAACCATTATTGGTATATATGGGCTGGCCACATACCAAATGTAACATATGACTTGCGACAGTTTGTTTCGAGGCAAAAGGTTGCAACAGGCTGCATTTGGTGTCTGAGACATTTTGACTCTCAACACATTTTTTTTGGTCAGATTTCCCGCCATTTGTAAGTGAGCCATCAAAGAGTAGAGTGCACTGTTAGTTAGTTCGTAAATGAAAAGGTGAATTTGTGCAGTTGGGTTAATCTGATGGCTAATGAAGAGGCAGACGTAGCCATTCTTTTATGACAATTCACACATCTTTTAGACGTGCGACCATATAAATAATGTTGGGTATTGGGTATATAGTAAATATATTCACTGAATAAATTAGGCACTAACAAAAGTTTTAAAAAATAGTTTCAATAGTAACATGGCTGAAAATCCACATGCTATTCGAGGCCTGGCGCATGCGCAGATCAAAATGGCTTTCATGTTTTGTCGCGAGACATAAAATGGAAGCAGCATCGCCTTTTGTCACAAGCAGTGTGCGGCTCTTCATTGGATGTTATGGCAGTCGAGACATCTGTAGCACGTTGTCACATAATATCTTGTCACAAGCAGTATGCGGCTCTTCATTGGATGTTATGGCAGTCGAGACATCTGTAGCACGTTGTCACATAATATCTTGTCACAAGCAGTATGCGGCTCTTCATTGGATGTTATGGCAGTCGAGACATCTGTAACACGTTGTGACAGAATATCTTGTCACGAAACAAAACGTTGTATTTAGTGTGTGGCCAAGCTAAGTTATTGAAATGTGTCGTCTTAATCTCCGTGAAATGTTGACTGCTTGTGTCTGTGTGAAAGGTATGAAGGAGGTGATGAACAAACTGTGCGCTCTTGAATGAATGTTTCTACTGTCGCAGCGAGATCAAAGTAGGCCTATTCTAAAATATCTCCCTTTCCTGCGTATGTGATATTGAATCGTCTAAGGATTCAATATGTAGGTGTACATTTTCAAACTCTGAACAACTTTGTACTAATTTTGTGAGTCCTAGTTTTAATTGAACTATTGGCTAATCACTATCGAGACTTTCAAAATATGTTTTGAGCCTGTTACTTGTGCTTCTTTTTAAAATAAGTTTTCTGGTCTCCTCATCCATGCTGTGTACACTGATAATAAATAATTAATTACTAACACATTTACTTGGGCTTGTCTTAGAAAGGAAACCAAAGGAATAAAATGAGCTGATTATGTTTTGGGAAACAAATTAACGGAGTGTAATAAACAGATTAACTTGTAAACTATCTTGAACATGGTTGAGAAAGATTAATGAAAACCACAATTTTGTGCTGGATAAAACACAAAATTAATTGTCTTGTACTTGCAAGTTAACAAAAAAAACCTCTTTCAGTAAGGCTCATACTTGGTACATTCAATAAATGTACATTTGAGCAATATGTTTGGGTCTAGCCTCGGTTTTTGTAACCACATCCAAAAGGATACAAACTTACTAATGGAGTATAATTTGAATGAAAGATGTTTCTCTACTAAATAAAGGGTTATTTAACTCAAAGTGAGTTCCCACCCCAAACTGCTCGCTTTAAATCAACGGATGTTAAAGCGGAACCCAAGTCAGGTGGACTCTTGAGAGACGTCGTGAGAACGTCTGAACGTCTGTAGTTAAACTAAACGGCTTAGTGTTCAAGAGAACCTCTTGAGCATCATTAATTTCACACCATCTCTTAGCGGGAACAAAACTCTCTCCAGAGTTGTCATTATCCAACACAATGCGCTGTCTAAGAGAGGGGGGGGGGGAGGTCTTAGCACGCAACTTAAATCCATTACCGTGATGATGGTTGTTCCTGACAAGGCTGTAGCTCTCTCCAAACCACGCTATGGGAGTTGTTGTTAAACGACTCCAACAATCTTAATAAATACACAAACTTGATTTTGGAACAGAACTACATCTCACTGTCATAGTTAAGTAATGTCTTTACTTTCTTTTTAAGGTTTGGAAAATCTACGTTCTAATATATTTTACTTGAAGGAATTTCAATATTATTATAATTTATAGTAAATTAACTAATTTCAGTCTATAGTGCGTTGGCCTATTTATTTAAAGGGTTCTTAGTTTGATTCCGGGAATGGTTGAAAAATTTATCTTAACTGATATTGTTACTGTCCCTTATTTATAATCCGAAACCTTAACTCAGTCAATAACATGTCTGTCTACTGAGCTGAGGGTCCCAAGTTCGATTCCAGGGCATGGCTGAGAATTTTATCATTGGTGGAATTGTTACCTGTGTTTATCACCAAAAAAATACGTGCGTCTTTAAAAAATTATATCTTCCCAGAATATTTGTATACACTATTTAGATAAATAAATAACTATCCTAAAACCACCACCGTAATTAATAGGGCCTACATAAGCGCATAGGCCCAATGGCTAGTAAGACGCGATGCTATAAAATAAAATTGAGTTAAAGAGTTTTTTGAAAATCACAGAAGTTGAACGAGTGTCTGCAGTCTGGTTTTCACCAAAGTTTTTGATACAATAAAAAGTTAATTATTCAGTGCATGGCCCACTATCTATCCGAACCACACTTAATAATAAACCCACACAACTGAAATGACAAAAGTTTCGACGACTGTGAAATCGGAGAAAACTCAATACATTGTGGCAGTAATTGCATTATCTCAAGGTTAAACGTGACATTCTCATGCTGAACTGGATATCCGATGTCAGAAAGAATTAGCTTCGAGTCCTGGTTGGATGTATTGAGCTGTGTTTTAATTTAATGGCTACCCAATCTCCTTGAATGCAAAGCGTACATGTTTCATATCTAGCTCTATTATTCTTATTCCTACTCTATAGGCGTGGCTAATGTACGCGTATTAAAGATGTGTAGCTAGTAAAGTCATCTTGTGAACTGATTGGTTCTTCCTACCGAACTAGTTCATCCTCGAGGTGGACGAAATGACGTGCACGAAGACAATGGCGACTCCTCGACTGAATTCGGTCACAGAAACAAAGATAAAAAAATGTATATGCTATAAGCGAAACGTCTCTATAGTTTATACTTTACTCATATCTAATATAAAGTATTGTAACCAATAATTATTGGTGATGGTATCGAGAGAAATATCTCTAGCTCTACTTTCACACAAGTCATGTGATCTGCAGTGTGTTGTCACACAAGTCATGTGATCTGCAGTGTGTTGTCACACAAGTCATGTGATCTGCAGTGTGTTGTACCACAAGTCATGTGATCTGCAGTGTGTTGTCACACAAGTCATGTGATCTGCAGTGTGTTGTCACACAAGTCATGTGATCTGCAGTATGTTGTACCACAAGTCATGTGATCTGCAGTGTGTTGTCACACAAGTCATGTGATCTGCAGTGTGTTGTCACACAAGTCATGTGATCTGCAGTGTGTTGTCACACAAGTCATGTGATCTGCAGTGTGTTGTCACACAAGTCATGTGAACTGCAGTGTGTTGTCTCTTTATATAATACTATCAATAGTCGGAATAAATAGCACTCATACCATGGTAGGATGTTATCAATCTTGACCGCACTAATTGTTTCGATTTAAAAAATAATCTTACCGAGAGCTTCAAACTATGACTTTACTTTTTCAAATCTATCTTATTATAATATGATAATAACCCTTGCATGGATGTTTCGCGAAAGACTGGACTAGTGAACTAAATCTATTTGTAATATTCAGTACGTAGAATGTAGGTAGTACAAGCGTACTAACACGCACTGGGAATAAAAAACAAATTTACTATAGCATCGTTATCAGGCTACGTTTAGTTTATCTCAAATAGAAATGTTAATCTGTTTTTTAATTTATTAAACTTCTATAGTTCAGTTAAAAAAATGTTATTAGATTAATAATAAGCAACTACCAGGTCTTCTAGCGGTTTTGGTGGCCGCATGGCTTAAGGCGATACACATGTAATAGATTAGACTGACAATGACTGGGAGACCATAGTTCTATCCCAGTCAGGTGTACTGAGGGTGGTTTTCCTAAATGGTTTCCCACTCTCTCTCCACGCAAATACGGGTACACGTCCTTTTAGTTCATCTTTTTTCATCCCTAGCCCCTTATCAGAATTAGTACATAATCGTTTAGCCCGAATGGGTAGTAAAATGAGGTATGAGTTTTTTTTTAACATCTCGCAGTCTTCTCTTGACGTCCTATGTGGCACAAACATGCACTCGATTATTTGAAATCTAAATCTAAATACTGTAAAATGTCTACAGTTCTAATAGGTCAATATATATTTATATGTATCCATTTGTATTCTCAACAATGTGTCAGGTGGCGACTTTGTATTTGGAACAGTAGTATGAAACACAGGCGATCTATCAGCAGAGATTCAAACTAAAACAACAAGCAGACTGCGTTGCCGAAAGATGGCGTCTTTGTAGAACGTTCAGTCTTGAATCAATACCGATTCTCATGTTTCACTATGGTGTGTATTCAATTAACTATTTAAACACAAACGAGAAACTTAATAGCTATGTTTTTCAAATATATGTGACATGAAAGTTGTCACGAACCCAAACAGAGGTGAATAGTTGGTTTTAGGTTTCACGGCGAAACTTGGAACTAAAACGTCTGACTCGACATCTGTCCCTGAATAGGGAAGTTATAGAGCAAAGAACGGGGACATCTCGTGGCGAAACTTGGAACTCTGACTCGACATCTGCCCCTGAATAGGGAAGTTATAGAGCAAAGAACGGGGACATCTCGTGGCGAAACTTGGAACTAAAACCTCTGATTCGACATCTGTCCCTGACTAGGAAAGTTATAGAGCAGAGAACGGGGACATCTCGTGGCGAAACTTGGAACTAAAACGTCTGACTCGACATCTGTCCCTGAATAGGGAAGTTATAGAGCAAAGAACGGGGACATCTCGTGGCGAAACTTGGAACTAAAACCTCTGACTCGACATCTGTCCCTGACTAGGGAAGTTATAGAGCAAAGAATGGGGACATCTCTTGGTGAAAAATATAACAAAATGTTCCAAGTGATATCTCGTAGGGAAATTTGAAATCACAAGCTTAGGGTGACATCTTTCATGTAAATATATAACTATATTTTCATTTAGATGGGAAGACATTTGTTTACATCTAGATATAATATAATTATGTAATACAGATATCTATGAAATATTACTCGTGACATGAAGTAAAATGTCATCAATGATGACAGCTAGAAGATTTGTTTGTATTTTCTAAAAGTTTCCAAATGTCCACTCGCACTAAAACTAAGTTTTAGACCCCACACACCCCCAACTACGGCCTTGAGAATTCGGTCCCAGGCTATACTTAGATAACAATTCATCTGTTCACTTTCATCCTGCTTTCCAAAAACCTGCTCTTTACCCCACACATCACGAAGAGTAAGAAATTACTATTAGTAATACTATTATTACTACTTTAAATATTATTATGTCACACCTAAATAGCATTCGTCGATTAAACATAACAATTAGAGTGAATAAGTATAAAATGAAGCAGCATACGCGTGAAAGGAAATCGGAGAACAACAGTGATGGGAAAGGGAATTTTCTCTTTGTGCACCCATTGGGGTTGAACTCAAGCCTTCAAGGCAGACTCAATTGTCGTTGTGGTTGGCTCCGTTGATTCGGGAGATCGACAGCTAAATTGTCTCCAATCAGAGACTGGGTGCACTTGGGATGGCTCTTATTTTAGAAAACATTTTAATGTTCTCTAAGAAAAATGCTGTTTCTTCCCAACTGTACTTGCGTTCTAATCAGCCCTTCTTTCCATTTTCCACTGTCGTTGAATTATTTTTTTAAATCATTGCCTACAAAAAAAAGGGCGTGATTTTATATTAGAAGCAATTCCTCTAATTTTAAATTACAAATATCAATAAAGCTTAGTGATCTAAGGCCCACATGTATTTATAATTATCTATACTGGCACGAGATGGGAGGATTCTGGCTCGCTATGAACTGTATCCTATTTCCCGTGGACCTGAAGGTATATCTAGTTTATAATCACGGCTGTGCGCACCAGACCTTAGTTTTACTCATGTGATGTATTATTATAGTTCTTACAACTCTGAATTCTTATCGTGCGTGTGTATTAAATTAACCCTCAACGTGGTATTACATTGTTAGATTAATTTTATAAATGTTATCTGAAAAAATAAATAAAATGTAACTTTAATGATAATCAAAGATTTTTTATAAAATAAAATAGGTTACAAATCTTATCCAGAATCTTTGGCTCTTAGATCAAATGAAAGGACTTTAATCAATTAAATGATGGCATCTGAAATATGAGAAAAGTTAAACATTTAATTGTAATGTGTGAACAGAAGATCAGAATATCTTATTATTTAAGTTTATTATGACATAAATTTCATATTCATCTAATTTTAAGGTGTGGGTGACCTGGCGGTCTAGGGTTAAGGTGTCAGACTTCGGGGGTTCAATCCGCGGTCCCGGCACAGATTTATCTTATTGCCAAACCCTTCCTTCACCTCTGACAAGATGTGTATTAATCACAACTTGTGAATGTGAGGAATGCCAGGCCTCCACCGTGGTTCGGATCCCACGTTAAATTGTAGGTCCTCCATTTCATCTCACAATCACCCTACCATCACACATTAGCGTAAGTGCGTATAACCAAACGGGTAGTAAGACGCGGTGCTAATAATAATTTAAAGTATGGACTTTCCATTTTGGGAGCCACATTTAAAGTCTCCCGGTTAACTTGTAAATATTTTTGTAACTTTCAGTTTTGAGTTGTTACTGAAGTGGACAACTGTTAATTTATATCAATAATAGCTATTTACTGGCCAAAAGAGGACGCGTATTAACTTAAAACTTTATTACAGATAATATATGTTGGCCATCACTCTCAGTAGTTTAGTTAAATAGGGTCAATATATAATCAACTATTATTTAATCATAATTTTGTGAGAAAAAATGCAATTTTAAATGGTCCTCTAATTGCTGAACAAACACATAATAATATATTTAAAAATAACAATGCATAATTAGTTGATTAATCAAATTGTGTGCTATTACGGTTTTTGTAAAATAATTAATGTGATTTTATTAAAATAGATGTATTCAAACATTATTATTTTATTCACTTATGTCATTTATAATTAATTTAACGAAGTAAATTAGATTTTTTATATTTCCTCACTCAACCAGATGAACTTAATACGATTTTGATTCAAACAAAAATGTTTTTATATTTATACCCAAACAAGTATAGCTATATATTTTTTAGGTTATTATATTTAATAACATATAGTTAAATTTTGGTAATATAAAACATAATATCAATACTTAATTAACTCAATTTAAAATTCAGGGTTATTGTGTAGCCATGAATGTGACCCAAGCGCTCAGAATTTGGCTTGGCTAAAACCCAGGCTCGTTGCACTAGGGCTCTTCCTCTTCGTTTTAACATCCTTACTTTCTACACAAGTGTTCCTCAAATTGTGGTATCTTTTGTCTTGAGTCGTAAACTGAGATTACCTAAATATATATTTTTCCCCATCACTTTTATCCCCCACGCTCAGGAGCCCGTGATTCCATTTGGGAACCCTTTATCCTCAACATTTAAGAAACACTGTAAGGACCAATAATCCTACACTCACCCTAAGCTAAGATTCTCATCCCATCCTCATTAAATTAAAGCGAGAGAAAGAATTTAATATTAAAATATATTGCTCACCTTTTAAGGTGAGACCTAATGAGGTGCTTAGATACGTTGTAGACATTACGGAATTTCACGTTACTGGCCGAGCGTCGCGAGGTTTTGTTTTCACTTTGCTATTTGTAATTTTCTCTCCCTGTCCATAAATCTGTCTGTCTGTTTTACAATAACCTCCAAATGATTCTACCAACTTTGACCAAATTTGCCATGGATATTATTTGAGCCTATCCCAAACAACATATCCACTCTACTGTCAATATTCATGGTTTTTAAACCTGAATATCCGCTTCAATAAGTCTGTCAGCCGCTCAAAAGGTTTATGGCTAGATAGCTCATCTCAATGGATTAGAATTTAAAACTATAAGCAAATTGAATAAGTATCTAAAAGAAATATTTTAAAAAAATTATAATGTGAGACTGACTTCTTAAACCACGTGCATCACCGGTATTCTCTAAGAAATATAATATACTATTGACTAAAGTATTTATTTACTTTCTGACTAATTTGATCACCAAGAAAAATATCAATTTAAATTCCAAGGAGAGATTTAGGAACTATTTTAACTTTATATCCAAGTTTAACTGTCAATACTGTGGTAACGATAAGAACATGGAGGGAGTGAGACCCACTGTTTACAAAACTTCTGGTTTAAAATGTGGTTAGTAAATTAGAAATATAGCTCACGCCAAAACGAACTGTAGCGTGCACTTAGAACCTTATATTTTTTGTAAATAGTTTTAAATAAAAAATATTAATAATAGCTCATTTTTAAGGACGTTTCAAAATAAATATTGCAGTTATTAGACCAAATTAAGGGTTAGGAAGTATGAATCCAGTATTCATTAAACTAGTCAAGTCATGCTTTATCTGAGTCATAAAAAATATAGTTCCAGTGGTTTTAAAGCATTAGAGCTGACATTTCCATAAACAATACTTTGTATGTGGACATCTCCTGTCAAGTAGTCGGGACCCTTAACTAAAAACTGAGGTTCCTTACATCGACCATAGATGTCCGTATAGTCTGATCTGGCGGGCTACCATAGTGTGGATCTTCGTCACTAGATGGCAGTGCTAAGAGTCTCATGTATCGGGCTACCATAGTGTGGGTCTTCGTCACTAGATGGTAGTGCTAATAGTCTCATGTATCGGGCTACCATAGTGTGGTTCTTCGTCACTAGATGGCAGTGCTAAGAGTCTCAATTATCGGGCTACTATAGTGTTGGTCTTCGTCACTAGATGGCAGTGCTAAGAGTCTCAATTATCGGGCTACTATAGTGTTGGTCTTCGTCACTAGATGGCAGTGCTAAGAGTCTCAATTATCGGGCTACTATAGTGTTGGTCTTCGTCACTAGATGGCAGTGATAAGAGTCTCAATTATCGGGCTACTATAGTGTTGGTCTTCGTCACTAGATGGCAGTGCTAAGAGTCTCATGTATCGGGCCTCTATAGTGTGGGTCTTCGTCACTAGATGGCAGTGCTAAGCGTCTCATGTATCGGGCTACTATAGTGTGGGTCTTCGTCACTAGATGGCAGTGCTAAGAGTCTCATGTATCGAGCCTCTATAGTGTGGATCTTCGTCACTAGATGGCAGTGCTAATATCATTAAATTGAATTGAGCTATGTACAGTAGAGAAAGCACTTTCATTCATTTTTGGTCTTCGCCACGTATCACTTACCATTAGGCTATAAACCTCATATGCCTATACGTTAGGGTTGATAGACGTTCATTTTAGAGGAAGTGAAACTACATTTGCGTAGAGGTAAAGTGTAAAATCACCCTCTGTTTACATGAGAGGGTCTCGTACTTCAGTCTCCCTGGATCTGGATGGAACAAACTACAATAACTTATATGTTGTAAAATGAAAACTTTTGTCATTAAGACTATTTATCTTTATTTTGACTTTTATCAGAAACGAGAGTTGTTGACTAATGGTGGTAAATGGACCTAAGTCGATTACTTGTTGTTTGTCTATAACTTGAGTATACTCCGTCTACTCTTTAAGGAAGCAGTTTCTCCTTGACTGAGTACACTACGGGCCTATCTTATTATCCGCTTAGTAATAATAATAATAATATAACTATGATGAACATACATACTCCTTTCTACAGGGCAGTAGTGTTTCTTGGGGTGATGTCCTGTTCTACACAACAGGTGATAGTAGACTCCAGTTAACAAGTAATTCAAAAAGTACTTCTTATAGAAGCTAGGATAACATATTGTTTATAAATGAACAGAGTTACTGTATGGACTTGTGTTTACAAGTTTTATTTGCCATGAGCTAAGTTTACGAGTAATTACAATTAAAATTTCTATATGATATATGAGGTAGGATTTTGATAAACACCCATAAAATAGGAAGGAAATATAAATTGATTTTGTGTGAAGTCTGTTCTTAAAGAATTTTTCATAGCAGAATCTTACTATATAAAAGAATTTTAGTGTGAAAAAATATCTTTCAGAAAGGACTTCCTACCAAAATCAGTTTACAGTCACGTTTTACTTTTATGTCCCATGCGTCTCTAAAATATATATCTTGTTATTTTACCTATTGTTGGTTTCTAGGGATGTTTTGCTTTTAATACAACGTATTATTATAACTTTTATACCGAAATATTAGTTTGAATTAATTATCAACCAACGTTCTAAATTTATCTGTAATCAATAATGAAAGTCGAAAGATAAATTAAAATTAAGATTTATTTATTTGTTTGTAAGAACAAAGTTTTCTTGACACTAATATTTGTTCCTTGAAATTGACGATGTAAATAATATTCTGACTTGATGTAAAACAGCGTTACTTTGGATTAGCTATGAAAAGGAAGTCATAATAAATAGTTTTGTGTTTCAATTTTTTTTGTCTCCCTCTATTATTTTTCTTCTATCGACTCTATTTATTGATTTCTTTTTTTTTTTTGTAACAAATACATAGCCTGTTTGATATAGGGCATTTGTTTCTCCTACTTTTTTATAAAATAAAATATGGTCACCATAAATATAAGGAATAGATAAACTTTTTTATTTTTATCCTCAATTGATATATCACAACATGAAACTTAGGCTAGAACCAAAATAACAACATAAAAATGCATATATAGATTAAGTTTATTTCTGCACGTATCGTTTCAATTAATATTTTTCTATACTGCTTAGGCCTTACTTTCTTGCAATGTTAAAATGTCATTACTTGTGTTTTCGGAACTGTTTTAAAGAATATTTTTACGAACTATATCTACGAACTCTTACTAAACTAAAATTAAACTTGAGTCATAATTTTTTTTTTAAAGTTGAAATATCTATTTAATAATTTTGATTGTTTTTAGGTGATATAATTTTGTGAGAACAACGTGTGTCTAACAAAATATTGACATCATTTATAAAAACTTTATTTGTAAAATAAAATAGATATAGAATAAAGAAATATATTTTTGAACATTTAATTCAGTTATTGTAAGTAGTCAGGTATTGTGATATTAAAATCTACGTACCAAATATTATTAGTCAGGGATTAAATGATAATCCTAAATTTATGTATTGTTTATATTGTTTAGTTCGATAAAAACTATAAACTATTTATTTTTGTGATATACTTTATTTTAAACAATTTCATTTTACTATCTTCTTAGGCTACAACTAACTTTTATTCCTACTACCAATTCAATCTCACTTTTTAAATTAGAAAAGTATGATCAAACATTTACATTCAAAAATTCAAGTTGCTTTGTCATAATATTAGCCAAGCCATAAAACTACATTTTTCTAGATTTCTTGCTAATCTCAAATAATTAGTATACATTGTAAGTGAATATAAATCATGTGATCTTTAAGTGTAATTTGATGTTGATCTTTCTTTACAGTACATTATTCAAACAAATACACAGGTGGGTCCAGTACATTATTCAAACAAATACACAGGTGGGTCCAGTACATTATTCAAACAAATACACAGGTGGGTCCAGTACATTATTCAAACAAATACACAGGTGGGTCCAGTACATTATTCAAACAAATACACAGGTGGGTCCAGTACATTATTCAATCAAATACACAGGTGGGTCCAGTACATTATTCAAACAAATACACAGGTGGGTCCAGTACATTATTCAAACAAATACACAGGTGGGTCCAGTACATTATTCAAACAAATACACAGGTGGGTCCAGTACATTATTCAAACAAATACACAGGTGGGTCCAGTACATTATTCAAACAAATACACAGGTGGGTCCAGTACATTTTTCTCTCACTTTTGACGTTAAAATACGGTGTTTATGAAATGTATTAATTCTTAAAACAGACGTTTCAATTTCAGTTATATCCCAAAACTAATTATTTTGTGAACATTATAAAGCCTCTTCTAAGCAACTTATTTTAATCTGACCCTAATTATTGTAAATACAATATTATAATTTTTCACCTGAACACTTAGTTTACCAATTTCTTGAATTTGAAACAATTTTTAATATTAGAACGATTATAAATACAATTATTACTAAAGGTTTTGAAAACTATTTATTAGAGAGCAATATTTAAAATTCTGATTTTGATTTAGTAAACATATAAAAGTTAGTAAGACACCCCCAAATTCTGATTACAAGATTCATTAATATATTAATAATAGGCCTATTATATATACATTTTCTGAGAGCTTGGGTCCAAACACTTGTTATTCATACTCAAAATATGGTGAAATATTATGTTTAAAATAGGTTTTTTACATTTTCAGTTGTAATGTATTATTAAAGATACAACTATACACATAATTCAAGGATGATTTTATCGCTCCCTTTTTACAAAATGATAACTAACACGTTATAACTTAACTTTAATTTTTTCCCTCTAAGGTGTCAAGCTTTCCTTGATTGGATAAGCTATGAAGCATTTTAGAGATAGCAATCCCGCAATTTCGTGGAAGGATGTTGGAAAACCACCCTGAGTAGTCCTGACCAGGATTAGAACCTCAATCACCCAGCCATCAGCAGGCCAGTCTAACATGAGAATAACGCCTTAGACCATTCAGCCAGCGAAATGGGTGATTAGTAGCTAAAGTTTTTAAAAAACATTAAAGTTAAATACTACTGCAACAGTTTACGTCTTTCAAAGGAATTGTTCTTTTAAATGTTTCTGGCCTGTAGTTCCGATATTTCCTACCATATCAAGAAGAATTTTTTAAAGTTGTTTATCCGTGTTCTCTATCATTTAATGGCAAAGTTTTGTAGGGATGCAAATATTAAATTGAAAATATGGTCTGGTCTTACAATCATGGCACTGGTGTAATATGTTAAGTCCACGACTCTTAGATTATGAGTAGTTATAGTATCCATTCAAGTACTACTATACGGCTACTTACAAGAGTTAACATTTTAGAGAAGGCTACAAATTTCCAGATAGCAGGTGTTTGCTGTTTCATATTTTACGATCCAATTATAGTCGTCATAAAGCAAGACCACTTTCTGTAAAGCCACAATTATTAAGATACGCTTCATTGCTTGGCTTAGTACCCAATTTAAAGCTAATTTGTGTGTGGACTATTTTATAGTTAGTGGGACTGAAACATCTTTGCTTTAATGGCCCTGAATTTGTTGTTGATGAGGATGCTGCTGTTCCTTGCCATAGCTGATCATGATGGGAACTTTTCTTGGTATGACATTCGTTCCAATGTAGAAAGTAACTGAAACCTCTGGGAGGGTTTGGAAACTAGCTTGTATTTTTAATGCCATAGTAATATTTGACAAGACATCAGATATATTTAAAAAACAGTAATAAAAGTACTTTATTATATTAAAAAAGTTTCAAAACAGTAATGCTGTCTTTAGTCAACCAAATATTAATTGAATTTAGGCCTATATAACAAGTGAAGGATAGCTTTTCGCTTGAAAGTACAGAAGCACTTTATAAAGACCCAGGCATACTTTTTTTTAAATAATAATCATTATATATATATCCTGCTTTATTAGTATTAAATTACTTCAAGAACATCGATTGACACCCTTTTACACATTTCAATAAAACTTCAGAACTTAACTCCAGATTTAAATAATATGGAGAGACAGTTTGTTTTATAAATGGTTGAAATTAGCACACAACTTACAAAGTAACTTGCCTCTATACGATTCTCCGGCCATCTAATCGTTGTTATGAAAAGGAAACCCCCAATTCCATCAATGAAATTTTTCGTGAATTTAATATCAACCAATCCGTATTCAATGGTCAAAAACTATTTGAAATAAACTAATATTAATACCAAATAAATATTCATCCATGTCCATAAATCACACGCACTACTCAACAATTCCATACAATTGTTACAAACTCATGCTATCCTTACAAATTACTAACAAGTTAGAATAAATATTTATCCACTTAAATACATCGGGAAGACAGGTTCTAATTATTCTTAAGTTTGTGGCCTATAAAGATTTGTTCAGGCTAAATGCAGTTAATTACCACTAGAATAGTCTAATTTAACTAGGACTAGCTCTACAAGGTTATACAAACCATTATGAAAAGTATTGATACGTTATATTAATTATATAACCAGTCCACCAAAAAATTAAGTTAGAACATATTGATGGTTCTAATTATAATTGTAAATAAAAGTTAGTAAATAATAGACATGTTTCGTAAAACCATTCCATTATATAAACACAAACCTTTAATAAATCCTGCTTATACTCGTATATAAACATTAGCTGGTGCCTGCTACTCTGCCACGTTGACGCCACTAAACCGACTGTAGGTCAATCTCGTGGGGACAGCTCGGATGTTAGGTTGCAAGGGTGTACAGAGG
Organism: Timema podura; assembly: GCA_033556935.1. Taxonomy (NCBI): domain Eukaryota; kingdom Metazoa; phylum Arthropoda; class Insecta; order Phasmatodea; family Timematidae; genus Timema; species Timema podura. Next base: position 12,026,851 of record JAVRXN010000007.1, on the reverse strand, counting down.
TGGTATTTCTTGGAGCAGGGGGCAAATTGGGAGGGAGGATGTTAGGTTGCAAGGGTGTACAGAGGTGGTATTTCTTGGAGCAGGGGGCAGATTGGGAGGGAGGATGTTAGGTTGCAAGGGTGTACAGAGGTGGTATTTCTTGGAGCAGGGGGCAGATTGGGAGGGAGGATGTTAGGTTGCAAGGGTGTACAGAGGTGGTATTTCTTGGAGCAGGGGGCAAATTGGGAGGGAGGATGTTAGGTTGCAAGGGTGTACAGAGGTGGTATTTCTTGGAGCAGGGGGCAGATTGGGAGGGAGGATGTTAGGTTGCAAGGGTGTACAGAGGTGGTATTTCTTGGAGCAGGGGGCAAATTGGGAGGGAGGATGTTAGGTTGCAAGGGTGTACAGAGGTGGTATTTCTTGGAGCAGGGGGCAGATTGGGAGGGAGGATGTTAGGTTGCAAGGGTGTACAGAGGTGGTATTTCTTGGAGCAGGGGGCAGATTGGGAGGGAGGATGTTAGGTTGCAAGGGTGTACAGAGGTGGTATTTCTTGGAGCAGGGGGCAGATTGGGAGGGAGGATGTTAGGTTGCAAGGGTGTACAGAGGTGGTATTTCTTGGAGCAGGGGGCAGATTGGGAGGGAGGATGTTAGGTTGCAAGGGTGTACAGAGGTGGTATTTCTTGGAGCAGGGGGCAGATTGGGAGGGAGGATGTTAGGTTGCAAGGGTGTACAGAGGTGGTATTTCTTGGAGCAGGGGGCAAATTGGGAGGGAGGAGGGGCGGATTTACGCATAGGCCTAGTAGACACGTGCCCACGGTGGCAGATTTTGAATGACGAAAGAAAATGCATATTTTTTCTACCAGTTAAAATAATTTTATGGCCTCATCGTGTGTGTGATTGTTGTGATTTTCTGTAACTGCGTACCAACATGACAAAGGATCGCCTTAATTCACTTGCAATCATTTTAATGGCATCATCGACCAGTTCGCTCAGCAGAAATCAAGGTGAAAGATACCATCGACTATTTTCTTATTATGTACGGTACATGCTAATATTTCATTTGTAGTAACATGTTCTACAATCTACTGATGCAAACTTTATACTATTAAATTTAATAATATTTGAATTTTTATTTTGTGATAGTGTAAGAATATTTATTTCAACTGTTTAACTCTTTGCTTAGATTCTTAATTCGTTTAAAACCTCATTCTGATAAATAATCAAATAATGTAATCACTTTTTATCTGCCATTACACAGATAACAATCGTGTTTATGATATGTGTAAGTGTATGGGGGCTTGTAGGGGGAAACATGGATTTAAAAGGTTAAAAATTAAGGTAGGAAAAGTGGGCGGCAAATTATTTAGTGCCTATGGGCGGCATAGTCGTAAATCCACCCATGTGTTAAGCCAATCAAAGTTTGTATACGTATGCATGGGGTCTTTAACCCTAGAACACCTTCTTTAATTTCTATACCCTGGATATAAACTAATTAAAATAAACGTCCACCATTTTATTTCAGTATGGTGGTTATAAAAATCTACTTTTGGGCCTTACTCTCAGTTTTTAAATATTGTATTTTGATTGTACCATCTATGGAAGGTTTCTTGATGTTGATATCTATTTTAAAACACATCCCTTGGGTAGTTAGCTATTCCATCATATTGTTGATCGTTTGGTAAAATGTTTACAAAACAACACACATTTTGTTTCAGTAACCATTAACGACACAACAAAACATCAATCAAGGGACGCCCTAAAGCAAGCGGGTAACACAATGCATCAACTTGTAATTTCCTCCCATTCCCTTGAACATGTGGTAATAAAGTTCATTCTGTTAGCAATCTGTGTGAATTGAGGATGATGTGGTAACAGGAAGGCTCGCTGGCTGAAGACTGATGATAACTCCTTCAGGAGGAACCACAAGTGGGGATTGCCAGAGTGGATAGTGATATTGACATGGATCCCCAGCAAGGTATGATGGATAGCGATGATGAGGATAGGGGTGGGGAGGGAGAATGCCTCGAGGCCAAACTACCCCCACAAGAGAGTAACCCTTATTACAAACAGGATCACGCTCTTCTGCTTGATATAGCTCGGATTTTCTCTTCTCTCGCCTGGTCCAAACGTTCTCCGTTCTGCCTCTTTGTACTCAGGAGGACTTTATATTTTATAGCCAGCTATCTATGTAAAGCTTTAAATATTTTTCACGGCACCTTACTACCCATCCATAAAGGAAACTTTTATAAAATGGGAATATTTGTTTTTACTATAAATATTGATAACATATCAACGCTACTTTAGATCGGCTTATTGATAATATCGGACAACATTTACAGCTTCAGATCACATATCATGACGTATGAATACCTGAAAGTAGATATAGTAGCTTTAATAGCTGTCAGTTCCTGTTAGAGTTGAAGTGCTTACTTCAAATGTACACTAACAGTGTACAGATGTGTAAATCAGAGTCCAGAAGATGTGCACACACATTGGCGTGGTAGAAAAGTAGAAAGCCGTTTAGGTAAAAACACCTTATTACTAATTGCCAGGAATCAAGCTCTGACCGCCCCACCGTTGCCAGACAAGATAAGACAAGATTAACGCCTTCTTAGGCGTAAACACTTATGTTGATTATTCTTTCAAAATTTAGTAAGCATTAACACATTTCTTCTAACTCTTCATCTTTTCTAGTACTGTAAATCTTTCTCCTTGCGTGGCCTAACTCGTCACTCTAGTGCCAGATTGGGACACGGAGGTCCAGGATCGAATCTTGTTCTGGTGTTATTAGGGTGGAGTTTACTAAATAAACCCCGACCCTATCATTCCACGAAAATTTGCTAATTTCCTCTAAATGTTCTACCTTCCTTTTTCCTGTTTTACTAACGTGGTACATTTGTGTTTTACGCGGATGGGACATCATTTGGTTCCAAGAAACAACTTTTTCATCTTTCTCTTTGATCATTTATCTTTTTATCTAAGTATCTCACAATAAATTGACATTTTGACCAGTTAGTTTTGTATATACTTTCTCCTTCATCTCTTTATAATTCTATTTCATAGATATCTAACACTTTACCCCATAAAAAATAAATTTCTTCGTAAACAACTATTTGTTTTTACTCCAGACTTATATTAAGTCCTGTTTTCATTAGAAGAACTTATCTAGAAGCTATACAATTGATTAGATTTATTTTCTAATTATTCATACGCCAAGTTATGTGATCTGCAGTTTTAACTTTTTATCGATAACTATAAAATATCACTAATAGCATGGTAAAATATAATTATTGGTTGCCACAAAAAGTTTTTATTTCCCAAAAGGCTCTTCCTATAAAAATCCTACTATATTTTCCCTCTCACTCCTCGTCGTTTGCAGACGTACGCTTGAGTGTTCCATTGATCTCGTTGGAAGCAGTTTGATAGTTTTATAAGGCTGACAGTGCTTGAGTGGTCTATTGATCTCGTTGGAAGCAGTTTGATAGTTTTATAAGGCTGACAGTGCTTGAGTGGTCTATTGATCTCGTTGGAAGCAGTTTGATAGTTTTATAAGGCTGACAGTGCTTGAGTGGTCCATTGATCTCGTTGGAAGCAGTTTGATAGTTTTATAAGGCTGACAGTGCTTGAGTGGTCCATTGATCTCGTTGGAAGCAGTTTGATAGTTTTATAAGGCTGACAGTGCTTGAGTGGTCCATTGATCTCGTTGGAAGCAGTTTGATAGTTTTATAAGGCTGACAGTGCTTGAGTGGTCCATTGATCTCGTTGGAAGCAGTTTGATAGTTTTATAAGGCTGACAGTGCTTGAGTGGTCTATTGATCTCGTTGGAAGCAGTTTGATAGTTTTATAAGGCTGACAGTGCTTGAGTGGTCCATTGATCTCGTTGGAAGCAGTTTGATAGTTTTATAAGGCTGACAGTGCTTGAGTGGTCCATTGATCTCGTTGGAAGCAGTTTGATAGTTTTTATAAGGCTGACAGTGCTTGAGTGGTCTATTGATCTCGTTGGAAGCAGTTTGATAGTTTTATAAGGCTGACAGTGCTTGAGTGGTCCATTGATCTCGTTGGAAGCAGTTTGATAGTTTTTATAAGGCTGACAGTGCTATTTAAATAAACAAAAGTGATATTATATTATAATTTGACTGTACCATATTCGTGATGTATAAAATAGCATCCAATATAAATCTAGATCTGATACATCACACAACGTAAATAAAAAATTGAGTAAATATAATATGTATGCGATTAAATTAAAATATGAGCTACTGCATGTATTTTAAAACATGTATTATTTTTAAACTTGTACTTTACTTTTAATTACAAATGGCGTGGTAACCAAACAAATCAAAGTGAGGGGAATTAAAAAAATAGTTTGTTTCAATTTAAAACCGTAACCAAGTTTAAATATTGCTAAGCTAGTGTGGCTGACAAGCTGTCAAATAAAACTTAAATATCACACTTTATGAACAATAATGACAAAATGTAATCTAGTACATTTTTATTCAAACTATTAAAGCAAAAGTCACTTTAGAGCCAATTATCAGGGTCAATTAAATGAGAGATTAACACTCCAACACATCGAGGTATAGTTTTCTGCGCTTTTACCTTGACAAGAGTAAAGTTGTATTTCATTTATGGTTTGAAATACGGTAAAATGTAGGATTCATCAGTCTCAATTCAACTGTTTTTTTTAAATTGTGACTACAGAAAACTGCTCCAAGATGCGGTGGCTGGTTTGAGCTGTATTACCTATTTTAATTTCTTTAATACCTTGTTTTACTACCTGGTCAGGAAGTACGCATTTAATTACTCTAATACTGTAGGTAGGATCAAGGAACAATTTTAATGGTAATGCACCCGAATTTGCGTGGAGGAAGAGTGGAATACCATTTAGGCAAAGTCACCTTAAGAAGATACCACTGGGATTAGAACCCCGTTCTCTCTGTTTTCAGTAAACCAGTTTAACATGGAAATAAGCTTTAGACCATTCGGCCACTGAAGAGAGTTATCACCTGATTATGGTACAAGTTGTCCATATACTAGAACATTAGATTGAACCTGAAAGGGTCAGGGTGTAATGAGGTGGACTGGATAGAACTAGCTCAATATAGAGATAGATTGTAATGAGGTGGACTGGATAGATCTAGCTCAATATAGGGATAGATTGTAATGAGGTGGACTGGATAGAACTAGCTCAATATAGAGATAGATTGTAATGAGGTGGACTGGATAGATCTAGCTCAATATAGGGATAGATTGTAATGAGGTGGACTGGATAGAACTAGTTCAAGATAGAGATAGGGTGCAATGAGGTGGACTGAATAGAACTAGCTCAAGATAGAGATAGGGTGTAATGAGGTGGACTGGATAGAACTATCTCAAGGTGGGGATAGGTGGAGTACCTTTGTAAGAGCGGCAATTAACTTTTCAGTTACTAATGCCATAGAATAATTTAAGTCATCTTTCTGTGGGCTTAAATGGGCACTTAAGGGCATGATCAATGTGGTAGGGATGAGGAAGATAGACATATAAGTGCACCCGCATTGACGTGGAGAGAGTACAGGAAAATCACAGTAATACGTTTAACCATCCAAAGGCCTCACAGTCGGGATTATTTTAGTGGCAATTCAAGATTTTTAATTTTGACGCTCAGATGTACGTGATCACCGTAATCTGTATTAATTAAAATGATTAATTAAATATCAAATAAAATAATATCTCCAAACTTGCAGGTGGTATAATTTAGTGCAGAACAGGAGGTATGTTTCCGTACAATTCAATTATCACCGTGTGTACGACTAACTAGCATGGTGACTATTAAAAACACGAGCTGTCTGTAAGGCCTGTGGGTAATTTGCTCCTGGCACACATCCTAGAGTTCAGCGACATGCGCACAAGTGGATTATCTCGCAAACAAATACAACTGTAAGTTCTCTGTTCTTAAAACTAAGGCAACACGAAATATCTTTGTAATTTGGGGGAAGTGATATCCATTAAATGCTGTTTATAGATAAAATCCTCACTCGCCACTGTTCATTATAGGTCTACACTTAAAATTAGACAAATATTTATATTTCCCTTCGTAAGAACATGACTCTTATCGACCCAAACTATACATTTTAGGGGTATCTATGAAAATGAAATTTAAAAAAGTCAATTTGACCTACAAAACTAACAACATGTTCTCAGAAGTATTTGTAGCCCCATCAAAAATTGCTGATCGCTAAAACACAGTTAGACTGAAAATATTAGTAGTCATAGTGTCGACGGGTCATTATGACCCAAACTATGCATCCTAAGGTTAAATGACGAGAGTCAATTTGACTAAAACCGTTTACTGTATGCTAAAGGAGTAAAGGTATAAAATTAAAATGAATGAGGAGTGCAACATATTTAAGGACGTAGGTCGTTTCCACCCGGAGCCATCAATCAAGGAGTTGCACAACTCAATCCACTTCTTTCTTCCCTTTTGTTCGGAAGATGAATCGCTCTCCAGCCCCTGAGTCCGTCCAACCAAAGTTTATCCTCCTACTCCAAAACCCTCCACTTGTCCAAGAGAGTGACGGCCCGAAATCGCCACTTGCCAATCAAATATCGCCACTTTATCTTAAACCCCAATGGACATTCTTGGGACAAATCAAACGCTGATAAATTGCTACATCCTCTTCTGATTGCGTTGATAGAAATACATCTCCTTCTGTATTTTTTGTTCTTAAAAACTAAACCTATATTTCCTTTTTGTCTTTCAAGGCGAATGGAAGACATCACTTTTCAATTTATAGTAATGGCTTTTATTTGTTGAAGCGAAAACAATAATCCATTTCTTTATATATATATTTTGTAAAAATAAAATAGTTTTGAACCGAACGTTTGGTATCAAAACCTTCTTAGTTTTGTGTATTTCGTTTCCAACTCAACAGATAATCCTTCGTAATAGTTCCAACTAAAATTCGAATTAAAGTAATGCCCTTAATATATTTAATAATTTATATCTTTAAGGAAAACTCAACTAAATGTACTCTTAAATCAAATATATTTTACCTTGGCATTTTAGCAACGTAAAATATTTACTAGATAATATGCCGTATGCACGTATCAATATTCCTTTCTAATCATTATGATTTAAATAAATATTTACAGTATGTTTACAAAATACTCATTATAGACACAAAGATGATAAATAAACTCGAAAACTCCATTTACCGTGAAGGGTCGCAGTCTTACCTTGACGTATCACACCATTTCCGTGTCTTGTAAGCCCGAGACTCTCAAAGTGGGGTCCTTGGACCCCCATGGGTCCCCGAGTTTCGTCCAGGAGGTCCGCGAGATCCTTCAGGGAATTCATGACATAGCTTCATATGATTGTTGGATCTTATAAAATGGTAATTAGCTGGTGTATTCTAAACAATGGTAAGCCCTGCGAGATAAAGAGTCACAACCTTGCCTCACATCCTTGAAAGGATTGTTTGGAAATTCATTTTATTATTAGTTTCCTCGTCAATCAGCACAAATAGATTTCAGGGAAAAGCACTGAAACATTTGATGCCTTTTCCAGCAACTTATTTATGCGAACGAGCCTTTTCTGCTCTTTGTGTTGTAAATAAATGTGAAATGAAATCGTCTTAGTGTTGAGTGAGACCTAAGGAGATTGTCACTAAAATTATAAATATACAAATATAATAAAGTATCGCCCCTATATCCGTGGGTAAACGTTCCTAGAGCTACCACGGATAATACTGCGTACTGTTCACTACAGTGTTGCGATGATCACATAATGATGTTGATGATGATATGATAGCACAATGCCCACGATGAGGAGATCAAGTTGAGCTATGGTGGAGGCATTGCGACTTATAAACAATTGTTGTCTTTAATTAATAATAGATCAAATAGGGCAGTGGTTAGCCATGGATACTGACTCATCGGATATACTGAATCATGGGATATACTGAATCAGTGGATATACTGAATCATCGGATATACTTAATCATGGGATATACTGAATCAGCGGATATACTGAATAAACGGATACTGAATCATCGGATATATTTAATCATGGGATATACTGAATCAGCGGATATACTGAATCAGCGAATACTGAATCAACGGATACTGAATTAGCGGATACTGAATCAGCGTATACTGAATCAGCGGATACTGAATCGGCGGATACTGAATCGGCGGATACTGAATAGGCGGATACTGAATCGGTGGATACTGAATCAGCGGATACTGAATGAGCGGATACGGGTACCTAATATACATATTATGTTTAAATTTTTATTGTTATTATTCTTACATTTATTTAAAAAAGTATTATGTCCACAAATATATGAATATAATACCTACATTAATTTTATTTTCATTTATATTGTAATTATATTTACATTAAAAATATATTATGACTCATTTTTTAATCATCTATCCCATATTAAGGGGGCCACAAGTCAGTTGTTCCTGGGTAGAGGGTCTTCAAGTCAGTTTTTCCTGGGTAGAGGGTCTTCAAGTCAGTTGTTCCTGGGTAGAAGGTCTTCAAGTCAGTTGTTCCTTGGTAGAGGGTCTTCAAGTCAGTTGTTCCTGGGTAGAGGGTCTTCAAGTCAATTGTTCCTGGGTAGAGGGTCTTCAAGTCAATTGTTCCTGGGTAGAGGGTCTTCAAGTCAATTGTTCCTGGGTAGAGGGTCTTCAAGTCAATTGTTCCTGGGTAGAGGGTCTTCAAGTCAGTTGTTCCTGGGTAGAGGGTCTTCAAGTCAATTGTTCCTGGGTAGAGGGTCTTCAAGTCAGTTGTTCCTGGGTAGAGGGTCTTCAAGTCAGTTTTTCCTGGGTAGAGGGTCCTCAAGTCAGTTGTTCCTGGGTAGAGGGTCTTCAAGTCAGTTGTTCCTGGGTAGAGGGTCTTCAAGTCAGTTGTTCCTGGGTAGAGGGTCCTCAAGTCAGTTGTTCCTGGGTAGAGGGTCTTCAAGTCAGTTGTTCCTGGGTAAAGGGTCCGCTTAGCTAAGAAGTTTGATAATCACTGTTATAAGCTATACCATAGTGGAATAATTCAAGGTAGGACTGATTGATACCTTACAGGGTAAAAGAAGGGTACAACTAACATAAATAATTTAATAGTACACTACTTGTTGAACTAATATTATGTATTGTACTGTTTTCGTGACGTAATATGGGACGAATAGTTGTCATATAAAGGTTTATTTTTATAAATTAGCACTGTATATTGATAAAGCGTATTTTTTTAGTGTTATGATCCATGGTATCTTTTTTATTTGTTAACTTGACCAAACTTAATACAAAATAAATTGATTTGGACTGTGAAATTAGTTGCGGAATCTAATGTTTGTAAATTAAATGTATACAACTAGCGAAGCTTGGAAGATTGAACCGATACAGCTTCATCAAGTAAAACAGATCTTACGTTGCTTGTTTATTTATTGGATCAGTTTTACACGGAATTAACTTTTTTTTAAATGGTCACGTGAATAGAACCTAAAACCTGTCTAGTACGGTTTACCCACAGCGATGGGCACGTGGATAGAACCTAAAACATGTCTGGTCTGGTTTACCCACAGCGACGGGAACGTGGATAGAACCTAAAACATGTCTGGTCTGGTTTACCCACAGCGACGGGCACGTGGATAGAACCTAAAACATGTCTGGTCTGGTTTACCCACAGCGACGGGAACGTGGATAGAACCTAAAACATGTCTGGTCTGGTTTACCCACAGATACGGGCACGTGGATAGAACCTAAAACATGTCTAGTACGGTTTACCCACAGCGACGGGAACGTGGATAGAACCTAAAAAATGTTCGGTCTGGTTTACCCACAGCGACGGGAACGTGGATAGAACCTAAAACATGTCTGGTCTGGTTTACCCACAAATACGGGCACGTGGATAGAACCTAAAACATGTCTAGTACGGTTTACCCACAGCGACGGGAACGTGGATAGAACCTAAAACATGTCTAGTACGGTTTACCTACAGCGACGGGAACGTGGATAGGACCTAAAACATGTCTAGTACGGTTTACCTACAGCGACGGGAACGTGGATAGAACCTAAAACATATCTAGTACGGTTTACCAGTGACGGAGTTTTGCATTTGAATCCTGGCTCGGTGCATGTAGATGTTTTATTTGGTCACATGGTTTCCAACTCAACCTTCACTCAAATGCTGGTAGATGTCTTCTAAATTACACCTTCAACCTCTCTATTCTATTGGTGAATGGGGATGGCTATGATGGGTAGTAAGACGCAGTGTGAAATCCAATATTCATAGAATCATGACTTTCATGGATGACATTTGAACAAATTGTCGACTCAATATGATAATAATTTACGCTAATTGGTGAATGTATTCTTTGTTTCTGATGTCATTAAACATTTGTTAGGCTCTTTTTAAAGGTCTAGGGATATAAATTTATACGAAATCCTAAAAACTTGTGAAGTCTCGCCGGCCTTTACAACAAACCCTGTAATTTGGATATCTAGGACAGTTTGACTCATACGGCTTTTAACGTGATCACAGTGAGCCGTAGTCATTACCATCTCAGAGTACACTCAATTTTCCTACAAGAGGACATATCTGACAGCTATAAAAACCTATTGGCTCTATTTTCGTGTATTCATATGTTGGTGCGAACCTTTGAGAACACACTCAAGAGAAGAGAGGGAAGAATGCTTAGCGAGTTCATCCTTCCCTCTCCCCTCTAATGGCTGTGCATTTCTTTCAAACTACCCTTCTTATCCCTATGATTTAGATTATTTTATACTGCATTTAACTATCCCTTAGGGTTGTATTCTTATGTACTAGCTATAATAATAAATTAGGGACGAGTAAGGTTGAATTTTAGAGGAAGTGTACCTACATTTACGTGAATGGAGCGTGGAAAGCTATTTAGGAAAGCCCCCCAAAATTGAACCCAACCTCGTTTCGAACCCTGATCTCCCCATCATCAGCAGTGTGCTCTATAGCGAGTGATGACTTTGAACATACGACCACCAAAGTGGGCTAAAAAGCCATATGTTATAAAGTTTCTAACAGTAAAACTACCCTCGCACACACATGGGGGTGCTACAACAACGTAAAGGTCTAGGATATCTTATAACGTCCTTCTTAAACCAACATCTACAACATGTTTGGTGGGATTTATTTCCTACCGGCGCTCCGAAAAAAGTTGTGCTACGGAATTTATAGCTCAAGTGAAATTTCTTGACCTCAGTTGGCTTTGAACCCTCAGACATCGGGTCCTGAGGAGAGCAATGTACCCCAAGAGTACACAGGTAATCATGCTAGTGATATTTTAAACCACTCCTTTGGGCCGTATCGGAGCTTGTAGGTTGTGAGAGATGTTATGGGGTGTTCTTTCATATCCTGGTGTCCAGTTCAGCAATGTCATAAACCATTCCCCTCTCCCTGAGAGAGGTAGAGAGACAGGACCTCACTCTTCTCTCTGAGAGAGGTAGAGAGACAGGACCTTACTCTTCTCTCTGAGAGAGGTAGAGAGACAAGACCTCACTCTTCTCTCTGAGAGAGGTAGAGATACAGGTCCTCACTCTTCTCTCTGAGAGAGGTAGAGAGACAGGACCTTACTCTTCTCCCTGAGAGAGGTAGAGATACAGGTCCTCACTCTTCTCCCTGAGAGAGGTAGAGATACAGGTCCTCACTCTTCTCTCTGAGAGAGGTAGAGAGACAGGACCTTACTCTTCTCTCTGAGAGAGGTAGAGAGACAAGACCTCACTCTTCTCTCTGAGAGAGGTAGAGAGACAGGACCTTACTCTTCTCCCTGAGAGAGGTAGAGATACAGGTCCTCACTCTTCTCTCTGAGAGAGTTAGAGAGACAGGACCTCACTCTTCTCTCTGAGAGAGGTAGAGAGACAGGACCTTACTCTTCTCCCTGAGAGAGGTAGAGAGATAGGACCTCACTCTTCTCTCTGAAAGAGGTAGAGAGACAGGACCTCACTCTTCTCTCTGAGAGAGGTAGAGAGACAGGACCTCACTCTTCTCCCTGAGAGAGGTAGAGAGACAGGACCTTACTCTTCTCCCTGAGAGAGGTAGAGATACAGGTCCTCACTCTTCTCTCTGAGAGAGTTAGAGAGACAGGACCTCACTCTTCTCTCTGAGAGAGGTAGAGAGACAGGACCTTACTCTTCTCCCTGAGAGAGGTAGAGATACAGGTCCTCACTCTTCTCTCTGAGAGAGTTAGAGAGACAGGACCTCACTCTTCTCTCTGAGAGAGGTAGAGAGACAGGACCTTACTCTTCTCCCTGAAAGAGGTAGAGATACAGGTCCTCACTCTTCTCTCTGAGAGAGGAAGAGAGACAGGACCTCACTCTTCTCTCTGAGAGAGGTAGAGAGACAGGACCTCACTCTTCTCCCTGAGAGAGGTAGAGAGACAGGACCTCACTCTTCTCCCTGAGAGAGGTAGAGAGACAGGACCTCACTCTTCTCTCTGAGAGAGGTAGAGAGACAGGACCTCACTCTTCTCTCTGAGAGAGGAAGAGAGACAGGACCTCACTCTTCTCTCTGAGAGAGGTAGAGAGACAGGACCTCACTCTTCTCTCTGAGAGAGGTAGAGAGACAGGACCTCACTCTTCTCTCTGAGAGAGGTAGAGACAGGACCTCACTCTTCTCTCTGAGAGAGGTAGAGACAGGACCTCACTCTTCTCTCTGAGAGAGGTAGAGACAGGACCTCACTCTTCTCTCTGAGAGAGGTAGAGACAGGACCTCACTCTTCTCTCTGAGAGAGGTAGAGACAGGACCTCACTCTTCTCTCTGAGAGAGGTAGAGACAGGACCTCACTCTTCTCCCTGAGAGAGGTAGAGAGACAGATCCTCACTCTTCTCTCTGAGAGAGCGGTAAAGTCATGACCTCACCTCTTTCTGCCGTTTATTGAGCAGCGGACTTTCAGTTTTATACGCCTGTGTGGTTAGTAGCTTAGACCTCGTAAAATGTAACAGCGACATTTGGTTTTACTCGTGTTGCCCTTATCTGAAGGCAGGTGAGGAGGAAGAGGAGGTGAGGAGAGGAGCTTGATATTGGATTCGTGTGAGGAACACTTCAATTTGACGGGGTGATACTAGTTTTATGGGGAAATTGTAAGATCTTGTTATTTCATAACCAAGAAATGTTGAAGGAATCTACTAGATTGGCTCATTAAAATTTGTTCCTTAAAAAAAGTAGAACATTAAGTAAAAAATAAAAGCTCCAAAAAATAATCTAAGATAGCAAAGTATGTCAAATTCTACATACAATTTTCTGCACTTGATAAATATAAAATTGGTAGATTTATTAAGTTTATATAAGCCAATTAATTCATTCGTTCACCAAAAATATTAAATATTAACTTAATTAGCTAACCAAGTAAAAGAAAAACTAATAAAAAGGGGGATTTTAAGCTGTTTCACGGGCATGAGTGGGGAAAATTACTTTGGAAAAAATATTCCTATAGAATTAAATGTATATATTTAATATGTATTTAAATATTGTTAAAAATAAACATTTTACCATGTACCTAGCTATAATAATAGTAATAATATTAATATAATAATAATAATAATAATAATACTATCAAAACTACAATAAATAAACCGATTGTTTGAAAATAATGATTTTAATTATAATAGAGCCATACAAATGTTGAAAGCTTACATCATAATACACCAATAATATTCAAATAAAAATATATCAAAACAATAACTTATCAGATATAGTGTCTTACTTCTATGAATATGACGTATATGTTTTTGTAATGTAATGTCTTGATTAAATGACGTGTGGAAACTATCTAGCCTTATAAAATACAACCACCAAATAATTATTTGTTAAATTAAAAATACCTACGCCTTTTAGGAACATTGTTTTTTATTGAAATTAAGTGGAATGTTTTGTGTAGAAAAAGTGATGTCTTTGATAGTCCTTGGGTAAAGTTATTATTATTATTATTAGCACCGCGTCTTACTACCCGTTCGGGTTATACGCACTTGGGTAAAGTTGTTCTCTCTTTAGGACATGTTGTTTTTTGTTCAAACCCGGTGAGGCCAATAAACATTTATGGCGTGGTAAGAATCCGTAGCACAACTTCCTTCGAAGGGTAAGTAAAGCCATAAGTCCTATGTCGATTATCGCATGTAAAAGAACCCTGGAAGGTATATGAGATACTTTTGAGGCAAAATTTGTAAATTCTTTCTCGCTCGCTCTTAGACTTATATGTGGAAAGCTACCGCAGTTTCAAGTCTTCCTTACTACATGTGCTTTCTTCCAGATGATGTGGGTAGGTGACACTGACCCGCTGAAGGGCTGAGAAACTCATCAGGACTAAGCTACAGGCTGAAGATTCACAATAAAATATTAATGTAAACTTGACATTTTTGATCTTAAGATTAGGTTTGATCTTAAGAGGGCTCTATAATACAGCTCTAAGACGAGTTGCACACGTTTAGAAATACGGTTTTATTTAACAAGTTGTTTGATAATCTTAATTATTGTTTTCAACAAAATATAGGAGAAAACTATCAGCATGTTTCTGACAATTTAAAAAGTTAAAATTTTAAAATTCAAGTTTCTGCTGTGCAGCTCTTGTGTTTACTGTGCTGCTGAACTCAACAAGGGAGGTCTTACCAATCTGCTGTCTGCCTGTTCGTCCCTTTGTCTAGTTATCCTGAAATACACCCAGAACGGTTACATGGATGTCTTTATAACTTCATATACTTGTGTTTGATAGAGAATAACTATTTGAGAGTAGTTAATTTTAGATAGTACTTGAGAAATAGTTCTCACAATTTTGTCCAGAAGGAGTAGCTGAGGATGGTCTTACATCATAATATTATATTTTATATTTCTGAAAAAAATTACATGACGTTGGTTGAGTGATGACTAATTTTACATAATTCAACCAATTAAGAATAGATCTAACAAAATTTTAAAATTTATTTATGAAGTGTGTTTTAAGTGATTATCAAAATTATTTGACTATTTGTATGGACCGTGAGAGAAAGAATGTGCCATTAACTCATCTTGAAACCAGCTGGACCAAATGAGAGATCATAAGGCCAGGGTTCAAGCCCAACAGGTATCAAAGTTATGGCTTTTCTATTTACTGGCATTTTAGTTTATTAATACTCTCATTACAAGGGCTATAGCAACTTAATTGAAGTATAAAAAAGAATGAAGGTTAATTTAGAGGAAATGTACCATCATTGGTTAGATAGATGTTTGTAAACCATTATTGTTAACTATCCCAAGTACACCCGTCCGGGATCTGAACCCAATCTAGCTTTTATCACTGTCAAAAGTCACAATTGCTACCAATTAAATTGAATACACTGACTATAAATGAATGGTGGTGCATTTTGTTCGTAACTTGATCGTCCTGTTTATTATGTAAGCTGTTTAGTAAAAAGTCAAATCATCATTATAAACACATTATCTGATGACAAGAAAGGTCACCAGATCTTATTTCATGTATTCATACGTCAGGTCATATTAATTTTGATAGGTATAAACACTAATAATAATAGTAAAATTGTATCAATGTTGGCCATAAAATGTTCTTCATTTGTAAATGTTTCTTTCAACAAAATTGTATTTTGACACGTTAGCTCAGTCGGTAGTGTGTATGTCTTCTCAGTTATCGGTACCGGGTGCGATTCTTGGCAGGGCCGAAAAATGTATCATTGGTGTAATTTCTGTTTCCCCTTTCACACTGATGAACTAACGGCTGGGGGCTGGATGTTGTGTCTGTTCTAGATTTAAGTTAATTTATAATTCATGTTCTGATACAATCAGCCGGTGCACGTTTAATGCCTCAAATAAATAATAACAATGAAATTAACAAAATATTAATATAAACAAATACTCCAGACTGGAATTTAAGTTGATAAAATTTAAAACTGAGTCATAGTTAGTATATATGTATTAAAATTTTCACTAAACTAATATCAAATATGTTTGTATATATACAAGTAAATCAATTAAAGTTAATTTTTATGGATACATTAATTGATCTAAAGATTAATTCACCTACCCAATTTTGTTTAAAATTATAAATAGACGACATCGTATCACGTGGTATTCTTTCAAAGTTGTGTGAATTGTGTCCTCTGGCCGTAGACATCTCCATCTTGTCAACCCTCCCCTCTCGCCCCTTACCCTACCTCTATTATAGTCGACTTATTAAGTCGAGTTTCCTTTCTAACAGATTAGATAGAGAGAAAAAAAAGGGTCAAAGTCTGAAGAAGCAAAAAAGAACCATTACTTGGACAGAATGTGTTTTATAGAAGAAACGACAAACAATGATTTCTATCTCAGATAACCCCCTTTTTTATAATTATATTTATATTTTTATAGAAACAAAAGGTTTTAGCTCTTCTATACGCTAAATACTCTGAACAACATATCAAGAAGATAAACAATGCTTGACAGTTTGACAAGCACTAAACATAGATGTTTGACGAAGTAAAATTACATTATTATCGTGACACATTAATTATTTGTAGAAATATACCAAGGGTTTTAAATCTCTTAACATAATTTAGTTGTATATTTCCGGTACAATGTGCAGCTTTCTCTAGTATATTTCCGGTACAGTGTGCAGCTTTCTCTAGTATCTTTCTGGTACAGTGTGCAGCTTTTTCTAGTATATTTCCGGTACAGTGTGCAGCTTTCTCTAGTATATTTCTGGTACAGTGTGCAGCTTTCTCTAGTATATTTCCGGTACAGTGTGCAGCTTTCTCTAGTATATTTCTGGTACAGTGTGCAGCTTTCTCTAGTATATTTCCGGTACAGTGTGCATCTTTCTCTAGTATATTTCCGGTACAGTGTGCAGCTTTCTCTAGTATATTTCCGGTACAGTATGCAGCTTTCTCTAGTATATTTCCGGTACAGTATGCAGCTTTCTATAGTATATTTCCGGTACAGTGTGCAGCTTTTTCTAGTATATTTCCAGTACAGTATGCAGCTTTCTCTAGTATATTTCCGGTACAGTGTGCAGCTTTCTCTAGTATATTTCCGGTACAGTGTGCAGCTTTTTCTAGTATATTTCCAGTACAGTGTGCAGCTTTCTCTAGTATATTTCCGGTACAGTGTGCAGCTTTCTCTAGTATATAATTGAACGTACTTTAAAGTCCTAGCAATACTTTAAAAACCTAATTAAATTCTTTCTCGCCCAAATGCTAGCCACTAATTAATTAGTAATAGCATCATTATTCAGATTATATTGAGGATTTTAACAAGAAGGATAGAATATTAACTTGTAATTATGACCAAACAAAATTTCACTTTATAGTTTGGGTTTTGATCTCAATTAGTTGTATTGAGGTTTAATTTCTACATTATAATTTCAAATTTCCTCTGTGTGGATGATGGTTTAATAAGCTCTTCTATTTTTGTTCTCATGGATGAGAAAGTTTAAGGCCATGACATATTTAACTTCCACTAAAATGTAATAATCAATCCACATTGAGCGGTCCAGATGAATAAGCCTTAAGATGGCTTACATATTTTGTTCACCTCTTCTTACTGTCCGTCTAGGCTATCCTTCTATTTACACTATTTGGGCACGAATGATTTATGAGTAAGGGAAATCTATAGTAATTGTACCACATTTGTGGGGAGGTAAATTGGAAAACTTTTGGTGAGAACAGCCCTCAATATATCCAACTGGGAATAAATATTTGATATATTCGTATCAGCATTCTAGTTTGATGGGAAAGTGACGTCTTAGAACATGCGACCACCGATGCGGCCCAATTTGGAGATTTATAACGTATGAAACGAGCTCTGTGGAGTTCCCTTGCTTGGAGAGTACCATGTTCCAAACGCACGA
The DNA here is from genome assembly GCA_033556935.1 of Timema podura. Taxonomy (NCBI): domain Eukaryota; kingdom Metazoa; phylum Arthropoda; class Insecta; order Phasmatodea; family Timematidae; genus Timema; species Timema podura. Next base: position 12,009,059 of record JAVRXN010000007.1, on the reverse strand, counting down.
TTGTACCAATCTTCTATTACAAATATAGAAACCATTTAGTTCAGTAAAATTAATAAATAAACATTTTTCCATCGAGAGCCATCTTAAATAATCTGGTGGCTGTAACATGAACATTTATTTTGATAATTTGATTTTAATTTACTTGACGTAGTTTGTTTGATTATTAGTGATTAACCTACTGACCTTTACATAAGAAGTGGTATTAAATAAAAGTATTCCAAATAAATATTAAAGAGTAAAAGGTTGTTTTATTTTTCTTCATTATGATTGATACATTCTGCTTTAAAGGATTCCGCACAAAATGCCGCTAAGTGACTATAAAAGTACAACATAAAAATAAACACGAAAACCAATTAGCGTTTTTAGGACTACTTAAAAAAAAGGAGAGTCGTTTGTCAAATCTTCGGTACCATAAAAAAACTGAACATGGCTTCTGGAAGCGCGCTAGTATAAACTTAAAGAGGAGGAGAAGAAGAAAAGGGTAATATCAGGGTGTGGGTAGAGGAGGGGGTATGTCACATATTAAGATGGAAAATGAAAAGTAGTTATGAAGCAAGAGATGAAGACTCCAGCCGGAGGGAGACGAGATGAAACCAACCAACTCGACCGACCGAGCCGAAGAGGCTGGTGTGTGCATTCCCCCGCATTGCAGGCAGAAAAAGAGTAAGGTCTGTGTAGGAGGAGGTCGCGGGGTGTTGAGGGGCCTAGTCCCTAGGTTAGCAGGGTAGGGTGCCAACCCATATGGGGAGAGGGGAGTACAAGACAAGATGTCTGCCTGCCAAGCTGCGTCGACATGATGTAATCTTCATTTCCATCCATCCATCCCACTCCAGACATTTGTACATGTACTGCACAGTATATGATGGTTTCAAAACACGAGTGGTGTAACTCCAGAAGTTGATATCATAATTCATAATTTGTAGGTTTTAGTTCTTAATGTATATTTTATTAGCAATTTGTTCTATACTTTTTACTTTTTCTTGACACCTTGGAGAGAGAAGTATTATGAAAACTCGAATATATTGTGAGAGTGACCTCTTAGCCAATCCAACCAGCAAATCCAGATTGAGCATGAAGTTATAAGTTAAATCTCACCAGAGGAAACCATCCACCATTTGGACTGGGAGATATAGTCCCAGCTCGGAACTAAGAGAGTGAAGATGACTAAGAGGATAGTTAAGAAAGTGTCCAGAGAGTGCAAGAGGTGTTGGAGTGTTTCAAGACAGCTCTAAGGTGTAGTGAATGGATGTACATTATGAGATCAAGAGTGGAAACAACTCAGAATCTTAAGAGGGATACATTGTAAATATGAACTGTAATGGAGTACAGAAAGCTACAGCACATATCCGACTATTTTAACTAATTATAATTAATATATTTCAATGTATTCTGATCGTTCCTGCCTCTCTCACTAAGGTTTAGGGAAACACATTTGGTTTTATTAAACCTTGTGACCTCTGGCGTGTGTAGCTACAAACCCAATAAAAATAGAAAGGTGGCACTTTTCAAGTTCATTTAGTGAAGCCCCAAAGTGTGAACCCCGGGTGTATTTAAAACAAAAACAAAAAATGTAAAGCTTAATTCCATAGACTGTGTGACCACTAGAAAGCGCATCTTTAAACTCAAGTAATCGAGGAGTTTAAACTTTAAATAAATATTCAGGGAAATGTTCAGGCTGTGTACATCAGTCTTATTATTTATATCCACAGTTAGGCTAACACACTAGACATTGTGACCACCTATATAGTATCTAAATAACTAAGAAACCTGCTGCTATGATCTGTATGCTAATGAGCAATCTGGAAGTGCACTCTATAAAAAATTATATTCCAATGGCGGAAAAATTAAATACAAAGACAAAGGCCTGTCCTGGCTGCACCTTTTCTTTCTTACTCAGATTATTCTATTAAGGATTTTATGGGTTTTTTTTTAAGAGCCCTGTGTCCATTATTAAATATTAAACAAATAATGAAACACGTTTTTGGTTTATATCGTTTAAAATAAAGAAAGGTTATAAATTCCTAATTTAGTGTGGAATACCTGTAAAAGCGACTTCATTTTTGATCAAGTGAGTTTCTGGCTATAGAATCAGAGGTCCCTAGTTCAATCCCTTTCACTTCCAGATTTTCTGTGAAAGGATGGGTATGGAACGGGGTAAAGCTCGGATAAATGAGGATCTACTTGAATAAATAAATAGTAGCATCGGTCTGGAGATCTGAAATTAACGGCCGGAGGGATCTTTGTGTTGACCACACCGCATCCTTTATCCACAAAGGTTGGCACTATCACCACTAACGGTGGCAGCCACTTGGTCAGTATAGCTCGCTTGTGGGCTGATTAGTAGATACTTACAGGCTTCTTTAAACTACGCAATCATAATGAAGAGGGTGGCTTTAAAGAGGATGATCAGTGTGATGATTTGCCTGCAGAGCATTTGAGAACACTTTGTAGAAATAAGACACATTTTACCAAGTTGGATATGAACTAGCAGCCTAGGTTTTTGGTTAAGAGCTGGAAAAGTGGATACAACTCTTAACGTTTACAATATGTAATCGGCGAATAAGCTTAGACATTTAATATCCTCGTCTCAAACATTGAGCAATATCTCGTTTGATTATGTGGAGGTGCAGTTGTTTCATTTCTGTTCTGTCTTCCTGCATACTCCAACTTTCTGTCAATATGAAGCCACACTCCATATCTCCCTCCTCTTACTCCCTTGGCGGAGTAATAGCGAAATGTTGCGTAGCTTCAGAGATAATAGCACATCGCCGTGGAAATGACATTACCATATCAAGACCATTCTCACACGACCATCAGAAGGAGTTTTCATTCCTTGTATCAGCACAGAGAAGACACGTACCCATGTGTGACTCTCCGGCAGGAGCTTGGAACAGTTAGAATAAACAACCAGTCTTATTTTATCATATTGCGGACTACATTGGGAATTTAGAGAAGTGGCTATCGAAAAAATAGAAAATTAATACTTTATGTATTTAGTTGAAACATTGTTAAGGTTGTATCTTAAATAATATCAATTTAAAGCCATATCGGTCTATTTAGCTTATAAAAAAGTTATAATCATCCATAAATTTTTTTAAATATCTTAGCGTGTTTTTATAAATAGTTCTGGACAAGTTATTTAACTGATCCATGAGGTCATAGGCAATATTATTTATTCATTTGAAATTTCAAGTGTGTGTGATATATTTATAATAATATTAGAGGTATATAATCTTTGAAAAATGCATTGAGCTTTTAAAAAACATTGGAACCTTAGATATAGCGGTTATTTAGGATACAATAAAAAACGAATAAGCTGAGTTTTTCTTTGGTCAGTTTTTTTTCCTAGCGCCTTTCAGGTAATCTAAATAGAGATACTAGTATATTTCTTCTTAATTTATCTTTGTAATTTATAAGATTTTAAATGTTTCTAAGATAAATATTAATAATAGTTTTACTAGATTTAATTCATCTAAGACTTATTAAAATAAAATAAATGCATTGTACTTGTTTGAAAATAAACCCAATTTAAGGAACCTATTTATTACTGTATTTGTATGGTAATTCTGTGTGACATTCGGTGTTATCTGTTTGTTTTATATAATATTAAATGTTTTTACTTGTAAGAACATTTTTTAATTATGGAATTTTACAATGCTAGATCGTACTATGATATATTTATTCAAAACCTTTAATTGAATTAAAAAACATAATCAACCAAATATTTTAGTATAATTTTGCTTGTATCTCAAAAATATACAAATTAAGCATGACGTATTTATTTATTCAAAGAAAGAAAGAATAAACGATTTTGGGTTCAATTTAGTAATTTTATAAACTGGATTGAGATGTTTATGTCATTTGATAGATAACAATTGGGATAATATTCCTGCCACATATTTTAGACAAACGACTTTTTGTTCAAGTTTTGCTAGACAAATAAAATATTTTAGAAAATCAACGATGGTAGATAACTCTAAAATCAGGAAATATAGAACGTGAAACTTGCTAAATTTACTTAGTTTACGAAATTCATGAAAATGCTTGATAAATTCATAAAGATGCTAACTTCTACTTGGCAACGATGAAACCTTGCATTTAGTAATAAATATAAATACAATATCGATCTTATAAATATTTATAAAATTATAATAGTTTGTATTAAAAAATATTTCCTTTTCAAATTCCTTCAAGATAAATGTGTTGGTTATTTTAAAATTGACTCAGATCCATTAGTCAATCAAATTTCTCGATAATAATGTGTTTACTTACACTTTTTAAGGAAAGTAGAGCAATACATTCATGCAAAGGGAAACGGATAAAAATTAAAAGGGTAAAACTAAATATTATTTATCTGAGAGAGGCTGAAAAACTGATCTAGTCCACAGAAAGACACGAGAATAAAATATGTGCATCCCTACATTTCCAGGAACTGGTCACACTAGCCGTTGTGTAAATCATTCCATTTACTGGTATTTAATATGGGGCATCGAGTTTGAACTTTTGACCTGGTAAAACAAACAGTTATAAACTGATGTTGGCCATACTGGAAGAGTGAGCGAAAACAACTCATTGCCTCTAAAAAAATAAATATGTTTGATTTTTATTGCTTACAAGATGAGATGCCAAAAGGTTTTATGTGTCGTCACAGCCAAACACGAACTCTGAATTATTTATCAGTGTTTGTTCTAAGGACTCTGCAGAGCAGGACACATAAAAGACAAAAGAGATATCAGTGTAAATTTGGAACAGGTATGCAATGAAATAAACAAACATGATAGTAAATATGCTAAATTTATTTAAATGTGAAGCGAAGTAGAAGTGGGACTTGACACTTGCAAAGCGAAGTCGAAGCTGAAGATAAGGTGTTAATGTTAATAACATTAAGCTTCTTTTAATTTAGAAACTTGTCATTAATTACATCTAGGTAAGAGAAAGGTGTATAGGAAAAATAAAGAGCACATATTATTGTATGTTGACGTATCTTCTGTATAAAAAATGCACAGTTAAAAAACTTTTTATATTCCATAATTTCCTTTGCTTCATATGGGTGACCGTCAGTTCACGGTGTGTTTTAAATGGGTTGGAATTTTTCTTATAAACAAAATAATGTTGCCAATTATAGTAAAATATATTTTTAGTAGCTTTTCTTAAAATAATTATTAGTTAATAATTTATTGAGGTATTCTTCTTCCTTCAAAATATGTCAAAAGTGAGTTTATTGTGATCTTAGGATTAAAAGCGAAGGCGATTCGACTTTTGACTTCAACTTGGACATTTTGAAGTTTCACAAATCTCTAAATCCAACCCATGTAAAAAGAATATAAAGGTCGCAACACCTGAAGGAATTTAATGATGTCATTGCTTACGTCATTCAGTAGAGACTTTATATTTTAATATGAAGACAACAGCATATAAATACTTTTAGGAATAAGTAGAGTAATGACATTAATTGGACATTGGTGTCGATCTAAAGGTTTATTTACTATTGAAAGTTTCAAAATGTGACTTGATTTTAGTTTGTCATCCGTATAGCATTGTGTATTTAATACGCTGTCCTGTATACTGAGTGACGTCATACACTCAGCCTGAGAGCTGCCCTTATGGGTGTGCGAAGGGTGCGGCCCCACAGGGCCCTCATATTGGGGGGGGGGGGAGGGGGTGCCGAACTTGCTAAGGTGACAAAGCAAAAAAAAGTTTATATGGAAATATTTTGCTTGCTCTCCTGTACAGACAATCTAGTAAATACTGTCAGTGTAAAAACAAAAACATTATCACGTGGTTTGATTTATTGAACGAGTGACGCGAGCTCTCCGTTTTAACTCCACCAGTTTGCATTTATTTGTCTGTGGTGGATATGTCTCACAATAAATTTTGAACGCATTAAGCGATTTAATTCAAACTTAGCACAGTTTTTATTTGAACATTTACATAGTTTAGGTTCGTTTTGGAAGAAAATCGAAAGAAGAGGTTGGGATAGACAGATCCTTAGATGTATAAAAACATGGCTTCTGGCATTGATTATTAAATGTATTTATCTTTTAGGGCACTTCCTGATACCTCAGAGGCTGAAAATTGGTAAACAACTTCAAACTATTGTAATAACATTTTTTTTAAATGTTGGGCTGGGTGGTCCTGCTCATCCAATCAGATCTTTCTCCATATGATGCTACCTTCTATTTATTCCCTTTACACTGAAAACAAATACCACAGATTATTAAATCAGAGAGCCATGATAGTGCGAGTCCCAAGTCAACCAATTACTTACATGTAAGGGAACACTCAGCCGTGTTTCTGGCCATCTAAACTTTATCTCAGAAATGTTTATAGCGTTTGCTTCTGATCGATGCAACTTAGCACTAAAAATAACATTATATCTGCTTCTAGTGTTAGTCAAAATTACATATGGGCATAATCAAGCTAAACAAGAAGGTTATGTGGGGTCTTTTGGGCCTTGTGTCTCTTGGTATCAAAATCTGGTCCCCTCTCTTCAATAAAATGGCTCTAAACATATTATATAAGACATTCCCGCGACTAGAAAGGGCAGTTTGTTACATTGTAGACCTTCAACACTTCTAAGAAATTTACAGACACTGAAAGGAAGATTCGGAGAGATTCCTTCCCCTCAATCTCGGATCATTACCATCCACATTCCTCTGTTTTATAACCCTCCTGTTATCTCTCCCCATCTTGCTTGCACCCCCTCCCACCCCTAGCGCCGTTCCGGATCTTCCATCAAGCAAACAAAACGCGCCGTAGAGCGGAAACTTATGAACACAAAGTTGCGCCATTACTTGACGCCCTCCATAGAGAATACTGTACCTTGGAACCCGGGACGGTCTTTAGACGACATGCTCCACTGATATCACCCCTACTCCCGTCTGCTTGATGATACTGACTGCTTTGCTCAAACCGCCCTTGTGATAGCAAAAACTAAAGAACGGTTAAAAATTATCATTTAGTCTTATATCAATGATAAACTCTTCAAAATGGAACGTTTAGAAAATAAAGAGTAGTTAGAAGAATATAAATATAGAATGTTCAAAAATAAGAGCATAAGAAAATATCTGGTCCCAAGAAGGAATTAGTTTAAAGAGGAGGATGTTACATAATGATGATTTACATACACTGTACTCATCATCAGACATTGTTATGGTAGTCAAATATCGCAGGTAACGATAAACAAAACACGCGGTGTGATTGGGAGGGTATAGAACCGTGTTCAGGGTATTGACTGGTAAACCGATTGGGAAGAAACCATTGGGAAGATCTAGATGCAGAAGGTAGGATAGCATTAGAATGGACCTGAAGGAGATAGGGTGTAGTGAGGTGGACTGGAGAGAACTAGCTCAAGATAGAGATAGGGTGTAATGAGGTGGACTGAATAGAACTAGCTCAAGATAGAGATAGGGTGTAATAAGGTGGACTGGATAGAACTAGCTCAAGATAGAGATAGGGTGTAATGAGGTGGACTGGATAGAACTATCTCAAGGTGGGGATAGGTGGAGTACCTTTGTAAGTATGGTAGTTAACTTTTAAGTCACTAATGTTATAAAGTAAGTAATAAATATTATATTTAAATAAGATGACAATATGAATGTTATATTGTACTTTAATGATGGCTCATACTTACAGGACTGTAGGGCGGGCATGTCGTGCCGTTACATCCAGAATGGTAGCAGCAAAGTTTTGTGATTGTGAATCAAAACAAGATCTTACAAGGTAACTCATGTGAGAATGACATGTTCGAGATTGTTCGCAGCAATAAACAGCCGGCGAACAGCCCTGGGAGGGTTCTTAGATGATTGTAAATAAATTTACGAATTTAATAAATTGGTAAGGAGAGCTTCTAATACCACCGAATAAATTCTATATTTGATATAACTTGGGCCAACTAGAAAGTATATTTCTTCAACTTCACACGTATATGTTATATATAGTTCATACATAATTTAACTGGTAGATACGTGGACAAGGACCCATGTCTTATTTTCTGGATGAGAGGAGGTCCTGGATTGAATCCTCATCTGGTATTACAAGTATTGCATCTAAATGGTTTTATAATTTCCCTCCAAGCAAACGCTGCTACGATTTATCCACATTCAACACTTTTACTTACTATTCTATTAGTATGAATATACGGATAGCCCGGAAGGGGTAGTAAGACGTGGAACAGAGGGAGAGACATAAACAATTGATAAACATGAGGAGTATTTAAAACTCTCATATAAGTTTTGATGAAAATCATACCACTAATTAACATATTAAAATTTAATGTTTAGGGAAAAGTGGTATTACAGTCACGGAGAGAAATTATTTTACCAAATATAAAAATATAGTGTTATAAAGTGTGTTCAAAACATGGTTCGAGCAAATAAAAACGTCACATTATGTCAACATAATTGTATTAATGTAACTAAACAAAGTTTGTTTAAGTAAAGAAACACAGAACCAAACTCGTCTGTTTGCTAACAGTAAATATCCTTTCTCTATGTCGCTATTTTTTAAAAAGCGCACCAATTCAATCGATGTGAAGCCACGACAGACGAGTCGCGGAAAGTTTAATTAAAACTAAAAACCACCAACAAGTGATTGACGTCCGTCTCTCTGCAGGTCTATGGCACAATATCATCATTACGTACAAGCAAGTGTGGGGTGCTGCTTTTTTATCTAAAAAAGTATTTATTAATTATAATTATTGAATGTAGTTATTTTCAACATAAAATATGTCAAATGTATCAATAATCATAAATTCCTATAGAGCTAGCTAAACGAAAAAAACAACATTATTAAGTTGATTAAATGGGAGAGAAGTAAAGTCGATTATATTATTATTATTATTATTATTATTAAAGTATGCTCAAAATTTTAGAAAAACTTAAAATTGTTCAAAAATGTTATACTCATAAATAACTTATGTGGCTGTGTTTCAAACACAGGTCTATCTATATACGTACACAACTTTAATAAAAACTAGCCTAAGCTAAAATATACAGGGTGTCCATCCCATTGTAAGAGTCATACATGAGATGTGTTATTAATCACAGAAAATAGTTTGGAGATATTTCCTAAAAGAATGAATTTGTTAAGGCTTTTAATGAGTGATTGATCCATGAACATCTTGTATTACACCCCCTTCCTTAGAGTCAGGAATCAAAATACTTAATTGTGGATCATAAGGAAAATACGATATTTGATTAGGCTGCATCTGGATTCAAACTAGGATTTCATGACTTTGTGCTGGACTCTTAAGCAGTCGACCACAGGAATTGAATCTAAAGCTAAACACAGGAACTATATTTTAAAAAACACACACAAGATGGAATTTTAATCATTTTTAATTAAAGGACTCAAAAATTAAACATAGTTTAGTTATAACAAATTGTAAAATGTTTGAATTTTTACGAAATTGGCATTGAAGCTTGATCTCAAAATACTTACCTGGAAATAACTTCTAATAATAAATAATAATAAGTTTTTATTTTTAAAATGCAAAAGTAATTTTAGAGTAGTTTTCAAATAACTTATTTATTAAAATGAAAGATTTGCTAAATAAATCTGAACAATTTGGTTTAGAATTTATAATTAAACAAACAATTTTTATTTTGACTAACAAAAATATGTGATAGACTTTTTGAGTAAAACTTATAGTAGTTTCCTGAAAACCTATTTTCGAAAATTTTCTTCGAATATTTAATACACAATATGAGAAAGTTTGTGTAATTGTATCATACCATTTATTTTTTATTACTACATATTATTTACTATGTACAGTAAATTTAACCAAATTTAAAACTTAAATATTTTATAAGATTTTATTATTTGTTTTTGGCTTTATGACATTTATGATACATTAATCAAATTTAAAAAAAGATTTTCATAAAATTATAAAAATTTAAAAATATCTTCATTAAATAATCCTCAACATATTGAAGAAAATATGTATACCTGTCACATTCAAAACAATTCATCATTTCTATGATTATTTATAAAGATTATTGAAGCACTATGCTTTCATTCAAATACACTCAAAAACTGTCTCTCTCGCTCAATAAACTCAATGTAAAAGGGATACATTTTTACATCGGCCATCAGAATCTCTAGCCAGTCACAAACATCCTGGCGACAGAAGATATCAAACCAATTCCCAAGAGATATATTTCCGTCCCATCGAGAACATTCACAGCAGACCTGGAGTTCATATTCTAGACCGTGCATCATTTTAATAGCATCGGGAGCAGATTATTCGCGTGTATTTGCTCGTGGAATAGTTTTCTAACGCCCGACTACTTCCTTCTGTTCTTTCGTGTTGATATTCAGTGGAATGGAGGAGTACCCTTTCCCTTAACCTCCAAATCCCTCCTTATCTCTGACATTCAGTCGTCCATGGACCCAGAGACCGTGTAAAGACTTATATTGGGGTCCTTTTCGCCCTATTTCTCTTTGTCAATATCAACATAAAGACATACCTTGCCATTTTAGACCAATCGGGTCGGTGGAGTAAACCAGATACTCAAAAGATTTGACAACATTGCTATGTTTAGGTTTGAATTTAGTTTTCAAATTATTTTCTATTTTTATGGATTTGAGGTGCTAACACAATCTCTCCCCCTCCCTCTCACTCTCTCTCTCTCTCTCTCTCTATATATATATATTTATTATTTATAGTGTATATATATGTATACTATAAATATAATATCTAAACTATATGTGTATAGGCCTATATCATATGTATAAGTATAAATATATAATATTTATATTGATATGTAAATACATATAAATATACATCTTTGAAAATATATAAAACTAAATAAACATATAAACCTCTATACAATATATAATTATTCACATATAAATCTATTAATCTATATATATATATATATATAAATACATAACTGTTTATATATGTGAATCTATAAGATTACTGTTCATACGATCCAAAAGTGTCAGGCTGAAGGAGCGCACCTGGTGTTGAACGCCACAACTAGAGTGGGCCGCCAACTGTGGATGGTTGAGACTGCCACGCCTGTGAAAGGCACTGTGCCTAGTAGAGACCAACTGGTAAGATGGTTGGTGAGATCATTATATTTTATTGCAGTGTTTCGTGGTGTTTTGTTTGCTAGTTCGCACCCTGTTAATAGAAAATAATACAGTCCACAAAGTTTTGTTATAGTTGTAATCACGGTAACGATTCTGAAGGTCCAGCTAAGTCCGTGGTTTCAACATTTTTGGTCCACCGTTACCGGATTAGTGCGTCTCGTAACGTGAGTAGAAGTTTTCACTGTATGTTATTGTAGTCATTGTGGTATAAAGGTGGTGGTGAATTGTTTCAATTTTCTCTTTAGCCTGTTAACTATGTTGTCGTTTAGTTAACAGTCTTCATCCCTTTAGTTAATAGTCATCATTGAGAGATTTTTGTTGTTTGTAAGTTCAGATAGGCCAATGGAAAGTGTGAATTCATAATACTCAAAAGTTTCTGGGTCGTTCAGGGTTGGCTAGATCCTAGCCCCACTCGCATCAAGTTGAGTATTTATTTAGTTCTTTCCTCGTTTACTTAAGGTTTCAGCTCTCAAAAGTTAAAGTAATACAATTTAATTTTGTTTAACATTGGGAGCTCATCTGGCTGTTGTTGAATTTTAGGTTACACTTTTCGTTTTGAATGTAATTAATGGTGGCTACTAGCTACTAATATGTTATAATAACCTCGTTAGCTTAGATTCGTTAAACATATTTTTGTTCGGGGATAATTTATCTTATGTTAATTGTGTATTAACTTTGTCCCATTCACTAGGTATTCGTTTAGTAATAATGTTTGGTTTTCGCTACTTGTATTTTAGGTGTGAATGGCACATTGATTACATGTATTGATCTCGTAACTGCAAATATGTGTGGGAAACATCTTTTAGCGGGAATTTAGTCTTACAAACTTACACTCTTCCATTGTTGGAGTGTTACGGTTAGTGGACCATTAACTACTTTGATGTTTAAGTGTTGTTGGCAAATTATAACTGCCGTAGGTTCCTCTTTACTATCGACTACTATTTAGCGTATGCTTGTCAGTTTATCTAAATAATATGAGGAAGTTAAATCATATATGGGCATATTTAAGAATAATACCTTTCAATGTGAAGCTTTAATGGCTAAAATTATCAGAGCCGATGAGGTGGCTCAACGAGTGGAATCAAACCCTAGTAATAATAAGGATAAATGTTTATTGCAGGCGATGACTGCTCACATTGAACAGATGCAAACGGAGTTTAGCGAAATTATAACCAAATTGGTAGCACTGGCCGCTAAGCAAACACCTAAAGTACAAAGAGATTATCAAGCTGAAATACAAAAGTTGATGCTTGTTTTTATAATGTACAAGCTATTTGTGCGGTAACATTCCCACCAAGAGTAAGTCAGACCGCCTCATCAAATCAGCCTGGGACAGGATCAGTTTCCGGCGGCTCTACTCCTGTATGAATAACCTTTCCTAAACTGACTATAAAGCAATTTAGTGGCGAATTGAAGGAATGGCTACACTTCTCTGATTTATTTGAAGCAACTATTCATTAAAACAATCATCTATCCGACATTCAGAAACATACACATCTGAGGTCAGCGCTACCTAGCACGGCGTATGGGCACAATTTGACCTTTGACCCTCAACAAATGCCAAGCCAACTCTCATCATGGCATCAACTTTCTGGCTTAAAACTTGCAGATGAGGGGGACGGGGCAAGACCGATCGATATACTACTAGGAGCTGAGTGGTTTCCTCTGAATGTAACGGGACTGAAGGTACATGGGCCTCCCAAAACGCCGTCCACCATTGAAGCCATCTTAGGATATTACCTATTAGGGAAGTCACGGGAAGTGGCAAGTGAATTGAACACCTTTTGTAATGTGACGGAACCTAACCTTGAATATCGGCTTCGCCAGTTTTTGTTTTTAGAAGAACCGCCACAGGTGACTCAACCGTCTCCCGCTGATACGGAATGCGAGGAGCATTATCGCTCTACTGTGAGGAGATGCCAGTCGGGGCGATATGAAGTTGAATTACCGTTCCTAAGTGATCGGGAGACACCCGACAAGCTGCTCTAAGGCAATTTGTATTGATTGAGAGGCGCCTAGAGAAAGCACCAGCCTTTAAACAGAAAATAATATTTAGCTTTTATGAGAGATTACCTGCAACAGGAGCAAATGCTACCAGCTTCAGCTCCACCAGGAGAAGAACACTACTACATTAGTCACAACTGCATACTTCATCAGGGTGAGGAGGGGGAGATAAACAAATTTCGGGTTGTTTTGACGCATCGATGAAATCATCAACAGATGTCACCTAAATCAAGTTTTTTGCGCAGTGGTCCCTCATTGCAGCAGGGAATTGTGGATATATTGCTAAAATTTTATGTACACGAAGTGGTGCTTATTACTGATATCAGGAAAATGCAATGCAACATACTTGTCAGCAAGAAGCACCACCGATACCAGATAATATTTTGGAGAGAGGATCGAGAGGACAGCTTAAGGGAGTTCTCTCTAGCCAATGTGACATATGGGGTTTCAGCTGCTCCCTTTTTGGCATTTCGTACCCTCCATCAGCTTGTGGAAGATGAAGGAGCGGCATTTCCAGCTGCTTCTACTACATTTCAGACAGAAACCTATATGGATGATGTGGTGACGTCGGTCAAGTCCCTAGCAACGGCAAAGCACTTGCAGCAAAAACTGATCGTGATGCTAGGCAAGGCCGACTTCCAGTTAAGAAAATGTATTAGTAACTGGCAAGAACTGCTGGCGGAACTACCCCCAGAGTACTGTGCTATATAAAGGGAGATATTCTCTTTCATGAGTGAGCTGGAGAGCTCCACCAAAATTTTAGGATTCCTCTGGAATACAGTTCACTACCAATTTTCGTACCAAGTACAGCTGATGGCCAGACAAGCAACTAAACATATCATTCTCTCTATGGTTGCACGGCTGTAAGACCCCTTGGGATATCTGGCCGCTGTAATCTTTGTTGGTAAATATCTGATCCAACATCTGTGGCAATCTAGAACTTAGTGCGATTCTCCAGCACCAGCTAAAGTGCAGGAAAAGAGGTGCAGATTTCAGGAGGAGCTCCCTCTGTTAGCAGAATTTAAGATCCCAAGGTGGCTGCGAATTGAAGAAAAGGTAAGGTTGCAGCTCCACGGCTTCTCAGAAGTTCCTAACGTGGATATGCTGGGGTTGTATATTTGAGGGTTGAAGGGGAGGACGGGAATGTTACGGTTTTATTCCTGTTTGCACGAGCTAAGGTAGCCCAATTTAAAAGGATAACATTGTCCCCGATTAGAGCTTTGTGCTGCAGTACTGGTTGCAAAGCTCCTAAGATATATTTGCCAATTCCTTTTTAAAGAGGTTGTCACTGTATGGACTGATTCTAGTGTAGCGTTGAGGTGGATAAAAACGTCACCTCATCGTTGGAGTACGTTTGTTGCAAACAGGGTGAGTCATATACAAGAGTGGCTATCCCCAAATCAATTTCGGCACGTCCCAACCTCTACTAACCCGGCGGACTGCGCCAGTGCCCTAGTGAACTTCTGGACCATTCCTTATGGTGGAGTGGACCAGCATGGTTGAGGAATGCTGGCTCATCTTGCAGCAAACAGGCTCAGTGACGGAAGAAGCGAAGGCAGTGACACTGAACGTCACATTGGACGCCAATGATATTCCTACTCAATGGATGAATCGCTTCTCCAAACTGTCAACATTAAAGAGAGCTACCGCCCTTATTTTATGATGGCTAGATAGAATACAATCTAAATTGCCAAATCCAGGGGACGTCACTGCAGAGGAATAATCAGCCACCATGCTTCGTCTTGTGAAACTGGTACAGCATCAGGACTCCGAGGAAATAGCTTGATTTGAGGCGAGGAGATCGTTACATTTTATCGCAGTGTTTTGTGGTGTTTTGTTTGCTAGTTCGCAGCCTATTATTAGAAAATAATACAATCCACATAGTTTTGTTTTAGTTGCAATCACGGTAACGATTCTGAAAGTCCAGTTATGTCCGTGGTTTCAACAATTACTTAAATCTAGTAATCAATAAATATATTTATAAATCCGTAAAATTATATAGATCTATTAATAAATATAAATATATATCAATATACATATATATAATATAAATTACATAATAATATAATATATATACTTATATTTACACATGCCTCTATATTTATCTATATATCTAATTATATATGTATATATTTATGACTATATTATATATAAGTGTATATATAAGTATATATAATAATATATAAAGTATATATAAGTATATATTTATGTGTGTATGTATTTATAAGATCAGAATACTGCCATTTACTTTTTGACATACAAGTTACAATTTACAGATTTATATTCATAAGAAGAGCCTCATCTGACTTCTGGAAATGCTACTATCACTACCTTTACCTATTCATGCCTCAACACATGTGATTTGCAGTTGTCAATTTTTAGACATATTCTCAATACCTTTGAAATCACATTACTGAAATAGTAATATGTTAACAATTTTGACAGCAAAAATCTTTTGTTTTATTCTTAAAGATCATTACTATGAATATCAGAGAGTATCTTGGTAGTATATAGAAACATATCCACGATAAAGCGTACTTTCTGTAATTGAGGTGAGTGACCTGCGATTCACTTTAAACTTCCTAAAGTCACATCCATCAACTTCCCGGATTGCTAGCAACCCTCCCATAGTTGAAACATTTTCTAAAATTAACCAAAGGCTAGCGGAATTAAATAGAGAGATGGAAAATTTACCTGTTGTTGACCAATCAAATAATGTAAAGATTTCAATTTGTTTTTAATTCAATAAAGTCTCGGCCGGAAAAAAAAGAGTTTTTTCTCTCTGTTTGAAGCAATGAAAATCAATGCCCCGGTTTGTAATTCCGGGAAACGCCGGGTACTTCTATAAGTGATGAAATACTACAAATATTCTTTCAATAAAAAAATATAAATAATTTTAATGTGTAAATATTTAAAAAAATTAACACAATATACAATATTTTTTTTTCTATCACTAAACAGCTATCACTAAGTATTTCACCTTTGGTTTCAAAAGTATTTCGAATATTATATCCGGGTTCGACCCGATTTGAAAGATTGGACATCGCATACCCCTAGAGTACAATTTGTGTGAGGGTCCCCATGATCTGTACGACCGCTTAGACGAATCTTCAAGATGTCATTGTTAAACAATTCTACTGCTCTCTTCAGATGTCTGCCGAAACAGTTGCTATCAAAATTGACTTATTTTTTATTCTTTATTACAAAAGAAGCATTTTTTTCTCTCGTACATAGGTATTTTTGATCTTGTAGTGTAGCTTTGTTCTTCCTCTTGTGTATGTCTGAAAATAGATGACTTTAGCTCACATAGTTGCTCTTCATACAATCCTTCATTCTTCCTCTTGTGTCTGTCTGGAAATAGATGACTTTAGCTCACATAGTTGCTCTTCATACAATCCTTCATTCTTCCTCTTGTGTCTGTCTGGAAATAGATGACTTTAGCTCACATAGTTGCTCTTCATACAATCCTTCATTCTTCCTCTTGTGTCTGTCTGGAAATAGATGACTTTAGCTCACATAGTTGCTCTTCATACAATCCTTCATTCTTCCTCTTGTGTCTGTCTGGAAATAGATGACTTTAGCTCACATAGTTGCTCTTCATACAATCCTTCATTCTTCCTCTTGTGTATGTCTGGAAATAGATGACTTTAGCTCACATAGTTGCTCTTCATACAATCCTTCATTCTTCCTCTTGTGTATGTCTGGAAATAGATGACTTTAGCTCACATAGTTGCTCTTCATACAATATTTTGCTTCGATACATGTTTGCCTTATGAATACATTGCCTGTGGTGTTCCGAACGCCCTGATGCTTTCATTTTTCATTTCCTGAGGTGTTAATTTGCATACTCGAGACTTATGTTCAAGCGTTCACTATTGTTCGAATCAGCTCTCTTCTAAATACACTCTAAAACTTTTTCATACATTCTGGATTAACTAGGGCAGAGTTTTTTTTTGACGTAAGATACACAAGGAAAAGTATGAACAAAGATATGAAAAAAGGTCACTCTTCAACTGCTCTTAGAAATATTTTTTTATATTTTCTTTACAGAATACTACCAATTACTAGACCCTCTAATAAACTATAAGGAAAATAATTGTTAGAAATCATGAATAAGGAACTACGGACAGGAAGTTACACCGGAAAACACAATAATAGTGATATAGCTTCTAACGATACTAGCTATCAAATTATTTTATTGATATATTTTTATTTGGTGTTTTATAGCGAACAAAAAAATTCCTTAGAATATTTGATAGGATCAATCTGAAAGGAGTTTTAGATCAAATTCTGGTTGATGAACTGTAGCGGCGGTCATCTTGGATATATGACGTCACACAGGCCCTCTGCCACATATTAAGACCAAACATCTGGTAACTAATGATTATAATATGGTTCATTTGCAATACATTCCCAGTAGACATAACTTCTCTTCATTTAAAATCTCACGGAATTACAGATGCCCCTCAGATAATATTTATATTAAGGGAAAACATAATATTTAATAGCCGCACTCAATACTTTGTTGATTAGTTTGATGGTGATATTGGCTGACAAACAACAAAACTACTAGCACACATGGACAAGGGAATTGAAAGAGGAACTTTTGGCCAAGCATGCAAATAGTCTACCACCGATCTATTTAGAAATAGCTGCGTGTTCAAGAGCATTATTCACAAAAATAAGGTTTATTAAAAATATATTGTAAATATAGCCTATGGTTTTGGTTAAAGTATACACTTACATTAAGTAGAAATTAATATTAGCGGGTACTGCTGGGATCACACGTGAATTAAATTAAATTAGTTTAAAAATGACACCCTGACAAAAGTCCCGGCTGGATAAAATTCCCGTGTCCATTAGTTTGCCAGGATTTAAGTAATAAAAATGACCTCTATCGAGGAAAGAAGTGATCTTGATATATATATATATATGTTTATGTGTATATAATTAAGTAAATAAACCTCATTAGTTGACCACAAAGCAACGGGAAAAAAAACCATTCAGAGCAGGAGAACAGAAGAAGCCAGGAGGTTTTCCCTGGAGGAAAATAGCTTGTAAACCTACAAACTCTAATGTATAGGTGTCTTCTGTGTATGAGTATGTGTATGTATAAGTATGAGTGCGTATGTGTGTGATATACATGTGTGTGTTTTCTAGACTACCATCCATTGGTTTGTGTGGTAGAAGGGTGGAGGTGAGGTCGCATCCCGATATTTATGTGACTGTTTGTTCTGAACTCACGAAGGATTGCACAGGCAGGGGGGGTTTCAAACCTCACGAGATGGTTAGATTCTACCAGTAATTGGTTCCCACAAGATTTCAACTCTCTCCAAAAAAAAAAAACTTCTCTTCTCTTACCCCCTCTTTATCCCACCCCTCCGCCCCCTAAACCACTCAACTTGTTGTTCTAGGTTCCCCGTCCAAACCTCCCCTGACCTTCTGGTGATTTCCAATTTGTGGTATTGAAGTGGAGATCACAAAAGGGGAAATACTTTCTTTTGAGTGGAAGGAGGTGAGAGGGGGGTGAAGAATTTTCTTCCTTCCTGTTCTTTCTACACATTTTTACACTTTGGACAAATTCTTTCGGTCATACTTCCTTGCTACTAAGACATACGTTATTAGTTTGGCTCACCCAAAGATTCCTTGAAATGGTATCTTAAGTCAATTTAAAAAACAAATAAACTTTAGTAAATATTTCTTTAGTTTTACATTCAACAGAAGAGTTACTATAAAAATAAATGGTACGGAACTCCGCACGGACTTTCTCACTCCATTGTTTGAAAATGGAGATATTTACAAAAAGCTCGTAATATATGTGAAACGAAATAATATACACTAGCGAACCCGAGCAAAAATAGCATTATACCTACGTTAAACATTTTTTGAATGCCAAATTTAAATGTTATGATTTTCTTTTTAAAGAATTAAAGACCTCTCTAGTATATATGGACCAAAAAAAGATCGATATTGTGTCCACAGGGGTCAGTACCTCATATTAAAATTTCGACTTCGCCTTAAAATTTTCGAGATTTTATTATGGATTGCACATCTTATGGTTAACGCATTTTTATTAAATTTCCCATTTATAAATTTAGACCAATAAAAAGGTATATATCTATTGACTATTGAGTCTTAAATGATAGAGATATAGCTTTGCTGTACAAACATTTCCCCAAAGAGGTTAAAGAAAAAAGAACATAAACTTTTTGAGAGACTTACTTATCTACTTACTCTGTGGAATTAAATAATGATTGCGTTAGAACTTAAATAGTATCTCTGTACAACTAAATTCACAAAATTATATTAATATACTCACCAATATCTCCGAAGCTATTGGTTTTATAAATATATATTTCAAATAAAAGTATTTTATTTTTAATAGTACTACAATTTTGTAATGATAAGTTATTTAGTATCTTAAATAGTTGCGGAGATAATGAAATTTCCTTTTCTGTAAAGTACCCTAAAAGTCATTTTCATAGGAAAATGAAAATATCCATTTTGTTTATAATCTTAATAAACGCCTAAATACGAATTTTAATCAAAATCGATTTTTTATCTTTTCGTCCTTTATTAAACTGCTCTTAATTTTAGGGTTAAACAGACACACAGACAGACTGCATTGCAAATTAGTGTTCGGGGGGGGGGGGGGGGGTCATGCATGATACGTCGACATCCATCAACATTTTAGGTTAGAATTTATTACGGTCGCAATACTTGACCTTTTAGTTTTAGAAATGTTAAAAAATATATTTGTGTTTAGCTTGAAAATTATTGGTTTTATAAAAATATACTTCATATAAAATGTTTGTATTATAAATAGACCTACATATTTGTAATGACAAGTAATTTCATATCTCAAATAGTTTCGGAGACATGATAAGAAATGAGAATTTACGCATTAGACAGGAACCCTTAGTCATTTATCCGAAAAATGAGACTAGCCATTTTGTTTATAATATTGATCAATGCTTGGAAATTAAATTTAATCAAAATCGTTGGAGCTTGTTTTGAGAAAATCGATATTTTCTTTTTTGCCCTTCAGTAAACTACCCCTAATTTTAGGGGCAACCCTATGAAGACCCTGGATACCAAGCTTTAGCCCTGTCTAGTCTATTACTAGAGTGTCGCCTTAGACCATGCGGTCATCAAAGAGGGTTAAGATTTGTTAGAAAAAAGAAAGATTCCTTGAAAATAGAGCCTATGTCAATAAATAATACATAGCTATTCAGATTTTTGGGCTCAGGATATCAGAGATAGAACATATACATAATTTACCACTGGATGAGGATCTTTAAATTAAGTAAATGTACCACCATTCACGTGGAGAAGATGTAAAATCAGCCACAGAAATAGCAATATTATCTTATCATCTATTTATGGTCTCCGTGTTCCTTCACTCTCACGTTTGTGCTGAGCTAATTAGTTCTCAAACAAACCATGTGGAGGTTTTTTGGTCATTAGAGGAGTACAATAAGATATCTCGTATAATATCCCTGCTTTATTTTAAGACAAAGAATAATGATGAATCTGAAAATTAGCAGTCTAATATACGTTCTATTGAAAGCGTACTTACACCACTAATCTCCCTCCACCCATTTAAATGTTCTCGATTAATAGCAGGCTTACGTTCTTGTACGCACTTGCGGTATGTAAAAATACATCTCCAAGAAATACACACACAAAGGAATATACTTATGATTGTATTACTCTTGTTTTGATGGTTCCACAGAACACTATTGTTTCTTTACGTCCTTAGATCTAAAAATACTGTTGTGAGTCAGCTTGTTAGTTTAGTCTTATCCCTCCTGTTGCCATGAATGACAGAAATGTAAACAAACAAGTTTGTTTTATCTTGTAGCTAGTTTTATCATAATAAGCCTACAATAATTTTACAGAAGGATCAAAAAGATTCTATGGAAATAAAAAGCTATCAGTTAAGCTGCTGGGTTCTAAGGTAAAGTCGCAAACCTTTTCTTGGTTATCGACGGAAATTTGTTATGACCTAGGATGTGACCACTCTGTAAAAATATCTGCAAGTACTTATTTTAGAGACCAAAGTTAAGGGAAAACGTTAGAATGAATAAGAACTACTCGTTGCTGGTAACGAGATTGATTTTATCTTAAAATATTTTAGCAACTCGATTCATTAAATATTTTCAATCAATGCATATACATTTCAAATTGTATTAATTTAATTGACAAATCGCGGATATATTTTAAGTCAAAATCCATCCAGGATAATAGTTTTATTAAGGGGACCGTCTCCAAAAATGTAAGGACAATTTCACCTTCACGCCTTCTTCTGCATTGAACAGCATTGTATACATTTATATGCTTTATAGGGCGTACTTTTGTACCCATTGTCACATATGTCGCAGAAACATGGACAATGAATGTAAGAGAAACTAGGAAAGTGGAGGTTATGGAAAATAGATTTGTGAGGAGCATGTTAGCTGTCACCAGGAGAAACAGGATTAGGAAAGAAGTTATCCTAGTAAGAGTGAAGTTACATGGAGTATATGAGATAGTAGAGAAAGCAAGCTGAGATTGTATGGCCATGTAATGGAAGCATTTTACCAAACTGACCTGGCTACAGACTATAAATCCTTGATGATGAGAGTTATTTACATTTAAAAATAATTATTCTTCAATTTTGCTGAATATTCCAAATATACTCAAATGATTTAACTCTTCTAGATTTTATTATTTTTTATAAACGTCACGGCACCACAATGTGATTGTGACACCTGGCTACAGCTGTATTACTTACATTCTTTTTAAAGCATCGCGTCTTACTACCCGTTCAGATTATACACCTATGTACTAATTACGCAAATGGATTAAGGATGATTAATGTGTCATCACTCGTGCGGAAGGAGAATGGAAAATTATATTGAAAAAAACACCTTCAGTATACCTGACTGTTATTCAAACTCCGATTTCCCCATCATAAAAAGTTTGCCACTGTGAAAAACTTCAAAAAAGAAACTAAAATAGCTTCCCAACTTCCATCAGCTCACAGTAGGTATCAAGTGCAGTGCTGGGACATGTCAGAACTGGAATAGCTGTCGCCATACCTGGAACTGCTCCTAACTGTATTGCGAGAATGACGCCTTAGACCACACAGTCACTGAACAGGTATAGTACCTACATAATTTAGGTACTATTCTTTGGATGAGATGGAAATGGCTCTTAAAACTCCAATCTCCAGTAGCTAGAGTCAATCTCACTAACCGTGCCCCCAGTCTAGTCATTTAACATAGAAAGGTGATTACAACATATTTTAAATTCGGTAGATAATTTTGACTTAGCATGCACCATCTCAAGAAAATAACACTTTGAATGGGGCTTGAACTCTGCACTGACCATCTTTAGCTCCGGTCGAATATTTGCCCTAAGCGATATAATTTTCTTGCCAACTTTGGAACTAAACTTATTCGTAGCTTATTCAAAAAGCTAAGTTGGCGGCTTGTGTTTCACATGCATTAAAGTTATCCTCTACGTAGTTTCAGACTGTGAGCCTCATCCTACAATTAAAGTCAAGACAATCCAGTAAAGCTTTTCTACCCGTTGTTTAATATTGAAACACGTGAACTTGTATGAAGAAGACACGAGGTGAGACTATTAGACAATGAGGTTGAGGTTGTAGCTGCCCCTGTTCCCCCTCACCCATTAAAAACACAACCCCAACCACCATTGGGCTTTTGGATGATTCAGATATTGAGGCACTGGACGGAACATGTTGACCGAGCCTAGGCTGAGTACAAGTTCATACAGACAAGAAGGCGAGCTGTTTTATCTCTCTTAGCGTCCCCTCTTAAGAAATAATAGTTCTATAAAATCACGAATTATATGTAGTAAAGAAAATTGTAATATTATTCTATCAGGAATCTTTCAAATAC
Source organism: Timema podura (assembly GCA_033556935.1). Lineage (NCBI taxonomy): Eukaryota > Metazoa > Arthropoda > Insecta > Phasmatodea > Timematidae > Timema > Timema podura. The sequence goes on along the minus strand of JAVRXN010000007.1, from coordinate 11,986,047 downwards.
ACATTTTTTAAAGTTATGGTCAATATTAAAGTGTGTGTAGGCTAAACATTAATTTTTAATAGATATGTAGCTTGGCCTTTAATTGATATCAAATTTGAGCCAAAATCGAATTAAAATCATTCAAGATAAACATTATTTCGTATCATTAGTTAGAATATATATTTTAATTTGGAGTATTTAAAGTGAATATTTTATATTAACTTATTGTACTATCAAATTAACTACAAACTAATTTAAAATTGTACAAAAACTACATTGTCATTAGTGATGGTCTAAAAGAAGTCAAAATTTCAACAGAAACAAAAATTTTCGGGTGTGTTGAGGATGAAACGTTTAACTTGATGCGTCTTATGAACGAAACTATATTTCATTTTCAAAAACATCAACTAAATTGTCTGGTAGAGTTCAATTTAAATAGGAGGCTCTCGGCTACAATAGAAGCGTTTATGTATTCATATGTCATGCCATGTGATCCTGAGCTGTCACTATATATAATGAATATTATAAAAATAACACTAATAAAATATTATAATGTTGTCAATTTATTATATATTATATTTTATCCTCCAAAAGGCCCTTCTTATGAAAATTAGACAATATCTCAGTAATAATGTTTTAGCTCGGGCCGTGTATTGCTTCGAACAAAACTTATCATTATTATAATTATATTACCAGGAATGCACATACTTATGTGAATTAAAGCAACAAAGCTAATTACTTGTAATCAAAAAGAGAAACTAATAACCTGTCTGGTGTAACTCAACAAAATAAATGAGAGAACATCAACAAAGTATCAAGGCAAAGATTGTTCGTGTAGGTATTTTGCAAAATGTTGAGGGCTGTAAGGGGGGAGGCAGAGTAATAAGGGGTGTAAGGGCAGGAGGAACGAGGCATGAACTTCACTACCGAGATATTCGTTTCACCAACAGAAGTTCGTTCCTCCATCTTCTGAGGGCTGCGTGTTACGTCACATAGCTGGCATTCCTCAACCTTGGTATCTAGACAGAAGAAAGGGGGCTGGAGGAAGGTTCCCCCTCCCTTTCCCCGATACTTGTTAGTGTTCTCTTCTACGTCACCACCTCACAGCTTGATGAACCTCGTCATCACTTCAAACACAATTCGAGTAAGAGATGCAAATAGTCTTTTGAAGCTCTAGACCTCTAATAGAGGCTGGCTGGGGCTTACATTATTTTGTAACGGAGAAACTAAAAATATTGAAACAAGTTTTTATACTTGATATCAAAAGTTAGTTAAGTTAGAGTGTCTACAAAAAGATAAAGGAATTTCTTAAAAATAAATTACATCTTGGAATAAAATATAATAAATAATAATTTTAAGAAATCTTTTATAAAAGTAGAAACACATATATTGAATTATTTTATTATTGATATTAACTAGATATATTATCTGTAATACTCACTGAATATGAAGTTATAGTAGATATAGCCTGCTGGCTGGAATAACTGTGTGAACTAGTGGTACTTACCTACTCTATGGCATTAGGGACTTGCAAGTTTATTGCTGCACTTACAAAAGTAAACCACCTATCTTTATCATGAGCGAGCTCTATCCAGTCCACCTCATTACACCCTATCTCTATCTTGAGATAGTTCTGTTCAGTCCCCCTCATTACACCCTATCTCTATCTTGAGATAGTTCTGTTCAGTCCCCCTCATTACACCCTATCTCTATCTTGAGATAGTTCTGTTCAGTCCCCCTCATTACACCCTATCTCTATCTTGAGATAGTTCTGTTCAGTCCCCCTCATTACACCCTATCTCTATCTTGAGATAGTTCTGTTCAGTCCCCCTCATTACACCCAGTCCACCTCATTACACCCTATCTCTATCTTGAGCTAGTTCTATCCAGTCCACCTCATTACACCATATCTCTTTCAGGTCCATTCTAATGTTATCCTCCAATCAGCGTCAAGGTTTTATATTGGTCTCTTTATTGGTTTGCCAATCAATGTCCTAAGTACTGTTCTAGATTCTCCCATCGAGCTTCATGTCCCAACTATCGTAATCTGCGACAGTTGATTATCCTAACAATGTCTTGTGATGAGTTCATACATGTGTCGTTATGTAATCTCCTGCCATCCCCAGTAGTCTCATCCCTTTTTGGACCAAATATCTTAAGTTTCTTGTTTCCGAACATCTTAAATTTGTTTTCTTCATGTTAGGTAAGAGACCACGTTTCACACTCATAAAGAACAACCGGTAAAATGATTGTTTAGTATATTCTGAGCTTCACATCCCTGGACAACAGAATATGTAACAACAATCAACTCACCGAGTAGTATAATTAATTTACCTGCTATATTTTGTTCAAAATTTCCAATCTAATAACGTTATTGCTAGTCGGCGTTGTTCCTTAATACTTAAACTCACTAACCCTGTCTATAGAAGTTTTTACTTCCTGGAGCTGAAATTATACAGTAAAATGTTAGGAAAACTTCAAATAGTATTATTAACAAATAAATACAGATCTTTCGGGCTAATGCCACCAAAAATATTTGAGGTGAGAACATAAGCTCTACTTTGAATACGTATCCACGAGCCCCTCCCAATGGAAGACTTTAGTAAAAAGACCTCCCTCAGCAAATCACGTTCGAACTCACAGATACAAGCAGTGAGATAAGGTTCCGAGGAGGTATTGAGCAATCTGGTAAAGTAGAGGAGGTGCGGGCGGGAGTTTAACTCTGACTGAATCAGGAGGAGGAACGGCTTCTTTTTACTGAAATATAGCGGTGATACTATCTCTAACTCGGTGTTACAATCTCTTGATTTATTTTTGGAACTTTTCATTGAATCTTATTGTTTTATCACGATTTACTTCGCAACCTTAGTCGGAGAAGAATTACTGCACCACTGCAAAGCGGAAAGAAAAAAGATTTTGTTGAAAAATATACCGTGCTTTAATTGAAAGGAGTAATTAATACCTATGTTTGTTTTTTGATGTATATAAATACTTATTTAAAATCAATCATAGAATATTAAATAAAAATGTATATACAGTATATATTTTAATATTATATTTAGAGTTTATATCATTAAACTATATCAACATATTTAGCTACTCTCATACTAGAGATGTCACATTTAGCTACTCTTATACTAGAGATGTCACATATATAAACAATGTCATACTTTCAAAATTCAGTCTTTAATCTTAGCTAGATTTAAAATCATGATTTCTCCTCTAAGTATTATATAAATATGATGTTTGAACAGAATACATCAAATTATCTCAGCTGTAGATTCGGATACCGAGGAACACATATACAAACAGACAGACGGATATACACATAGACAGGCAGATAGACACACAGACAGATGGATAGACACATAGGCAGGCAGATATGTAAGAACTACTGTTTTGATTCCATGGACGTATAAAACTTGGAGAACTTCCACTCTTTCAATAATTGCGTGGAGTGATGCTAAAATAATAAATACACAGAATATTTGCCGTTCTAAATAGTACATACTTGTCTCTTACCAGTTACAACCGTCACTTTCTCTCTCCCTCTCTTTACCCTCTTTCTCCGAGTTATCTCTTAAAGAGACGCCACAACAACCCCTATCCTTTATCTCTCCCTCCAATACAATCATACCAGCTATTCTCCTTGTTAAGGGCACACCATATCAAATTAAGGGAGGGTAATAGTTTTAGCGAACTTGCTAACAGATTAGTTCTTCGACAAAGACAATGGCCTTCTCTTGTGCCACAGATACCTCCAGGCCCTGCACGGGAGACGGAGGGGGGTAAAGCTGGATGGTCGATTGTTGGATGGTACCGGGTAGCTCGGAGGGTATTATGTGATATAGGAGTCTCCAGGATTGCTTAAAATAATTTGGGGATTTATTTCTCATTTTTGTCGATTAATTTAATCGTTAAATACATGCAACCATAAACGTTATAGCATTATTATATGTTATTCTTTGGAATCTTTTTAAAATATGGAAAGAAAAATATTTTTAGCAATAAATACTTAAAGCTTATATTTTAAAACTAAAAACTGTCATGGGCAGTACACAAGTAAAATGGACGCTCATAAATTAAGCTTTGATATCTCCGTGATTAGAGTTTTTAAAAACAACTGTACTGGAGCAGTGTCTAATTTCGAGAACATAGCTTGCTCTAAGAATAGTGGTGGTGTGATGGACATTACGGGCTTTGCCTAGTTAATTATCAAACAAACGTAGCATTGTTTGGAATGTTTTAAAATCGTTTGTTATGTAGCGGTGTGTTGAAAAACATGAACTACAACCAGAAAAATAAAAATAACATAAATATAGTTCTACCGACCATCCAAACCAAATTAACTTAAACCTATTCTCAGCAACCATCTAAACAGAACAAGTCAAAGTTTATTTCTACCAACCATCCAAACAAAATACTAAACCTACTAATACCAAACACCCAAACAAAATAAGCCAAAGCCTACTTCTACCAAACATCCAAACAAAAGAAGCCTAAATTTACTTCTACCAACCACTTATATACCTAAACCTACTTCTACCAACCACCCAAATAAAATAAGTCTAAGCCTGCTTCTACCAAACAGAAAGCCAAAACTATCCAAACTAGCCAAACAAAATAGCCTAAATACATTTTTACCAAAAATCCAAACAAAACAAACCTAAAAATGCTTTTACTAATCATCCAATAAAAAAAAACCTAAATCTACTTCTTTTCTACGCCTCCTTAAAAAAAAAATCATAGATATATTCCAAACTGGAGAAAATCGAAAGTGCATAAGATGGGGAAACCTCATACAAAAATGGACGAAGATAAGGATAAAAATCACGCAGGGAAAAAACAATTTCCCAACGTGGTAACATGGCATACATGTATTGTAAACAACCCTCCAACTCTTCACAACAATTACAATAAAACTACAGGTAACAACCTCTTTTTGCCCTCAATGAAATGAAGGCTTAATGGATAATGGTGGCTACAGGAAATATTATTTCTGTGCCAAAATGAGCAGACTTTTATAAATCCAAAATAAAACCTTTCGGGTAAAACTGGCCAGCCCACACATTCTGTACCTATTAGTATACATATTTATATAGACGTTTGTTCTTGTACCGGTTAGGAAACAAAACACAAGCCTATGCTATGAACCACCGACAAATGAACGAACAATTGATAAACATGTTTTAGACACATATTGAAAGATACATCAGGAAGTATGGTGGAGACATTCTTATATAGGAATTTCAAGTTTGCTTCACAAGCTACAAAAATTATTTCATCCATCCCATTGCAAAATGTCTTATTCCTGTTTGTTTAAATATCGATTACTTTGAGCCATTGCTTTAGCTACTAATTTTTGTTTTACAGAATATTTTTTATACATTCACAATATATTTATAGCCTAGTATCATTGGCGTCTTGTTTAGCCATTTAATTACTGTCATAACTCATTAGGATACTTCTAATGATTTAACTGGTCTTTCAGTCAGATTGTCAACCGCTTTCCGTTTACAAAGGTTTCTTAAAACTTTCTTCTGAAGCCGGCCTCTCTGTAGCTTTAAATGGCTGTGTTCACTTACAATCTTTAGTACCTAACTGGCCTGAGAGTTTGTGTGGACCAAATTGTTATAGTTCCTCATAGTACATCTTCAATAAAATGTCCACTGGCTAATTCACAAAACATCCAATACTTATAAACTTTGAAATATATATATTTCTTGCCTTTATTACTCACCATGTCCATGGCTCTCATTTGCTGAGGGAATTAGTTTGGTGCAAATAATGGACATGAAGAGGATATAAACACAATACAACTCAAATTGAAATAATGATGTGTAGTTCGTAAACGAACGGGTCAAATTGAACGACACAGTAAAGAGAATGAATTCAGAAAGCGGTGATTGAGTTACGAGTCTGGTCATCTAATTAAACAATACGATGTCAACAAGTGTTGTTAACATGTGAGGCTCAAATACTACAGACAAGGGTGCACTATGGATGCAACTAGCTCGTGCGCTTCTCATAGAAGTACTTCAAAGCAGGTACACAAACTCAGCCTGTGCGCTTCCCGTACAAACAAAATACAGCTAATAAACCTACTTGTACAAAGAAGCCAACCTCTCTCCCCCGCTTCCAAAATAGAAACCTAAACATATATCTACCAAGACCCAAAACCAAATAAACCTAAACATACGTCTAACAACCACAAAAAAAACCACCTATAATAACTCTTCTACGGAATGCGAAATAGAAGTGAAAACAAACCATTCTACTCAACCTAATGTTTCAAACGAACCAACTTGTTGATGCCACTATTTCTTCTGCACGACTAAACACTGAGTAGAGAGAACATCCGCTGCACAGCGCTGGCGTCGTTTATCTTCTGAAGCGTTTTTACATGGCTGGTGCACACCGCTGACACGTCACAAACAAACAAACATGTGACACTGATTGCTATCAGGAAACTCCAGCGATCATATAGATGAGTCAGTAAAACATAGAGGCACCGTGGGATTACTGAGTAGCTAGATATTTTAACAAGGATGTCATCTAAAACTAGATAGTGTCAAATTTCCATAAAAACAGCCTCTTCTGTGAATAAGAAAATATACTACATAAAATATCATGTTTTCCCTTCTTTTCTTCCTACCAAAATTGTACTCTATCACCGATTTAAATAAATGTTACGACACAATCGCACAAACGTTCTTATATTGTATTTTATAGCTTGGAAGGAAATTAAAAAGCTATATTTTTCAGAAAATTACCCTTAAATACGTTTTCTCATAAAAATAAACACATAATATTGTTAATCACAGTAAACACTTTTTCCATAAAATTTGTAAATCAAATTGCTCAAATATTTTTAACACATTTTAAATTGAAAAAAAAGTTTTTTGTAAACTACTCTGAACATATTTTTAAATTTAAAAAATAAGACGGTATTTTTATTTATAATGAAACGAAACTTCCAGCTTCCCATTTTAAGCTCAACCTTCAAGTTCACATATAAGTAAATATTAATCATACTCTTCAAATTCAGATTTGAGATGTGACTGTTTAGTTCTTTACACGTTTATTTTTACGTCACTAACTTTTTAAAAATGTAGTAGTTTTTAGTATTCCTAGTTGATTTTATCATATATAGTTTCTTGATGAATATGATTATTTGAACGCATTCTAATGACATTTACAAATTTATATGAAAAATACCCTTTACTCTTAAAATTCCCTTCAAATATATTTTTATAAAGCATCCAATGTTAAAATATATTTCTCTAAGGCTACCTCAATTATTAATTCAATAAACTACCGTTTAGTGGCCTTGCATTATACTTTGGATCGAACATTGTAGGACCTACATGTTGATTATAGACAGGTGCTTTGTGAATATAAAAGATTGGTTGTAACATTTCATACAATTATAGAATACTAGCACTGCTCGGGAGGAATATTAGAGGAGGAAAAGGTTAAAAGGGTGAAAAATGTGCATAAAGGCAAAAAGGGTTGATATAATTAATTATTTTTTTAAAGATAAAAAGAGTGAGAAAAATCGGGCAGTAAAAAAGGGTAAAACATTTTAGAAGGATTAAAAGCGTTAAAAGGTAGAAAAAAGGAGTAAACAAATACTATTTTAGGGTAAAAATGTTCAACGGTCTAAAAGGTGCAAAAAGGGTCAAAAAGAGTTAGAAGTTAAATCAAATCTTCTTTTTTTTACTGCATTTACCTTTTTAGCCCCGTACAACCCATTTCCTTTTTACTATTTTAATCCATTTCCACCCTGTTTACCCTTTGTAACACATTAATCATTTTACCTTTTTCTTCCCTATTGGCCACATTTTACCCTTTTTGCTTATTTGCCACTTTAACCATTTTTATTTCTTTTACCCCTCCTACCTCATTTAACTTTTATATTATTTTTATTTGAGCAATTTTTTGCACTCCATTCAATATTTACCCTTTTTGCCCTTTCTACCATTTTAGTTATATTTTGCCATTTTGTCATTTTTGACTTTTTTCATTTTGGTCCTAATTAACATTTTTGCAGTTTTTGACCTTTTGGTAGTATTGCCCTTTTTGATTAGGTTTACTTTTTTACCTTCTGTACTCGGTCCCGGCACAGATTTATCTGATTGCCAAACCCTTCCTTCACCTCTGACAAGATGTGTATTAATCACAACTTGTGAATGTGTGGAATGCCAGGCCTCCACCGTGGTTCGGATCCCACGTTAAACTGTAGGTCCTCCATTTCATCTCACAATCACCCTACCATTACACATATTAGCTTAAGTGCGTATAACCCGAACGGGTAGTAAGACGCGGTGCTAATAATAATAATAATAATAATAATAATAATAATAATAATAATAATAATAATAATAATAATAATAATAATTTACCTTCTGTACTCCTTTTAACCGTTTTGACCTTTTTGCACTTTTTATAATTGCAAATCTTAATTACTTGGCTTAGCCCCGGAGAAATGTTTTAGGGTTAAAAGGCGTAAGAAGATGCAATGGCGGTCTAAGTTCACTGACAAAATGAATGGACCTGTCATAAAACAGAACACATAATAATAATAATAATAATAATAATAATAATAATAATAATATGTTATAACCTCGTCTGCTATTTCTAAAACATTTAAATATTAAACTAATTTGACAAGGTGCGTATAGCCTGAGAGGGTTGTAATGCACTGTATTAGACACTAATCATAATACATCTTGTTACTGACACAGTTGTTTCCCAAAATATCACTAGGTGGTTGTTTATTTTAGGATCACTTTTAACATTAAGATTATGTGGTAAACCACCCTAGACCAGGGTTTTAGCCGGCAACAACATTTCACTTTATTTCGAGACCGATATATTATACTATGTGGCCACGGGTGTGATCACTGTTTGTATATATTTTTATTAACAGCCGAATTTTATTAATACTCACATTTCTGCCATTGAGTCACATAAATGATATTCAAGAACTTTAATATTCTAAACATATTATATCTAACATTTTAACGATCTAATATTAAATTTTATTAAATAAATTATAGTAATAATTCATAAACGTTAATAAAACAGATCAATAAATCAACAAAATGCTCAAAGAATAGTTGAACGGATCCCCAATATATATTTTTTTCGAAATAATTGAGTGAAACTTTTTCTGAAAATATAGGCTATATGTATATAAAATCGAATCTGATTTACTTTTAAAATAGGTACGTTAAGAGATATTAAATTATTTGAAAATGAATTATGAATTTAGTCTAAAATTTGTTTATTTAAATTTCAATATTTAATTACACCTATTGGGTGAATATGAGGATGACAGAATTCAGAGTAAATGTAGCCACAGTAAGACAGCTGGGATTCGATCCCCGACATCTCATCCAATGGCAGGCCACACTATTCACTGCTCCTTTATCGCAAACATAAGGTTCAAAAGGATGAAACTTAACTGAGACGATCATAATTCCCGTTCAACTTATAAACAGTACACAGCCAACAAGAAATAGAAGATTCCCCCGACCCTGGATCTCGGAGGTGGACTTTGTTTTTCAGTCGGGATGAACCCATAAACACTTAACCTCTTGTATTCATCCGCAGAACAAAAAAGCGAGTGTTAGAACACTTGAAATGAAGTAATTCGTTGGGTAGAGCAAGGAAACGAACGAGAGAGATAGAGATGAAGAGGATGGTGACAAAAAGGAGGGGTGATGGTGTGATGGAAAGGGAAGATAAAGGTTAGGGGGGGGGGAGGGAAATGATCAAACTGTTCTGGTCGCTAATAGAACCCCCCCTCCCCCGACTATCTCCTTAACCCCTTCCTCTCCTTTGCAACGAGGTCGCACTAACAATCAATCGCAAACTTACAAACTAGCTAACGTAAGGGAGACCCCGTTTCTACAGGATGAAGGTGTTTGTGGAGAGAAAGGGTTGATAAAGGGGATGAAGGAGATAGGGGTGAGGGAGAAGACTCGCCGTCGAGATCTAGGAGACGAGAAAAACTAGGGTAGGTGTTCGAGAGAGGCGGTACCACTGAAAGGAATGAAGCGTTCGATTAAAGAGATAAGTTCGGGAAGGAAAGAACGAAGAATTCACCGAGTACCATTTCACTCGCTCTCTCTCTCTCTCTCTCTCTGTAGTGACGGCGGTGGTGTTGGTGACGATGGTGATGATCACTATCGGGACAATTTATAGCCGTGACGACACGGAAAAAGCGTGAAAGTTCAGCCAAGCGGTAACAAAATGGCGCGAAGGTTATCGAACGCTACGAATGCCATTCCCCCTTTTAGCCTATCACCTCCCAATGTCTTCCTTTTGGGTTTTTTTTTAGAGTAAGCTTCCTTTTATTTCACTGTCAGAATCTTGATTATTGATCTGGGGCTGAAAATAATAAAAGGTGCATTCTAGTCTCTGTTGGTTAATTTTGTTTAAGGCGTGCACAAAGACGGTTTTCAAACTATCTTATCTAGATCAACAAGGCTAGGTGAGAGTTAGGAATTATGCCTCTTGTACCAGAATGTTGGGGCTTGAATCTAATTTAAATTTGGACCCACATTGGTGGTCGAGCAGGCTAAGGCATCAACCCCATCTAGTTTGATTGTATAGTGACGGGAATGTTGGGGGTTGAATCCTGTCTGGGTATCCATTAAGTTTTGAGTTTCCTAAGGATTTTCCAAGCTCCCTTCATGAAATGCAAGTACATTTACTCCGAGTTCTACCTTCATTGATCCTACCACATTAGTTTAAATGTACGGATAGCCCGTACACGTAGTAATATTGTTTCTATCTTATAGTTCTCCCAGAATCTTTACAAGCAATTTCTGGCACTTTTCACCAAAATCTATTGGGCCAAGCCTGTTCATCGCTTGTTCATTTCACTTACAGGGACAAAACTCGCCCAGTTCATAAATTTGGTAACGATTGGCTACGTCCAGTTCACGAACAAGTCATTCCATGAACTGGGCCGGATAAGTGGTATCCAATTCATGAACTGGGCCGGATAAGTGGTATCCAATTCATGAACTGGGCCGCATAAGTGGTATCCAATTCATGAACTGGGCCGCATAAATGGTATCCAATTCATGAACTGGACGAGTTTTTGACCTGTTCGTGAAATGGACGGACTAATATGCCAGTTCATGGAGTGGGCTGAAATAAATACAGGCATATTTTGTTTGCCAATAACAGAAACATCTTCCTTTTTTTTTTCTCCAAGTTTTACTACACATTCTGGTTGTACGCGTTAAGTGCTATGGATGAGGAAGGCTAAGGAAGCGACCCGCATTAATTGGGACTGAGGGGAAGGGGGGGAACAATATAGCAAATAACGTCATTACATCCAACTGTGATTATAAACCTGATCTCCCAGTCATGAGCGGTATAGCCTATTGCAAGAGTGATGCCTTAGACCTGGTTTGGGCAATTTTGCCGCCAATCACTACATGTGGCGTATTGACCATAAAAGTGTGGCGAGATTGAGTTTCCCAGCTCTCACAATAAAATGATGATTTTCCTGACAACATGTGCTAATTAGTATGCCCTGAGTTTGGTTGGAAGAACAGTCTAGAAGATTGAAACATATTTCTTTGCGACTGACACTGTTAACATTTTACAATATTATTCGTGTTATGTTCTAGGTATTGATACTATCCACTAAAAGTGACAGATGCAGCAGATAACATGACTTGATGTATGAATATATTGAAATTGTTTGAGTGACTTTAGTAACTACCAGATTATGTTATTCCTACCAAAATAAAAGTTTAATTTGATATTTTCTGCCTCTCAATCCAAGCATTCCACATGCGTATTGAATTTAGACACTTATCCAATGTTTCTACATCTTGTCAGGATTGCAAGACTTGGGATTAAATTGTTTTATATTTTCAATTCGAGTTATTTGTAGCAGAGTTGTCAAAGTGCACATCTTTTTAATAAACCTGTTAAAATAGTGTGTGCTGTTTTAAATGTAATTTTGAGCATCCTAATCTCTCAATTTTTACATGGGTGGTGAGTCTCACTACACAAACGCCAAACCTGTGGTTACATTGAACAATATATTGTCAGCCTCTGCCTCGGTCCATTTGATCACTGAAAATAGTTCCTAAACTACTAATAATTTTATTTCATAGATATTGATAAAATTAATAAACATTTACAGCTAAATATCGCATGACGCAATCAAGTACATTTTTAGCTGTCTGTAGATTATTTTGATCAGAATTTGAAAGTATTTAAATGTAAATTTATAAACAGTTTTACATACGTACATAAGTACGTTGTAATTTATTAAAATTAATTTCAAATTATTTGTTGATCATATAAAAGGTTAAAGTTCAGCTCGTCTACTAAAGCGGACCTCAAAGAGGAACCGATGCTTTCTGAGACCATCGGCCAGTATGAAGGGACTCACGCACCTAGAGACCAACACCACCCTATTCTCTCTCTCTCTCTCTCAGGGAGGGGATACACCTGGGTTCACAAACACCGGGAGTGTCAGGGACCAATCAGGTGTTGCCTGACCGCAAACACGCCGCAACAAGGACGCCTCATTTCCTGCTAGGGCCTCGTACACGCACGCACGCGCGCACGCCCTTGACAGGGAAATAAGGGGTGGAGGGGGGTGGAGAGCTGACCAGATTCATTAATCTCCGAGCTGACCCATGTGTATAATAAACAGTATGTAGACATACATGTATGTGTACAGCCTCTGTAAATAGAAACTTGGGGACAAGTTTGTTCTAATAGAAACTTTGAAAAATACCACTTCGGTGGTCACACGGTTTAAGGCAACACTCCCAAGATATATTGAATCCCCATTGTCGGGTGTTTTTTCCTTAAAAAGTTTTATTCCCCCTTCTCAGTTCACTCAAATGTAGCTACATTACCTAAAGTTCTACCTTTATCACCTCTACTCCCGCTAGATTGCTCGTGGTGAAAAGATACACAAACATTTAATACGCCGGTTTGAAAAGGTCACGTTTTTAATTACTTGTCTCTTGTTAAAATTATTATTTCGCTAAGATATCTTATTTAATCTCGGCTACACAGTATATCCCGATAACAATCTCCTTTTCTTACTGGTTTACATATTCTGGGCACAATCCCCGGTCAGGTTAGAGAATACATCAACATATGATCGGGTTCGATAACGTCATGATCTCTCTTAAATAGTTATATGGGGCATGGATGTCGTATTTGTCTTAGAGTAAGGTTAACATAGAAGATAGCATCAAATATAGCATTGAATTTGAAAAGTTTGGTGGTATTTTAATATAGGGGTCCAGGAAATTGATAAAAGATGGGAGGGCCCTTAAAAGTGTTAAATTAACAGAAAAATACTTTTTCATTATGGTATACAGTTTTAGTTTTGTAGGGTCACAATAAAACACCTATAAACAAAGAATACATAATGTAAAGACTATCTTAAAAGGTACCTATACGTTGCGATTACAAAGCAACATAACGAAGCATAAGCTCTCGCCTATGAAGGAGCGACAAAATAATGAAAATAGACAACTTTTGGTGGCATAGCTTGGCGAACAATGATGTTCATTTATTCCATATGTCTCTTTATTAGTCTATTATTTAATTTATGTACTTTGTACACCGTTATGCTCCTTTTTCTAACATGTTTCTGTAACAATGTATATTTCTTCGCTTCACTTGTCTTATGATCGTGCCTAAGCAAGTATTGTGTTGTAAATGGATTGCACTTGTTTGGGGAGTAGGTAATATCTTATTTAAAAGAATAAATGATATATCAATCGTGTGATTGTCTTAATGGGTTCGGGATTGCCATAGTTAGGCCTAGTTGAATATTGTACTAGGAGAAACTTTTAAAAATTTCGTAACCGGATCTTGAACTTCCTAAATTGGTATAGTTTTGATGCTGCTGAGCCGTGGGAAGAACGGGTAAAATTGCTAGTATTTTATTAAAACAATTTTTTTATTTTATGGCAGCACCATTCCCCTTTAAATTTATTCACGTTTGAAAGTAGTATATTCGTGTACAGCAGCACAACATAACCTCAAAAACGACCATCGCCTATAAACTCCAAGCTCATTGTGTGCCAGAAAATGAAATCGCCGGCTATAAAATAGGTGGAATGCTGGTCGCCCCTTTCTCCAGAAAAACGTTCGCTCGTTCGCTCTAAGGACAGAACGCCTCTTACCACGGATTTCATTCCAAACATTGTATGACAGGAACAAAAAAATAAACGCCGTGTGTGTAATATTTTGTAAAGATGAAAATTTCACGTCCTCTGATATTCATTTTTATAGACCTGTACCAATGCCTTGACTTGTGCTACTGGTCGATAACCAAGAACATCACAGGAATACACCGTACAAATATTGTATTTGTAAAGTATCTACAAGTGATTCGAGTATTGTAGATGTCAATCACGTGACAGGGATTTTGAGGCTTTGATATAAGCCACGAGTGTTGGCATGTTCTTAAAGGAGTCTCGTACTCCTAGCTGCTCGCAGATGCTGGTACACTTCCTATTGATTCTATGTTTGCCAGTCCCAATCCAGTCATGGAAATATTTATACAGCCCAAGCATGTACAGTTAGAAAAACTACTTGATCTGATTTTACGTATTCATACGTCAGGTCAAATAATCTGTAGCTGTCAATTTTGTCGGATATTTCACGTATTGATGGTCGCATGGTGTAAAGCATCAACCTCTAATTATTTTGACTGCAGATGAAGGGGGCATTGGGGTTCAAATCCTTGGTTCACTGGTTTCCTACATTGCTTTCCACTCTCCCTCCACACAAATGCGGTTACACTTCCTCTAATTCAACAGTTAACATATTTTATTAGTTTGTACATTTGCGTGTAGCCTAAACTGGTGCCAAAATAAATACTAATGACAGAGAATTAATTCTAAAAATGGAAGAAGGTTCCGATGGAACTCTTTTTAAAATAGTTGTACGTCATATAGATTTACAACCTGTTGTTAAAACATAATTGGTTTAACTTTTAAGACATATTTTACTAAATACTTTAAACAGTAATTAAAACTGAACAGGTTTTTCTCATAATCACACATGGGATCGAAACCAGTTGTGGGCGTATGGAGTGTAGAAACAAAATGTTTTATATTTCATAACTGTAAAATATCGTAAATATAGTAAAATAAAATACAATTTGGTTTATATTCAAATAGAAACAAGAGCAACGTTTTTTCCTAACAAAAACAATATGTGCATGTGAGAGAGAGATAGAGAGAGAGAGGGGTCAGGGGGAGGGATACTCTCCTACTCTGACGGAGTGAAATGTATGTTCATTCTAAGTTTGAAGAAATTTGTGGACTTGAGTTGTTTTTATCAACCGATGGTACATTTATACGGTATCGTCTGAAGGAGCGCCACATTGCTGGTAGCGTGCTCTAACGCGTCGCTCTCGTATTAGAATTGATTGGTGGGGAGGTTGGGGTTGGAGTCCCGGTTTGGTAGACAAACGGTGGTTTTTACAAATGGCCTCTCACGCCTTCTCAGGCCACATTAGCGTAGTTTATTGTATTCCTTTAACCTGAGCCCTTAGTAAAGCCAGTATACAGAAACTAAATAGGACAGTAGTGTGAGTGTGCCAGTAGTTTGACAATAGTGTGCTTGGGACATCCCTTCTGAGCCACTCACACTTCCTGCATAGGTCCTAACACGCAGGGTAATCAATCAAAGGTGAGGGAGCGGAACAATCATGGACAATACAAAGTGTGACATGTGAGAATAATATTCAATGAAACATTATCTAGAGTTGAGTAGAAGATTAGGTAATTGGCTGTGTACCATTCTGCCAATCAATCCATCTTTATCTCCACTCCACCTTCTGTTTAGCTAATCATACGGGCCAAAAACCTAATATTGACTTTCACCAAGGCTAAGTTTATAGTCCTAAGTTAGTTCAAGTCATAAAAACTTTTTTTTTGTATTTAGGTTAGAAGTCCGTGTTTGTGTGATGCTGGATCGTGTAGAACAGGTTCAATTTTGTCGCTTGCCACTATCTGGTAAATTTGATCGTGTAAGTGGCTCTATCGTCGAGTGTTCGGGAAAGCCGGTTTGAAACAAACCAATTTAAAACAAACATGTAGAACTTCGTACATGTTTGTATTAAATAGGTTTGTTAAATATAAAAATATGTAATAAAATTGTGAATTTAAAAATTAAATATTATAAATGGAAATAGCTAAGATAATCTATAATGTGATATAATATTTCGTATATCATATTATAGTTTCTCTTAACTATTTCCATTTCTAATGATTAATTTTTTTAATTCACAATTTTATAACATATTTTTATAGAATAATTTGAAATAACACTGGTTTTCCTCAGACTTGGAGATGGTGAAAAATCACCTAATCATGTCGTCATCATAGGAGAAAAGTACATAACATAAGGAGAAGGGAATTAAAAAGAAGATACAACCTTACTATCAATTAAATACATTTATTTTGGTTCCCTAAACGTAGTAGGCTTTCCATTTTTTATTTAACATTTGTCCTGAGCAAAGTGGCTTGAGATGACACACTTTTTAAACTAAGTTAAGAAGAACTGTTCAAATTCTGTGATACTCACGATGAATGTTCAGGAACTGTTCAAATTAGTAGAAATTGAACTAATTTTATCTATTGAAGCAATATTTTATTTCGTTGTATGAACAAAGTTGTTTTATTATATAAACCACAAACACTTTTACCACATCTCGTATTGCTACTTAGAGCTTATATTGTTTTACACTTTAAACCTCTTGTGCTCTTAGTTTAGTGGAATTTCGTGAGAAAATACAAAATGTATTCCCAACTATCTTAAAAATACTTCAAATATCTTCTAAAGAAACCAAATTTAAAATAAAACCCCTGTAATTCCAGCCACAAGTGAAGACTAAATGTTTTGCCATCTACAACCTTACAGCGAACAAGTGATAGCCTCCATTATTTTCCTCCAAAGATAGGTCGTGTTTTGCCTTCTACAACCTTACAGTGGACAAGTGATAGCCTCCGTTATTTTCCTCCAAAGATAAGTCGTGTTTTGCCTTCTATAACCTTACAGTGGACAAGTGATAGCTTCCGTTATTTTCCTCCAAAGATAGGTCGTGTTTTGCCTTCTATAACCTTACAGTGGACAAGTGATAGCCTCCGTTATTTTCCTCCAAAGATAGGTCGTGTTTTGCTTTACGGGCTGTGCTGCTGTTACAATATAGGCCCCATCCATCAAATCACCGCAACATCTTCCACCCTACCCTTGAGGTTAGGGGGCCACTGGCCATTTCTCCATACCCTATATCTTTCTGTCCACACTCTTGCGGGGAGCCTTCACCCCCTCACATCCCTCCCTGCCCCCCCCCCCCTACACCCTTCCTTCTTCGCTGGCTTGCATTTAATACTTCATTTCACCAGGGTGAGATGGTTTGTTTAGAAATCATCCGTACTTTGGAAGAGTTTCTTATTGGAGAGGAATCAAGCGTTTGTTTAGGGACATTCTGGAATATTCGTAGTAATAGTAATATAATAATATTTAGCATCGTAGCACACCAAATTATTGTAAATAAAAATAAACGAGAGTACGAATTTGTCCTCACGAGGCTGAGTTAACCCTGTTCCAGACCCACTGGACAACACAAGATCTGGAAGTGCTGGGGATGGAGCCTGGGACCTCTGAGCTTGTATCCAGAAACTCTGGTCACAAAGGTTGCCACCTCTAGCAGGGAAAACATTGTTTACAAATCTTATAACTAAAATACCAACATAATATATATAAATATTTATGAATGTATATATAAATATTTATATAATATATTTTCATATATTAGTGTATATATTATGTTAGTATTTTAGTTAAAAGATTTGTATACAATATTTTTCCCTAAATAATAATTTATAAATGGGCTTAACTCACAAAAAATAGGATTAGTGACAGGATTATAGCTACGGGAAGAAACTTCGCAAACACACCTATTCTATTTATTATCCACGTCTTACTACCCATCCGGGGTAGCAGAATATTTACGAGGAATGATTGTGGTAAAGTTTTGGTAAAAACACTCTCAGTACCTCCAGCCTTGAGTTCCCCGGCCTCGTTAAACCAGACAAGATGAGACTAGCACCTTTTGATATGTGCAACGAGATGGATTTATTTATTTTATCATCCATACGAAGGGCGCCAGAATAAAAAAAAGTTTCGGTGAAAGTAAACTTTTTACTGGCAGTCTTTACACTATACTCATGAACAATCCTGTAGCTTAACATTTTGGCCTAAATTTTTAAAAGTTGATGTTACTTAATATTATTCAAATCCTACTTCTCATATTATATATGTTTTGAATCTAAAGCAATGAACATGAATTATTGATTTTATTACAAATTGATATAAGCTTGATTGAATTTTAATATTTTTATTTAAGTTAAGCCACAAAATAATAGTTCATAGGTATATTAACCTCCATTATATTCTTATCCCAAATTACTTACTATTCATTAAATCGCTCACTATAATAGGTCATTTAAGATGTTATTGGCTTTCTATTGTGTTATGGTTGAGATTTTTTATTTATATATTTATAAAAGCAATTAAAAGTTTGTTCAAAATCTCTCCATTTAAAATGGTCAAACTCATATTTCGAAAATATTTATTATAATAAATTGTATTCATATATTCCTGTTCATTATTTTGATATAAAGTGCATGACTTCATCATTAAAATAGCTTTTTACTTTCTCATATCAAGTGAAAGTATTGAAATAGTGAAAACAAATGAATATTGAATTTAGCCCCTGATCTCACCCAACTCCCCACCCAGAGTCCGACCAGAACCTTCTAGGATTCATTTGGAATCACCAAAAGTATTGTAATATCGGTTTTTTAGCGAAAATTCGTCGAAGAGTGGATAATTATTGAGAAATATTTGAAAATTTAAAATATTTCGAAAATGTCTCTAAAAAACTGTTGATCTGATGATTGTGTAACATTACAAATAACGCTCTATACTTGTTTTTTGGGCTAAAATCTGGTTTATGAGTATTTGTTAATGATTAGTTTTGAAAAAACTTAAAATATCTCAAAATGGCTCTAACGATTTGGTTTCAAACGAGTGACTTGAGGGTATTTGACATGAAAACATTGAAGGACCTAAGCTGTGCTAAAATGAGTGCAGCAAGTTTATCCTGGAGCTGTGGATCTGTGTGTCCTTGGTTCAAAGATCGACAGAATAAGTGCCAACATTTCGCAGCGATCGAGCTCTTCACTCTGATTGGTCGATAACCTTCCCTCGAACGCTCGGAGAGAGAAATATTGTGATCTACAAATAAATCGAACTCGATATTTTGATAAATGTTGACGTTACATGACCGGCTGAAACTGTGAAGTGGGTTTATCGGCTCCGTCTCTCTGTCGGTCTGTCTGTCTGTCCGTGTCTTGGTCTAGAGACGAAACCATTTTACCAAATGGGCTAAGACTTAATATCTAGGATTTTCATAAGGTTCTCCCAAAAATTGTTTGGAATTACATGTTCGTCATTAAAATTAAAGGTAAAAATAGAAAAAACTATTTTATCAAATTCCTGTTTAATGATTTTGATTAAATTTTGTATCCAGCTACTGGTTAACAAACAAAATTGCAGCTCTCATTTTACCATGAAAACTACTTTTGAGTGTTTCTACATTGTTGTAATATTCACATTTTTACCTCTCCACAACTATTTAAGCTACAAAATAGTTTATCACAGTCAAGTTGTAGTGCTATTAATATAAACATATTTTATTTTAAATGTAATTTTTATAAAACCAACAGATTATGAGCTAGAAGCAAATTTGTATATTTTAAACAAGTCTTTGAAATATAAAATTGATTGTTATGCTCTTTGGGACACACAGATGTTCTTCTTTTCTCAACTATTTGTGAAAATATATTCTATTTCATTTAAACTCTTTGTGGAGTGTTTCTGAAATAATGTATATTATTTAGTTTCACCAATTCTATGAGTCTTTAGTAAAATAATTAATGTCTCTATTTATTAATATAAAAGCTGTGCGGTACACTGTATTTTACATGTCATTTACTTTGCTGATGGGTTGGATATAAATATTCCGGCTATTTTTTATTATAATAAATAAATATGTTTATACAATAACCAAGGGTACTTTGAGTGATTTAAAAGGGTTTTATCATCACAAAGTACACAGTAGTTACCACAAAGAACAGCGCTATCACTACAAATACGATTTCAAAATGAACACCTTAATAAATTTGTTTTAAATGGATATTTATATTACGACCTTCACTAACATAATTTCGGTTGTTTTTGGGGTCAGCTTCTACCACAGGGTCAACAAAAACTCAATTTAACGACCAGAAAATGCATTAACTAATTATAAAAAACGTTTTTATGTAGCTTTTTAAATGAACTTTGTGTAATTGTAACGAATAAACATGCTGCTAGCGATGGGATATATTTCATAGAATACAATTTTATTTATTAATAGTTTTAAACAAATGAATACAATACACACACCTTTTTTAAATAAGATTATAAAAAAGGGCTTTAATTTAATTAAAGTTTACTGGCACAGTTTGTTTAAAATGTAAATATCTGATAAAAACAACGTTCTATTTAGAAGATATTTTTTAATATTCTGAAGTTTTTTGTATTTTATGTAATGCATATATGTAATGAAATACGTAATATAATTTCTACAATGGAAATTGAATTAAAATTCTTAGGATAATTTTAATAGTTTTATATCTCCATCCCATGAATGGTTCACGGAAATGTAAAGAAATCAATATTTAAAATATGTTCAAAAAATATTCATATAAAATTCTACATAAAGATAATATTAAATTTACCCAGTTCCGTAAAAGAATGGTCTAGGGCGTCACTCTCGTTCTAGATACACCTGATAATGATGGAGAGATCAGGGTTTGAATACCGGTCAGGTCTACTGTGGGTGCTTCTACCAAAACTGCTTCCCAGTCTCCTTGCACGCAAATGCGAGTATGTTACCTTTGAACATTACAAAAACAGTGAATGTTCTAGGACCTACTTCCTGTGAATGTTCTAGGACCTAGTCCTTGTGAATGATCTAGGACCTAGTTCCTGTGAATGTTCTAGGACCTAGTTACTGTGAATGTTCTAGGACCTAGTCCCTGTGAATGTTCTAGGACCTAGTCCCTGTGAATGTTCTAGGACCTAGTTCCTGTGAATGTTCTAGGACCTAGTCCATGTGAATGTTCTAGGACCTAGTCCCTGTGAATGTTCTAGGACCTAGTTCCTGTGAATGTTCTAGGACCTAGTTCCTGTGAATGTTCTAGGACCTACTTCCTGTGAATGTTCTAGGACCTAGTCCTTGTGAATGATCTAGGACCTAGTTCCTGTGAATGTTCTAGGACCTAGTTACTGTGAATGTTCTAGGACCTAGTCCCTGTGAATGTTCTAGGACCTAGTCCCTGGAATGTTCTAGGACCTAGTTCCTGTGAATGTTCTAGGACCTAGTCCCTGTGAATGTTCTAGGACCTAGCCCTGTGAATGATCTAGGACCTAGTCCCTGTGAAGGTTCTAGGACCTAGTTCCTGTGAATGTTCTAGGACCTAGTCCCTGTGAATGTTCTAGGACCTAGTTCCTGTGAATGTTCTAGGACCTAGTTACTGTGAATGTTCTAGGACCTAGTCCCTGTGAATGTTCTAGGACCTAGTCCCTGTGAATGATCTAGGACCTAGTCCCTGTGAAGGTTCTAGGACCTAGTCCCTGTGAATGTTCTAGGACCTAGTCCCTGTGAATGTTCTAGGACCTAGTTCCTGTGAATGTTCTAGGACCTAGTCCCTGTGAATGTTCTAGGACCTAGTTCCTGTGAATGATCTAGGACCTAGTCCCTGTGAATGTTCTAGGACCTAGTTACTGTGAATGTTCTAGGACCTAGTCCCTGTGAATGTTCTAGGACCTAGTCCCTGTGAATGTTCTAGGACCTAGTCCCTGTGAATGTTCTAGGACCTACTTCCTGTGAATGTTCTAGGACCTAGTCCTTGTGAATGATCTAGGACCTAGTCCCTGTGAATGTTCTAGGACCTAGTCCCTGTGAATGTTCTAGGACCTAGTCCCTGTGAAGGTTCTAGGACCTAGTCCCTGTGAATGTTCTAGGACCTAGTCCCTGTGAATGTTCTAGGACCTAGTCCCTGTGAATGTTCTAGGACCTAGTCCCTGTGAATGATCTAGGACCTAGTTCCTGTGAATGTTCTAGGACCTAGTTACTGTGAATGTTCTAGGACCTAGTCCCTGTGAATGTTCTAGGACCTAGTCCCTGTGAATGTTCTAGGACCTAGTCCCTGTGAATGTTCTAGGACCTAGTCCTTGTGAATGCTCTAGGACCTAGTCCCTGTGAATGTTCTAGGACCTAGTCCCTGGAATGTTCTAGGACCTAGTCCCTGTGAAGGTTCTAGGACCTAGTCCCTGTGAAGGTTCTAGGACCTAGTTCCTGTGAATGTTCTAGGACCTACTTCCTGTGAATGTTCTAGGACCTAGTCCCTGTGAATGTTCTAGGACCTAGCCTGTGAATGATCTAGGACCTAGTCCCTGTGAAGGTTCTAGGACCTAGTTCCTGTGAATGATCTAGGACCTAGTCCCTGTGAATGTTCCAGGACCTAGGCCCTGTGAATGTTCTAGGACCTAGTCCCTGTGAAGGTTCTAGGACCTAGTCCCTGTGAAGGTTCTAGGACCTAGTCCCTGTGAATGTTCTAGGACCTAGTCCCTGTGAAGGTTCTAGGACCTAGTTCCTGTGAATGTTCTAGGACCTAGTCCCTGTGAAGGTTCTAGGACCTAGTTCCTGTGAAGGTTCTAGGACCTAGTCCCTGTGAAGGTTCTAGGACCTAGTTCCTGTGAATGTTCTAGGACCTACTTCCTGTGAATGTTCTAGGACCTAGTCCCTGTGAATGTTCCAGGACCTAGGCCCTGTGAATGTTCTAGGACCTAGTCCCTGTGAATGTTCTAGGACCTAGTCCCTGTGAATGTTCTAGGACCTAGTCCCTGTGAAGGTTCTAGGACCTAGTCCCTGTGAAGGTTCTAGGACCTAGTCCCTGTGAAGGTTCTAGGACCTAGTCCCTGTGAATGTTCTAGGACCTAGTCCCTGTGAAGGTTCTAGGACCTAGTTCCTGTGAATGTTCTAGGACCTAGTCCCTGTGAATGATCTAGGACCTAGTCCCTGTGAAGGTTCTAGGACCTAGTTCCTGTGAATGATCTAGGACCTAGTCCCTGTGAATGTTCTAGGACCTACTTCCTGTGAATGTTCTAGGACCTAGTTCCTGTTAATGCTCTAGGACCTAGTTACTAGAGTCTAGGTGATAACTGAACCCATATCCATTAATCTATGTGTATTATATTTGGTTTCTTACGAGTAAACGCCGGTACATTTTATCATTCACCTTGTCTTACCACCCATTCAGGCTATACGCATGTACGATAATTACTCTGTTAGGCAAGGGGTGAGGAAGGAAGCATTTTAGAGGTAATAGGCCTACCTGCATTTGTGTAGAAGATGAGTGGGATATCATTTAGGAAAAGTCACCCTCAGTAAACCCAACCAGAATTTGAAACCAGATCTCCCCGTCCTCAGCAGGCCAGTATAACACGAGAGTGACACCTTGGACTGTTTCACTCTGGTATTAATTTGTGAAAAGTATCCCCACATACAAACATTGAAACACAACTTTGTGAAAGGAATCTCTACATACAACCAATGAAACACAAATTTGTGAAAGTAATCTCTTCATACAAACAATGAAACACAACTTTGTGAAAGGAATCTCTACATACAAACATTGGAACACAACTTTGTGAATGGAATCCCC
This sequence comes from Timema podura, assembly GCA_033556935.1. Classification (NCBI taxonomy): domain Eukaryota; kingdom Metazoa; phylum Arthropoda; class Insecta; order Phasmatodea; family Timematidae; genus Timema; species Timema podura. The sequence continues at coordinate 11,962,207 of JAVRXN010000007.1, read as the reverse complement.
ACATACAAACAATGAAACACAACGTTGTGAAAGGAATCCCTACATACAAACAATGAAACACAAATTTGTGAAAGTAATCTCTTCATACAAACAATGAAACACAACTTTGTGAAAGGAATCTCTACATACAACCAATGAAACACAACTTTATGAAAGGAATCTCTACATACAAACAATGAAACACAACTTTGTGAAAGGAATCTCTACATACAAACAATGAAACACAACTTTGTGAAAGTAATCTCTTCATACAAACAATGAAACACAACGTTGTGAAAGGAATCCCCACATACAAACAATGAAACACAACTTTGTGAAAGGAATCTCTACATACAACCCAGAAATGGACATTGAAGGTGAATTTTCCTAAATGATTGTTGACATTTCCTTTACGTAAATGCAAATACCTTTCCTGTACATTCTACCCTCCTCATCCTTCACGTATTTATGTAAACATGCGAGGGGTCTGGGCAGATTTTGGGACGTGGTGCAGTATACATATTATAATGTTCTAATATTAATATATTAGAACCAACATTTATTAACGATTCACTATTATTCTCTCAACAGGTCCTTCAGCTTCATTCCGTGTGACTTCCTCTTGGTTGTCACATTCTTCCCTTCGTTTGTCTCACTTTGTCTCTTTTGAAGGTTCGCAAGAGCCAACTCTTTGAGACACTGTCTCTTTACCCGAGGGAGCAGGAGAGTTTAGAGAATTCTCAAAGTCGAGAAGTTTCTTTTCCTACAATCAATGAGTGTGGATAAGTGCTAAGTTGGAACATGATACAAATATCTGTGACAAGCTCGCGCTAATGTCTGTCTAGATCAACCAATAGCTTTACCCGCTTCGGTGGCCGCATGGTCTAAGACGCTACACTCGAAATAAACTAGACTGCTGAAGACGAGTGATCGTAGTTCGATCCCGATCGGGTTTACTAAGGATGGTTCTTCTAAATTGCTGTGCATTCTGTCTGAACGTAAATTTTGATACATTTCCTATAAAGTCAACCTTCTTAACCCCTAACACATTAGTATAATTAGTACATAGGCGTATAACCGAACGGGTAGTAAGACGCGATCATAAAAAAAGACATAGCTTGGATAAGTTAAATCTTGGGTTAGATACATTTTAGTTCCATAACAAAATTATAAAGAAAAAGCTGTAGTTATGCAATTTTGCTACAATTCTTTCAAATGTTATGATTTAATATTTACTCTTGGCTTGGCTTTAAACATTGTGTTGTGTAAGAACAGACATCCGAGAGGATGTTTATCTACAATAACCTGATGTTGTGTAAGAACAGACATCCGAGAGGATGTTTATCTACAATAACCTGATGTTGTGTAAGAACAGACATCCGAGAGGATGTTTATCTACAATAACCTGATGTTGTGTAAGAACATACATCCGAGAGGATGTTTATCTACAATAACCTGATGTTGTGTAAGAACAGACATCCGAGAGGATGTTTATCTACAATAACCTGATGTTGTGTAAGAACAGACATCCGAGAGGATGTTTATCTACAATAACCTGATGTTGTGTAAGAACATACATCCGAGAGGATGTTTATATACCAGAACTATGACCATATGTTGATTTGTTATCACGTTTGGTGTTCAAAACTTTCACAACAAACAATTTGCTTTAATTATGTTTTTGTTTGAACCATTTTACCATTGGCCGATTACCCCCCGCCCATGGCGAGAGAACGTTACCTTTTTCTTATTATTATGACTGACAATATTTTCAAAATGTGGTAGGATTATCTGAACTGTGAACTGACAACTGAACTGTGAAGTCACAGATACAAAATGAACAGCTAACAATCATTTCAACCTTTAAACCTTTCACTCATATTTTAACTTGAATATCATAATAATTGTGCTATCAAATTCACTATACACAATCTCTTACACTAGATGAAGAAGGTAGATTTGAGAATACGCGTACCCGCGTTTGAGTTCAGGGAGAACGGAAAGGTAAGCTATTCAGGAAATAAAACCTCTCCAAGGACTCGAACCCTGAACTCCCTATCACGAGAATACCGGACGATACGAGACTGACACTTTTGTCCACGTGTCTACTAGTGCGTATATCAAGGCTGTTGAAATACTTTTTAAAAGGATTGTTATTATTAGTGCTCAGTTTCGCCGCTAGACGGCATCATCAAATATCGTGAGAGAAGAAACTATTAAAATTTTAATAAATCATTTTGAGAGAGAAACGTTCTAGTTTCACCTCTCTGTCTGTCATAGTGTTTCATAGAAAGCATTATCTCTCTCTCTCTCTCTCTCTCCGTAATTACAAAGCCTCCACAAGGATCACTGTTAGATGGACCGCTTCTTAAGAAGAGGCCGACCGTCTAAAAACTTGCTACTTTCTTGTTTGTCGAACAATACGAGCCTTGAAACAAGAGGCACCTCTTTAGTGTACACTTCAATCCCTTCAGCAACAGTTGAGATTGATGACCATGCCACCACCCCTCCATACCCCTTTGTGTTCTCATTTTGGTTTATTTTGTTTTCTCAACCTCCCCATAACCCTCTTTCTTCTGTAAAATGGTTTGAAAGGGGTACAAGAGAAAGAGTGGAAGAAGGGGGGGGGGGGAGGGTAGATTCGCATTCTTTTGCTGTTCATGTATAACGCGCACGAACTTCCATTAATCGTAATGGTTTCCGGTAGGGGTGGTGGAGGGGATGGGTTGTTGGCGATGGTGGCGCTGCCTAGCGCATATTTGCTGACACTGATGGATGACGTCATCACGCCTCGTAGCTATTCACGGCCATTACTGCGAGCCTCGTATATATAATAATAAGGTTTAAAAACAGCCGTCAACATATAGAGATACTGTAGATGAGATTGTTTAGCTACGATAGCAGGGGAGGACCGCCTAATATCGTTGTTCTACCACGTCCTTCCTTATAAAGTGGTTCTTATTTTATAAATATCCTGTCTACACTCTTTTTTTACTCACCATTTTATTGTGTCCTGATATTTTTTTTAATAAATAAAATTACAGCTTGAAAAATGTGTCGGTTCAAGTTTGATAAGAGCTTAGGCAAAAAGATTAAACAAATTCCATAATTATATAGTGTTTTAATTTAGGTTCACGCTATGAAACTATGTAGCTCTGATATTAATAAACACATTTTAAACCATTTTTTAAAAAAGCTTTTTCAACCATTCTTTGAATTAAAAATAGTGTTTTTGGGTTGAGCTGCGTTGAAGATATAAAATCTTCTAGAATTTTAATTGTGGCAACAAAAATCATCAATGGGAAAATTGATGAGACAAATTTTGCTTAGAGCAATATTGGTAAATGTTAAACAACTTATTAAAACAGTATTTAAATTATATAAATCGTATAAATTCAATTAACTGTAAATTTATCTAATTAGAGTGGACTCTAAAAAAATCTCAAAGCAAGTTGTATCCAACATTTAAGTTTAATCCTATTAATGGTAAAATACAAACATTATTTAGTGGGCTAAAATAATATTTTTTCACATCTCAATAAAGGTAGCTTAATCAATTATCACATACATTTACTGTGAGGCTAATTTTTTTTTTTAATGTTTATTTTGTAATTATTTTAAAGTCCTATTCCAAAAAGTATGTGATCTCAAAAAAATATGGATTTGTTTTAAAATATTTGATGAAAATTCTCTTTTATGTTTAGATTAATATTGTCATTTATCATATACATTTATGGGGTGTATTTTTCCATTAATCTAGTTAAAATCTATCAAGGTAATTGAGTCTTCTTGAAATATATATACAATTCTAGTTTTTTGAGAATAATGTCTAGTTTTAAATTACAAATAGATATTTCTTGACATAAACTATGAGAGTTTTGTTTGTGATTTTAATTATATCATAGTATAACAATGTTGTCTATTCTATTCTACCTAAAGCTCACTTATATTAAAAGAGTCCAGTAACTTAATAGTATATCACATTGAAATTAGACTTGTAACTGTTTAAAACTTGCTCATCGCTCATTGATTTTATACCTCATTCGGGACCCATTAATTTAGCAAATAATACAACGAAATATCTTAAACACCCACAACAATATGTATTTACTAACCGCTCAATACATGAAGACATATATTTTGCCTCCCAATACTGGACCTATCCATAGATAGGAGTAATAAGTTCTCTTCCTTGGCCATAATCCACTCATAACCATGCCTCTTCGTAGGATTATCATATAATCCCTTAATTGCACCCCCCTGTCCCCTGGATATGGGCGTTACGCGGTCGTTAGGACGTCGAATCTGCCGCCCGAACGCTCAAAGAAACGGCTGCTAATGGTCTTCTTCGCCAGCTGTGTACTGGCAGACCAGTAAGGGTCTACTGGCAGACCAGGAAGGGTCTCCTTCAGAGGATCTGGGAGTGAGGAGATGATCACAGAAATTACCTGGGATTGTTGGTTCAAGTTCAGTTCTATTTGAAACAAAAGCCCACCTCTCCCACCACTACCATCACCCTCCACGACAACGTGTCTTGTGAACAGGCTGAGATTGCTTGCTTTATTGGTCAGTGATCAAATACAGGGATCGGCAACTGGTCAGTGATCAAATACAGGGATCGGCAACTGGTCAGTGTTCAAATACAGGGATCGGCAACTGGTCAGTGATTCAAGACAGGGATCGGCAACTGGTAAGTGATCCAAGACAGGGATCGGCAACTGGTCAGTGACCCGCCTCGGTGGCGTAGTTGGCTAACGCGCCAGTCGTGTTGAGTCAGACCATTGAGGACGGGGAGATCGAGGTTCGAATCTCGGTCGGGTGAACTGGGGGTGGTTTTTCCTAAATGGTTTTCCACTCTCCCTCCACGCAAATGCGGGTTCACTTCCTCTAAGTTCAACCTTCCCATTTCCTAATCCATTAGTGTAATTAGTACTTAAGCGTATAACCCGAACGGGTAGTAAGACGCGGTGCTAAAATTAATTAATTAACTGGTCAGTGATTCAAGACAGGGATCGGCAACTGGTAAGTGATCCAAGACAGGGATCGGCAACTGGTCAGTGATCAAATACAGGGATCGTTAATTGGTCAGTGATCAAATACAGGGATCGGCAACTGGTCAGTGATCAAAGACAGGGATCGGCAACTGGTCAGTGTTCAAATACAGGGATCGGCAACTGGTCAGTGATCAAATACAGGGATCGGCAACTGGTCAGTGATCAAATACAGGGATCGGCAACTGGTCAGTGTTCAAATACAGGGATCGGCAACTGGTCAGTGATCAAAGACAGGGATCGGCAAATGGTCAGTCACGATCTACCGGTCGATCTCGCGGTAATCTTTAATCGATCACTTAAAAAACTACCTCTTCATTAAAAGTAGTCTATTGAACTCTCAAATATATCAAGTACTTTCAACTACTATTTTTCTGTGACCGAAATAACCGTAATCGGTCATAAACAGTAATGCTATAAGACACTTAAATTGTTTAAAATGAAAAAGTTCACTCCATCTAACTGAAAGGTAGCAGTTCTACCTTGACAAACTACACTATGTCACTATTTTATGAGCTATAGCTTGTTTAGAGTTCCCCAAATATGAAGTCACATGGTATAAGACATTAGGCGTGAAATAATTATAATATATTTACCGGATTATTTTAGAGGGAAAGTGGAAAACCATTTAGTTAAAAAATACTCGGTACGCACAACTGGGATTCACACCCCGGCCACCCATCACAGGTAAACAATAACAGACGAGAGTTCATGGGTTCAAACCCAGCTGGGGTTGACTGATTTTTCTTGAGCAATAAATATCCGTGGCACAATTTCCTATGGAGGGGAAGTGTTTCCGTCGGTCCCAAGTCGATTGTGGCTTGTAAAATAGCCCTGAAAGATATGTGAAAATACCTTTCTCTGATAAGTTGGTGGGCTCTTTCACGCTCGATCATAGAAGATCTCGTGTGCTAATATAATCAGTCGGTTCAGAAAGTGCACGTTAAATAATCCAAATAAATTAAAAAGTTAAAACATACATATTTTAGCTATAAATAAACAATTGTTTCACAACAAAACCATACCAATAATAAAACATTGCTTCTATAACACTCAAAATAATGAAGTTAAATGAATACTACCAAGCAAGACACATATCTATCTATCTGTTCACACTTGGTAAGATATTATTATCACTTTGGTTCAAAATGGTTTCTAAAACTGTTTTAGGGAATAACAATAATTAATAATGGTATTGCTAACCTAATTTTGCGTATATTTTCTATGAAATTATAAAATATCTGTAGACCTTAAAAAGAAATTCTTTCAATAATTTACATCTTTATTTTCATCTCTATTGTAACAAAAAAGGCATAAACACCACCAATACTAAATTCACATACTGTTAGTTTCCTTGTGGGTTAAATAGCTTCTAAAAATATTTTTAAAATATTAAATCTCAGGGGTATGAGCAAAATTTTTGTAAGGTAAATAATATTTATATAATCATGAAGTTAAGCCCTGTTGACCGCACACTCCTTTGTCTAAACAGTCTTTTGTTTTCACCCCCCATGGTAAGGGGGTAGCAAGCAGGGAGGTGTAATTGGATATTTGAGCTTGAAGCACAGGACAATATAATGGAAAACAGTGGGTGCTTTGTTTCATTGTATATAAACAGTATTCACGTAATTACGAAACATTTCGGAACTGAAGTAGCTAAGTTCATAAAAAAATATCCCTACATGACCTTTAAGCATAAATAAGTTGAATGTATTTTTTTTTTAACAATTTTCATCAGTAAGTTTTGTAAAGTATAACTTAAATGTATATTGAAGGTGAATAATTTTAGATCAATCGAGGGAAACTTGTAGGCTGCTATAAGCAAATAGCTGTTGACACGATTCAACATGACTCGCAGGAATTTAACTTGCATCTGGTGCCGTTGACACAAGTTTACATTTTGAATGTTGAGAAGCAAAAAGGTGGCCATTAATATTTTCCCGGTGAGCACTTCTTTATCAAATGTTTTAATAGCTGTTAGCTATATTTTAATTATAATTTATATTATTTTAGTTATTACAAAAGTTATTTGCAGTCTTGGTGAAGAGTGGTGAGAGGAAGAGGGAAGGGAAGGGGTGGAAAGCCACCCCCCACCTTTACCTCCCACCACCCTGGATGTGCTCTTGTGTTTGTTCTTAACTCATTGAGCCTTTACAGTATGTATTTAAATGTAATTTAATGTTTATCGAACCTTGTTGAGAATAGTATTACATACACAAGAATAGTATTACACACACAAGAATAGTATTACATACACAAGAATGTTACATACACAAGAATAGTATTACCTACACAAGAATAGTATTACATACACAAGAATGTTACCTACACAAGAATAATGCCTGTATAGTAGGAGTGGGGGAAGGTGGGGTCATATAAAGAAGGCTCGTAAGAAGAAAGCATGAAACGGAAAGGGAAGTACGGGAATTATGTGGTGGCACAAGAGTTAAAGTACACCCTCGAGCGTCGTTAGTTGGACCGACGCGGCGGTTTATTCCGGGCGTCCGAAAATTGTTCCGCCCCGTGAATTCCACCCCCTTCAAAACGGTTGTTCCAATACTTCATTACAATATTTTATACGCCATTTGCGTTGACCGGTGTACTTTGGGATAAGCTGGAACAAGTTCGGAGAGAAACAGAATAGCTTTTACACCACAACACAATTATTGTTGTCATTGTGTTGAATTCTAACATTTTTAATATTAACTATGGTAATAATGATGGTAATTATATGAATAATAGTAAAAAAGAGTATACTACTAAAGATAATAATAATAATAATAGGACTACTAATCTACAATGATTACAACAGCTGTACCCTATGGTTATATAAAATTACTATTCTACAATACTATAAATTAAAAATTCATTATTCTACTTTCTCATATACATAAAAAGTAACGTAATTGATAAACATGTTTACATCAATATTATGAAACTATGACGAATCCATAGTTTTTATTAAGCCATCCAACCAAAAAAAGTGTTTTCTACCTAATAGTGTATAGTCCGTGTCTGTCCCCTGGGAAACAACTGTAACTGTTCAATGGATATTGTTAAATCTTGATTTAGAGGTTCTTTGATCGATTCTAGGGGTGTTTTTTATTTTTATTCTAACCCTCGAACTAACAGTACTTTACTGACCACTGATTTTAGAAAATAAAAAATATTATGAAAAAGGCTCTACCTCTTTTGTTTAATATATATGTATATGGTGAGTGTTTCATATGGCTCTGTATGTTTGTTATCTGAGCCAAATATATTTAAAGGAAGGTTTACAAATGATCGATTTTTTAAAATAGGAAATTATTTTGAAAACTGATATAATTATTTTGTTCAAAATAGGTATCTGGGAAGGGTTTTAAATTATTAATAGTAGTGCACGTTTATTAATATAATAAAACTAAATTTGATGGAAGTTTATTGATGACAGATATTTTATAAACTTATCACAAACTATAATAATATAATTTGTGTGAAAATGTGTATGATTGTGTCGTACAATTAAATTTCTAAGCACGTCTTAATACCCGGCTGGGCCATTCACAATTTACTTCACTAATTTGCTAGAACTGAGGAATGTAAAGGATTTTAAGGGAAATATACACAAACTTTGTGAAGGGAAAGTTGGAATGTTTATTTTAGGAACTAACACTATCACTATGGCTTGACGGTAATCGAATCCTGACCTCCTGTCACCGTAAAATTCAACTAGACGATCTTGACGTTTAGTTCTTGTGCGCACCAAAGTTTTTGAGAACCAAATTCATTTTTAGAAAATATATGTTTAATATTTAATAAAACAAAAGCTATAAAATTTATCGAGCATTGGACACAAATAAAATTTAAAAAATTATAAAACGATATTATTCACTGGTACTTGTTAAACTAAATAATATAACTCAAAGTAGTATCCAAGCTAAAGTTGTATTTAGTTAACATACAAGTTTTTAATATCACCGCGTCTTACTACCTGTTCAGGTTGTACGCAAATATGATTGTTACTCTAACGGGGTAGTAATGAGCCTTTTAGAAGTGTTCTATCTGCATTTTCTTGAAAGGAGAGGGGGAAACCATTTAGGAAAACCACCCTCACTAGACCTGACAGGGATTCAAACACGGATCTCCCCGTCATCATCAGCAGACCAGTCTAACATGAGAGTGACACCTTGGACCATTTGTCCACCAAAGCGGGTGAATATAAATTGCTCGATTCTTTACCCAATCGATACAATATTTATTTCTAAAACTTCACATCGAGTGTATTTCAGTGACGTGAGTAAATCACATTTTTCCTCGATAATTTTTTATTAATAGTCGTAATCATTGTTTCACTACAAGTTTATCTACTGAATTAAATACGAGACGGTGATTTATAAAAAAGCTAGTGTTTGAACGATTAAGGTACAAACTATCATGTAGTTTGCTCCAAGTATGTCACACACACACACACACACACACACACACGTCATGTGTGGTTTGGTGACGTCCTCCAGGTAGAAGCAACATATGTTGTACACAAAACAAACCGCTAAGTATAAGATTGTTTGTATCCTAAGTGTGAAGAGAATGTTGGTATTTATTTGGACCAGAAAGTAATGTATCAAGTAACGAGTTTATCAATAAATCGTCACTGGGCAATATAACATAGGGAAGCTATGAAGTAAAATCTATTTATGTCAGGACCAACAGAATACCATTGTGACTGCAAGTAAGCCACAGTTTGAGCTCATGAAACATGAGTTGAGGGAAGTGTTTTCGCACTTTTTATATGAAACATGTTGTTGGTTTTAGTCAAATATTGTTCCAGTAGAAACACGGAATTTAATTTTCTTCGCGTTGTGACATCAATATTAAAAAAAAAAATTGCATTAACAAAGCGGTATTAGATTACCGACTTTTTAAATTAAGAGAAAAAGTTAATATTAAATTGCAGGAAACTCTTGATAAATATTCAACAAATGTTGATATCATCACGTGAAGAAACCTAAAATTCAATTTTCTACTGAAGCAATATATTGTTTATTTTGCAAAAAAATATTCCAATAAAAACTGCAAAACACAGTGCCCTTAACCCTCGTTCTCTGCCATCCTTCCCTTACCACCCTCCTCATCCCAACTGAACAGATAAGAGCCGTTAATATTTCTTGAGAGCTTAATGAACTGAAGCTAAAGGTAATTGTATGTCTCGATCCAAACTGTGGCTCAACGAGACACCTAAAAGCTCGGAAGGTAAAGAAACTCCCCAAGGGTGTATCGTGTTTGAAGTTCATTGGTTATGGTTTGTGGAGCGCCCTTTTGTTCCTGTATGTCTAACAAACAAACGCTACAGAAACAGGTTTGTAAGCCGAGTAGTAAATCTAATCATCGTGACTGAAAGGATCGGCACACAGACAACGTTTCTTGTTTACTGTCACATGAAAGGTCTTCTAAATATACCCCGAACATCAAAATTCCAACAAAACTGCTCACTTGAGGAAATAAATCATCTAAGTGTATCCATCTATAATACCATTTTCATAGGAAGAACCTTTATAAAACACAAATATATATTTTTATAGTCAACATTCATAACAATCTACTCACTGATAAACATTATTTTAAAGTTATCGATCATACTATCTATCAAAAGTGGCATTTGCAATTCACATGACTTGACGTATGAATATATTAAAGGTGTTTTAGTAGCTTTGTAAATGTTGAATACGGTTTTTCCTACCAGAATAGTACTAAAGGTTAAGTTGTCACATAATTTGGAAAGTTCACTAAGATATGATTACAGTTATAAACACAGGTGGGTCTTTAGACTGACGATGTGAGATGTGATAAAGTGATGGGTGATAAAGTGATGGGTGATAAAATGATGGGTGATGAGTAGAAATGAAATGAGAGGAAGGAAAGTATGTGACATTATTTTATCATATTATTTAATATTATTAAAAAATTTCAAATATAGTAAAATCTTATATTTCTCTCAACCTCTTTGTAATAAAGGGAAGAATGTGTATATCTGACCTTTGAGGAAATTTAGTATTTTAGAATAGTCTTGAATCAATACCAAGATAAATGTTATGTTTTATGTCCCACTTGCTGAAATAGTAGTTCTTCGAACGGGATATTTATCTGGACGAGATCCAGTCAGGGATACATCAGGAGTTCTTTCATAACACGATTTAATTATATAAATCCATAAGGTACATTTGTCAAACCTCGGCCTCATGGTTAAATGGGAGATGGGAGATGAGTTAGAGAGTAAATTGGTGACGTATTTCACGTGTTTGAATGTAGATGAAAGAAACAACATATTGAACGATGGTATCAGCTGTGACAATCACCCTTTATAGCGGTAAACCTCATATTAATAACTTATAACGTATCCCAATGAGGCTGAAACTCGCAACAACTGTCACGCCATCTTTAGACGTCCGGCTCGCAATACAGAGTGTGGCCAGTGACAGTGAAGGAGGGGGTCTATGTTCGAAACTCTGCTGGGTGCACCATCCTGTCTCCCAGAAAACGAGGGTGTATTTCTTATAAACCAGCCCTTAGTAATCTTTGTGATAGACGTAATAGAAAAACGGGCTTGAAATCTAATTTCTGCCTGGTAACCAAAACAAGGGTCTTGATTTGACTAAAAGTACAACTTTAGGCTCTAACAGCCCCAGTTTTAGAATAACTCTCTATCAATTTTATATATACATATATGTATTCAGATACATTGTTTATTATAAGCCTAAGTTTAATTTAAACATAAAAATTAAATTGAAATATGTATATATTGTAGGGAAATTTTACTCTTTTCACGAGTTACGATAAAAGGTTGGATCCAATAAAATTGAAAATACGTGTGTAAAATATTACTCTGTTATTCCTGTCCCTGCTAGAAATATCTATTAATGGCCTTCCCTGTCAAAATACATTGACCATTACTTTTGATTTGGGGTCATTAACACATCATTTCTGTTCACTTCATTACTACATTGTTTTGGTACCTAATAAATTAATGACAAACTCTACAGAGTGATTGATGTTTAACGTGAACTGAAATTTTATTTTTACTACAACATTATTTTATACTATCTTTGATTCGTTTCCAATTTATTGCACACATTTGTATACCTAGACACAATAATAGCGTGGATTCATTACAAATATATTGTGCTGAATATAACAAAATGAGTGTATAAAATATGATATTTTTCATTATTGACAGTAAAAAGGTATAATTATTTGAATTCTAATTTTAAGCTACTTATTAGGTTCAATTACCGCTTAATGGTTGACTAAGCACGATATCAAGAAATGAATAGTTTATTTATATGCGTATAAGCTGACGCAGAGATAAATAAATTCATATAAAAGGTATTTATTAATGAAAACATGGTGCTGGAAACCCCTCCCTAAACCTCATTATTCACAGACAGGGGTGGAACACATAACAAGGTTGAACCAAAATTAATATTTATATATATGTGTGGGGTGACAAGTGGTGATCTGAACATATTCAGTTGTAAACGGTGAGCTTGGTCACTTCTCTCAGGACCTGCAGGTGTCTTATAGGACTCTAGACAAACACTACTGTCACTTCTATCAGGACCTACAGGTGTCTTATAGGACTCTAGACAAACACTACTGTCACTTCTATCAGGACCTACAGGTGTCTTATAGGACTCTAGACACACTACTGTCACTTCTATCAGGACCTACAGGTGTCTTATAGGACTCTAGACACAGGTATTTGTACTGTGAACTATTAATATTCAAATAAAATGTTAACAAGTGTGATGATTGAGATATGTGTATTTTAATAGTGCAACATGGCATCACCCAGGAATAATCAACTATTACATATAATTATACTTGTGTGCCTAGGACAATATTTAGTCATAAGTGACCGTTTACACTAGTAATAAAATATGAGATGCATTAAATGACACCTTCTTACAAATTAAAACAGTGTTTTCAATGGATTACTAATAGATGTGTCTTTACCTTGACGAGGAGTAACAATTACGACAAAAGTGTATTTATAATAATTATGAAAATACAGTTCAAAGTGAAAAAGAAATATAATAGTTATCTATTTGATTGTGTATTTATAACATTAAAGTTCTTCAAGTTAAAAAAAATGAAAGTTTTCGTAATTTCAATAGTGTTCTCCAAGAGGTCTACAAAAGTGACGCGTAAGTCAACTATCAATATACTCGCTAATTAATTTTACCACCTTCATTATTTTTAAATTACCTTATAAATACAGCTTACACTTGGAAGTAGCTATATTTTTTGCGATGGTTAACTTTACTGGTAGAAATGGATGCAATAACCTCGCATCACAACTCTAGTTGTTAAGGCCTTTCAAATTTTTGTTTGGTAAATATCTTCATAAGGGCGATAATAGATGGAACTCTTACACTCACCAGTAAATGTAGACTTGTTGATAAAACACCTGTTATGTTGATATAAAGTGGTATGGAAGGTCACACAACAATACCCTTTCTCAGATGTGTGAAATCTTGACACTGAGTTGAAGGTTAAATCGAATATCTACACTTCTTGATACATTGTATATTCACACACCGCTCAAAGGCGTACATTTTAAGAGAGTCTTCGAAATGCCTTCTGGGACTGTCTTCGCCAAATGTTTGTCCAATCAGAACATAGTAACAGGTACTACTTAAACTAAAACAAAATTATTAATTTTGATCTATAAATTCCGAAAGGTTCTATAAATAATCTTTTAATAATAAACAAAAATACAGTTTATCCAATCTTAAAGAACGAAAGCTATTGTTAGTAAATTAATACTCATTCAATAAAACTGACCTAAGGCAACGTTCATTACATCAAGGACCTCAAACTCCTAATAATATTTAATATTAAAAAATTATTAAGATTTGAGATAATAAATACATTGAAAAATTGATTTCTTTCAAAAATTTAATCAACAATTCTAGGGATATTATCATGTTTAAGATTATTTCAGACCAACATAGTGATTGGCCAAAATCAAAACCAGAACCCAGACAGTTAATTCACTGCTTTGCCGAATTTTAATTAATTTAGTAAATTTTTATTTTATCATTTGGTAATGATTTTTATTGTAGCTAAAAATTAGTGTTAATACAATCCAAATTAAAGGGGACCAAATTATATTCCTCACCTGTTTAACACTAGAGACCATATCTACGGAATATATACAAATCATTGTGCTACCAACGATTGTATTTCTTAACAGGCCCCAACATTTTATGTGCAATAAACTAAATAAAAAATAAACATGTACTGTACTATACGATATTTCGAATTGTTATTCCCGTCTTTTCCTCGAATTCAATTTGCAGTCTAAGCTCAAGGAAAGGAGACTAACAAAAGCTCGCCCCTAGGCTTTTTTTTTATATTGGAGATTATCCATTGTTAAGTCTTAGCCTATTATTGTAATCTTAGACCTCTCCTTTTAACGTGGCTAGTAATCTAGGGATGATGAAAAAATAATGATTTTTTTATAGAAAAAAGTTTGGTACTATGGTTGTAAAGAGGAAAAATAAATAATTAAAGGGAAAAAAGATTTGTTAGTAACGATGTATTAAGATTTACTCTATTTTACTTTGTAAGCTATGTTTAAAAGCTAACATTAATTTTATATGTGGACTTTTGGAAATATTACTTTAAAAATCCTTGCGGTATATGTTAGTAAAGTTTTACAAAGTAGCACAATTAAGAAAATAATGTAATTTTTGACTTAGTTACAATACTGCTGATTAATTATCTACACTCGTATTACAAATCTAGTTTTGCAAAAGCCGTTTATTTTAAATTTGTAGCTTATATTTAAGAAAGAACCAATTATATCTAAAAACATTCAGTTAAACTAGGTTTCATATTGGTATTATGAAGAAATTATACCTTTGATTTTTTAGTTGTAAGTTTGCAAACATAATAACAAGTGTACTTTATATAGTAAATTATAAACTTGTCCATTTTCTTCTTCACTCAAGTTTCAGGGAAAGTTTAAAACGTGTACAAAATAAACTTTGGAAATATGTTTCAACTAAGCCTGAGACAAAATTTAACCTGGTTGGTTCTTAGATCAATATTTCATTTTTACATTTAAATTTGAGTAAATAGGCAGTGATTAATGTTTACAAAAATCAATTGAATTTCTAATACTATATTACTTTACTCGTTGGATTGCCTGCAAAGTTAACTTTGGAGATTCTGGCTTCAGAAATGTGGGCTCTTCTCACTGGATTCACATCACAATTCATATTGTCTACATCGTTGTGTTCCCACAAATTAAACGCCGATAAAAAACAATTATATACTGTAATGATACCGTTCTTATAGTTGATCCCTACCGGTGGCCGCGTGGTCTAGAACCAGTAATAAACTATTTTTACATTCAGTGGTGGATCAAGATTGGAATTGATCCAAGAAAACTTCAATAAATTATGAAGCGATTTGAAATATCTCATTAAAACTACAGTTCAATCTTTAGAGTAGCTCAAAAACAATATTTAACAAAGACCAGTGATTAAAGCTTATCCATAACGTATACATGGATAAACTAAAATATCTTAGCATTAAATATAGTATCTTGTTTGGTTTCCTCGTATCTTTGAACTTTACTAAGATGCTCTATTTAACAAATGATTTAATATTAAAAGCATAGCTTCGTGACAGAAACAAAAATCCATCTTATATTTCAGCTACGAGTTTGCTTCACATGTTTCAAGCTTCATTTGGAATTTGTTTCACATTTAAATAATTAACTTGGCCCATCCCTAACAATTCCACTTTGCCAAATAACATCGACGCAATTTCTAATAAACGCGTCATCGCTAATCAGATTCCTTAGCTAATCACTCAAGTCACAAATAAGTAACTTCTACTCGTGGGCTTAAAGGGCTTAAAAGATAAAAAATCAACTAATATCCATGTCATATTGTCCCGATTATCTTTACTCAACAAATTGGCATGTTATCGTCTCCTGATCCAACCCCTGCTTCTTCTCCTCAGTGTTTTCAATTCTGGCCACATCTCGGAGTCAATGATAATCCTATGATTACTGCAACGGGTCAAAGGGCAGCCATTCTGCTCCTGTACGATATGTCGCCCGTGACTACAGGGGACCATGCATTGTATCGACTCTCGTTCTATAGACGTGACTCTTTTACACAATTCTTCCGTACACAATGCGGCTGCTGCACAATAGATTCAACTACACGTGTGCCCCATACAATCGCTTTCATATTGCGTATGTGAGTGGAAGAGAAATAATAGCAGGGGAGAAGTGAATTATATAATCTTTTCATCATAGATTGAATCTTACAGTTAAGTATATATTTAAATGAAGCAATATCAATCATCGTTAAAGCTCTATTTTATATATTTAATTTTTTATTTTATTATTAGACCTACGTTTAACTGCAAGCTTCGTCCACGCAACTTAGATTCGAGATAGATTTCTTTATATGAACGCCATCTAAGCACGATCTTAATAACGTGAAATGGGGTAGTATACATTGTAGGGAAAACATATTAGAACAAAGAGCATCATATTTCACTAGGAGCATTAATGAAATAATATAAACTGTTACATAGACAATGAAATATGAGCTTCATGGTTTCCCAAAGAGCACATTTCACTGAACTATATCTCCAGGAGATGTTTATTTTAACGTTTCTGTTGCTCCTATTTAGAGGCTAGTTTTCCTGTTGACTTTTAGATATGTAATCGCAATACAAATGGACCTCCTTTAATATAATATTTGTTTTCGTTAATATTTAGGAGTTTTTAGTCTGTGGTATCAATAGCTGGGAAATTGTCATAGGAAATTATGATTTAGGGGGTAGTACTATCATAAAATATTGAAAATTTAAGTTTTCTGCCATTCAGATAACTTATTTTTTCTATTAGCTTAGCAAACATTCAAACCACTCTTTCATCTCAATCGTACTAAATATGTCTATATTATATAATATATTGAATTAATATTAATACAATTATATTTTATTTAAAAAACATAAATCTCAATTTTCACTATTGCAATTGATAAAGATAAGATATTGTGTCAATAGAGTGAAGAGCTAAATTAAAATCAATATCGCTGAGCATCACTTGGGAACAACACAATGTTTATTGCCCAATACGAGGGGAGAGGCTCTCTCACTCACTCTCCCCTTTCTCCTCACCACCTCTCACTCCCTCTCCCCTTTCTCCTCACCACCTCTCACTCCCTCTCCCCTTTCTCCTCACCACCTCTCACTCCCTCTCCCCTTTCTCCTCACCACCTCTCACTCCCTCTCCCCTTTCTCCTCACCACCTCTCACTCCCTCTCCTCTTTCTCCTCACCACCTCTCACTACAACCTTCAGGTTGTTCGCATACATAAGACTGAGGACGGTAGAGTTGTAGATGAAAGGTACCCGAATACACGAAAACGGAGAGTTGGGAACTATTTAGTAACCTCCACCCTCTTCCCAAGTACATACAACCGTGATTCGAACCTGGATATCCCCATTGCCGTCAATACAGTCTAGCACGCGACCTATGATGCGGGTTGGGACAGTTCAAAAGTTACGAAAAAACATCGTATTTTTATCAAAGCAGTTATGTTTAGTTAGTAGATTAACTTCAAATGAGCTATCAAAAGTGACAAGTAATAATTATACTCAAGACGGGTGATTACAGGGATATTTTTAATAACGTTTAGATTGTAAGAAAAGGACAAACTTACCGTGAATGGACTATATTATTGCCCAATCAATAAGTCTTTATTTTTGTCTCCATCAATAATCCCAGTGCTCAAATGTGCCTGTACCATAGTTTATATATTGATTGTACCTCAAGAGTGACCTTCATGAACCTTTGTCAACCCTCATTGGTTGGCATCTCCTCAGGTTGTAGGGGGAGGGAAGGGCGGGAGTGCCAGGGGTTTATGGACAGACGTGACACATTAAGTTTTGGAGCCGTAATCAGCGGGAAGGTTGGTAGGGGATCATAATAACAGCAGGAGTCATACAAGCTTTTATCTCGATACCCACAACGGACGTAGACCACGGGGTGACCTTGGGTTCACTGAACAACTCTATAGGGTCACTGAACAACTCTATAGGGTCACTGAACAACTCTATAGGGTATAGGGTCACTGAACAACTCTACAGGGTATAGATCACTGAACAACTCTATAGGGTCACTGAACAACTCTATAGGGTCACTGAACAGCTCTATAGGGTATAGGATTCACTGAACAACTCTATAGGTTCACTGAACAACTCTATAGGGTTACTTAACAACTCAATAGGGTCACTGAACAACTCTATAGGGTATAGGGTCACTGAGCAACTCTACAGGGTATAGATCACTGAACAACTCTATAGGGTCACTGAACAACTCTATAGGGTATAGGTCACTGAACAACTCTATAGGGTCACTGAACAACTCGAGAGTGAGGTAGTTCAATCACTATATTCAATTATTGGCTGTGCATGGCACAGTATTTCTGAAATATCACAACGAGATTTAGCCGGACAGGCTCCAAATAAGATTCTGGCAATCAAGTATCACCCAATACTATTCATATTGCTCGCAATATAGTATACATTGTTGCAGAAACATTCCACCAAAGAACATAACAATCAATTTCCCAGACCTCAAACTATAAAAATATATATTTTGTTATTAGCTTAAAAACTATTAGTTTTATAAAATTATATTTATTTTTAATAATACTATAACTTTGCAATAAAAGGTTATTTATAACCTCAAAGAGTTGCGTAGATATGATAAACATTGAAGATATACTGATATTTATTATACCCTCTAAGTATTTTCCCGGAAAAATGAGATACGTCAATTTGTTTGTAAAGTTGAACAGTGCCTATATACGAATTTTAATAAAAAATCTTTATCGCTGGTTCCGAGTAAATTGATTTTTTCTCTTTGGCCCTTATGTAAACTACTTTTAATTTTAGAGTTGTTTATCTAAATCCAAAAACTCCTTGAGGGAACTTTGAGAAAAACAAAAGATCAGGTTTAGTACATTTGTTAAAATGGCTTCAGCTTCAAGCGTAGATACAAACATATGACGTAGCGAAATACAATTTTTCGGTTTCAGGAGATTTTGAAACGTCGTCATACACAATATCTTGGGTTTATTTTCAAAATACTTTTCTTCTTGAGGGGTCGAGAGAAAGTAATCTTTATTACCAAACAAAATTGTGATCTGGGCCTAGTACCAAACAGTAAAAACAGTAAACAAGAAAAGTATTCACAGTGATGACGCATTAAACATAACCGACAAATTTAAATGATAGAGAGTGATGAACCTGTCTCGCTTCGTGCGTGTCCGATGATGCCCGGAGAAACACGAACCCTCCCTCTTCGCTGGTCGAATCAAAAGGCATGTTTTGTACCCGTGCCGCGTTGAGTGTTTACTGCTTACGCCCACTTGTTTCAACACTGATACGCCAGATTATATGATATAGTATGATGGTATATATCTTACCCTTTTCCCAGAAAAACACGAGACAATCACCACAATTCAATATAAATTGTTGTATTTTATTTATGTAAATCTAAGATCAAATTCCAGAGGACGGGCTACCTATGTGAATGCATAAAATGATCATGTTCCTTAGAGCATTTTCTATTAGTAATAAGGGAAATGTATTTTAATAGCCTCATTTACTTCACGATACACTGCTAAACATAGATATATATATCAAAAGAAATTACTTAACTAGGACAGACATCCCTTAGTTGACCTTTAAACCCTTATTACGGAAATATATGATTATTAACTTCTAAGAAATGTGTATGAATTCAGGATAAGAGATAATAGAAAACTCATTTAGGAAAAAATATCTCAATACAAGTTATCGCTGTTTAAACCCCAATCTTTTTATCACAAGCAATTCAGACCAAATAGAACCAACGTCTTAGATTGTGTGCCCATTGATTCGAATGTTTAGCCAAACTTCCCTAGCTATTTTATTGTTCCACACGTCTTATATTCACTGTCCAATATCTTACTCTCGTTTATAAGTGTAATTATTATTTTCGGCTCACATACCGAGCAGGTTTTGGTGAATTCTAAAGCGGGAGCTTCCAAACGATTGTCCGTGGTTCATCCGCGACCATTAAAGAATCTTCTATGACATTTATTGTTTTATTTGTATTTTATTTCATATCCTTTTCACCAATTTCAATTTGACATATTTGTAATTAAATTAGAAAATGTAACTTTTAATTAAGAGATTGTCAAATTTAATCTTTAATATGTATATATTACTACACATTCCTATTTTTGATTATAATATAGTTTCTAAGATAAATTTTAAACTTGAATATATACTAAAAACGTGTGACAATCATGTGATCTACCAACCATGTTTAGTATTAGAATTGTCCATTTATTAAAAACTTGGGGCTAAACCCAAGTAAAAAGCATCATATTTACATTTTATATGGACTGCACTGGAATGTTTGTGATTAGAATTCACTATGGAGGAATTTTGGATGGTTGTTAACATTTGGTTATGATCGTGGTATTTATACCCTCTTCCCATGCTAATGTGGGTGAATATCGTCTAGGTCACCTTCCTTTTCTTCCATCTTTAAATTAAGTAGTTAAAAATGCCTTTGTTCGACGCACGACTGAAAGAGTTGCCTAGGTTTATTGAAATCAATATAACAATATAGTGTCTAGGAACGCATTAACCAACACACTCCAAATAAGCCACTTTTATTGAAGCTCGAGGATAAATATCACATAAGGAGATGTACTTTACGACTCTACTGTGCCTCACTGGCAATTTTACTGCCATCAGCAGCACACCTTACCGAAGTGTAAATGTGTTATATAAATTATTTTTATGCCACTCGTTTTTTTTAAAAAGGTTATATTAGTATAGTGCAACCATATATCACAAACGTTTTGCCTCGGTTATACCTCTTTAAGCGTGGCGTATTACAGCTACCCTGTTAAACTAGGAAGGGGTAAAATTTGCATCCCGAATGGTTTCGCACACATTTCTTGAGAAGGGAGAGGGACGGGGGGAGGGGAGGGGGTCCAGAACATTTTAAGAAGCCAAGCAAGCGAGAAGTCGTAAAATATATAAACTGGATCTTCACGAAGGAAAGGGGGTTTCACAGTAAAATGGAGAGAGAGTATGAAACACAATCAATATTGAGTTAGAAATATATTCAAATGTTTTCTTGTGTTTATAATAGTTTCAAAATAATGATTTCATAAAAAATAAATGGTAATGCTTATAATATAATTATATAAGATAAATTGCCATTTGCTGAAAATAAAATACATGATCCTCGTTAAATAATTAATTAAATATTAGAAATGGTGGAGGAGTTTTGATAAGGACTTAGATATTATCAATATTTGAACCCAGGAATGTTGCTGGGTCAGACAAAGCTAAACATACTTGTACACAATGATGTCACCTTTCTGTCCAATTAAATGTATTTACATTTCAAAATTAGCTGGAATTGTAAATTTGTCACTAAGCTCGACCCACTGCACACATTTCTATTTTGGTAAATACTTGTCATCCACCATCAGTGGGGCTTATTCCTTTTTTGTTTTGGCAGTGATGTATATGTCACTGTCAATGTGTGAAATCCAGGCTTTCTATAAAATGCCTAGGCTTTCTGTATATTGCCAGAGTGGTTTTGGCAAAGTATGAAATAAACGAGTTTTGTTGTTATATTTCATACTTATTTTCAAGTTCTTTGTCTTTTTGAAGTTCCGGAATATGTTATCAATTCTTTTATCCAGTTATATGTAAGTCTTGCACTGTTTTCTTGCAGGTGCACCTAATTCCTAGGATTTAAGTTGGTCAGGTTAGTTTATTTTAGAATAGGGTGGTAAGATTAGGTTAGGTGAGGTTAGGTAGCTATTGTTCTCGGTAATATATAATGACTGGTTATTATATAAATTTTCTACGAGAAGTATGAAATACAACAGCAAAACTAATATATTTTATACTTTGCTAAAACCACTTAGGAATTATATAGAAAGCCTAAGCATATTATAGAATGACAGGTTTACACACATTGCCGTTAACATATACATATATCACATGTTCTGTTCCAGTTTGAACACTGGCCACATTGAACAGAACAAAGAACATGTTCTTTTAAAATGTTCTTGAACATGTTCTGTATGGTGTGCTAATCTGGACCCGGCCCTAGAAGTCGGCCACCAGCGTAATTACTTGAACCTGATATAAATCATAATTTCAGAAGATTTTTTTTCCACCACTTAATTTTACCCATCCATAGTTTACTCAGTGTGTAAGGATAAATAAGATAGAATATATAGGATTTGTACCAGCATTTGATTGTAGAGAGAATGGTAAACCATTAAGTTTAAAACACTCGGTTGTTCTGGCAGAAATTCATTGATAGGAAATGTACCCTTAATTAGATGAAGGGAAAATAATAAAACCTTTAGGAAGATTATTCTTACTACACCCTGCCGGGATTCGAACCCTGACTTTCTCGTTACATATTAAATGAGCTTGGTGTACATGTCACGTGACCACTGGTGTGGGTAGTAATTGAAGGGTACAAGGGGCCAATGGGGAAAGTCACAATACACACATTCTCTAGAACAACAACTTTTATATCCCAAACTCCGTGAGGACCCCAGTAAATATATTTTTATATTAATTTAAATATGACAGAGACCTCTCTTAACCATAATCTAAGGTGCATTAGAAGTCTCATGATTGTCTAACAGATGGCAGCACTGACTCAATGATTGTCTAACAGATGGCAGCACTGACTCAATTTGAGAAAAACCGGGGCATTCTCCCTTTTCCCCACTTTCCTTAAATGTATAAATAAGTACGAATAAAATTAGAGAAGCAGTTTTTGACGGAATAGTTTGACTGTTGTTTGTATTGATGAGCAGAATTGAACCAAACATGTTCTGTTTAGCTCTCAAGTTTTATTTTAAAGTGCAAATATTATAAACGTTCTAAATTTAGAAAAAAAACTTTAAAATAATTTTCAACTTAACATAATCTCGACCTTCGCTTCTCTAGTTAAAATAAAATATTATTTACTATTCGTATTATTCCGATTATTCCAATAGAGAAATGTTTAAGTGATGGAGCTGAACAAAAATTCAGACACTAGAGGAATTCCCAAACCACCTACGAAAATATTTGCTTGTATCGTGTGAACCTACATAGCTTTAAAATACTTTGAATATTTTTTTATTACAATTGTAGTTTTCTTTATATTTTATATTTAAATGTTAAAGTAAGTCATACTGTCCAAATATTTTACTTTATAAAATTGGCTGACGCCAAGAGACATAATAACCCCATGTGGCTAATTATAAATTATATATAAAAAAATAAAAATGTTAAATAAGTGTCAGGAAAGCACTTACTAAGGTCAGTACCTCCACAGTATCTTACCGATATAATCTAATTTGTGATCTGGCTACAAAGTCTAACATTCTATTCCTATCTCTTTCACTCTCATTCCCGACACTCCGGAAGAAAATCACTTCCTTTCCACTACTTACTTCCTTCACGACATCCTCTACTTCCTTCACCATGGACTGTGTTGACTTTCTTCCTGAGGCTTCCTCAAATCCTCTGAAACACCATCACCCCTCCCCCCTTAGTCCTGCACTCGTCAGAGATCAAAGGATCCAAGTTTTTGTCCAGTTTCAGAGGTGGGAGCAAGGGGAGGCTCTTCAGAGATGGTTCGTGGAGATGTCGAGGCTGCTATAATTCAACTTGTCAATCTATTTTTAAGGCAGAGAATGTATTTTTTACATTCATTGTGTTCTTTATTCATAGATTGTATGACGTTAATTGTTTGGAAAATATTCACTATAGGAAAGAAATTATTATTATTAAATTACATCATAAAATATATATTTTCAGAATTTCTATTTATTTATAATAAATAAAGGATGTAAAGGACCTGGTACCTTAGAGTAAATATTATCAGATACCTTTAGATGTTTAGATTTGTAACTTAGTTTTCAACTTCCACATGAAAAGGCTTCAAACATTATTTTTACCAGGCACCAATAGTCTATTAATACCCACTTATATGCATGAAATTATTTGCCAAACATGAAGGAACAGAGTTTTACATTCTGTTTGGGATGGTCCTAAGAATGTCAGTATGAATTGTCATCTCAGCGTTTACATGCAAATTGTTTTCATATTTATCTTAAAGAAACACCCTCGGAAGCCATAATTTAAAAATAATCATATCGAGCCAATAAATTTAAATCAGAATGGTGTTAAAAGTAAATCTATATTTCATCAAATGAAATACAAACAACCAAAGTTTATAAAAGAAACCTCCTTTTAATATGATTTCCTAGGGAACTTTTGGTAATAAGCTTTCCTATTAGTCAGGGTAAAATTATGATCATTCTCGTAGAAACTAGATGTTGGACCGGTTGTTTTCTCTGTGTATTCATAATTCCTGTGCGTTCATGTGTAGTAGGGGCAAATAAGTGTGGGCAGAAGCAAGGTTTCTGTCCATACAAGGTTTACAGAGGAACTTGTTGAACTCTATCGGAGCATTGTATTTCCACATTGACATTCTGAAAGGGGGAACAGCTGTTTTCTTTGAACATTGCCACACACAGAAATATTCAAGTTTGTGTGATAAGTGAGCTAAGTAGGATTTGTTTGTTCGTTTTTGTTGTTTTGTGGAAGTATGAAACCACTATGTTAGTTCCAGCTAGACCCAAATAGAAAGTAAGACACTTATGGTAAGTGATTATTGAAAATAATATTACAAACTACATTAGACTACATAACAATATTTATCTTGAAAGTGTTTCTCGAAGGTAAAATATATTAGTATTAACTTTGAAATCTTTATGCTCATTCATGAATCGTGATCTTATTTTTATGTCAAATCACGTTCTAGATTATATCGTGTTAGTAAATTCACCCTTGTAAAAGTAAGGGTAGATTGACTAGGATCTCTAGTTTTTATATTATTATAAAGTATACTAGAGATAGGACCTTAGAATTGTAGAATCCTCAAAACCCTTAAGGATTTTAGAGACTCAAGGATCTTAAAAAATGTGATATTAACAATCTTTTTGTTTTATATATTTTTAATTGTTTTTTGTTTTAGACTTCCTATACTGTTTATTGGTGTCTTAGCCCCATATAATTATCACCTAGACAATAGATAACTAGTTCAACACTTAACTGATTTAGTAAATATTGCTGGTAATAATAATAATAATAATAATAATAATAATAATAATAATAATAATAATAATAATAATAATAATAATAATAATAATAATAATACCTATAGCTATTTAAGAATGATTGTAATACATTAAGCTTATTACCTAGATCTATCATGTTTACTAAGGTTGTGATTAGAATTCTATACTCGTAGGTCCAAGGTGCTAACAGTCACCCATACCTCCACGATCCACAAGAAATATCGGCTCTGAACAACTACTTGCCACTTCTGTACTTCCTCTCTGTCTCTTGAATTCCTCTGTACAGCGTGCGAGTGTCGTAGAGACTTTCCCCGTCAATGTCTTGATGATTGTTAGATCTCTACAAACAGGAGGGGGAACTCTAAACCCAAATGTTTGCCATTGCGGCAGACCGACGGACCGGCGCTTTATATTCACCCCACTGGTCCCACATAGGACCTTTCCGCAACATTACGTACAATGAGAGGACGAGAAAAGACAGAGTGAAGTCTCTCTCTCACCCTCTCAATAGGGCGGGGGGTGAGGGGTTGGTTCTGTTTCATAAATAGGGAGGCAGTGTTTGTGGACTGTTGTACCACTAGTATGTTTTGAGGGTTGTCTACAAGACTTTTAGAAGCTTCTAGACAACTCTAGAGACAAGTTTTGGCTCGAATAGTTTCAATGGCCACGGACATGAATAGGCCACTCTGGAACAATTAGAAGAAACTTGTTTTTGTGTGATGGTCCGAATGGCCAGAGATAAGTCAACTTCTCCATCTTGGATTAGCATAGTTTGAAAAGAACACGTTTAAAATTTAAAACAAGTTTTTAAATAAACCTACACACTTTGTTGGTTACAAGGTTTAAGGCGTCACTCACTAAACCCACTGGACGGCCGATGAAAGAAGAACCGGGTTTGTATCTCATTAGCGCGCACTGAGGGTGGCATTTACCAAATAGTTCCAAATTTATTAAATATAATATTTCACTGTCACTTTTAAAATTATTTATTGATCCTTGTTTCATGATTGTTTAGAAAAATGTTTCTTTTCTTATTTATTTTTAATAGGCTCGCAAAAATATGTTAGGTTAACTTGTGGGGAAGAGGGCCCAACTTCTCTACGGTACCTTTCCCTTTCAAAAAATATATTTTTATTGTTTGTATCGTTTGTTCTTCGCTTGCTCCGAATTGTTACCAGTTGCTCCGATTGTTACCAGTTGCTCCGATTGTTACCAGTTGTTCCGATTGTTACGAGTTGCTCCGATTGTTACGAGTTGCTCCGATTGTTACGAGTTGCTCCGATTGTTACCAGTTGCTCCGATTGTTACCAGTTGTTCCGATTGTTACGAGTTGCTCCGATTGTTACCAGTTGCTCCGATTGTTTCACGACTTACCCGCTTAGGTGGCCGCGTGGTATAACTCACTAGTCTCGTGTTGGACTAGACTACCGAAGATGGAAAGATTGGGGTTCGATCCCAGTCGGGTGTACTGAGGATGGTTTTTCCTAAATGATTTTCCACCCTCATTTCACGCAAATATAAATGCATTTCCTCTCAATTAAACCTTCCTAATCCCTAAAACTACTAGTTTAACTAGTACATAGGTGTATAACCCAAACGGATAGTAAGACGCGCAGCTAGAATATATGTATATCAGACTTCTCTGTATAGTGTTTGGTACGCAGCTTACACAGGATGGGGGGGGGGGGGGGCTGAGGGGGTTTCCGGGCTGGGGGAGGGTAGCACCAAGATCTGTGTAGCCCCTGATCGACAAAAATATAAATCCACCACTGACTTCACACAGACCATTCATAATATTCAAGTTGGTTCCCAATAATAATGAGATAATCTAAGGATAGTGTCAAAGAATAGTTTGTCTTAAGACGCGACTCTTGGTTGGTTTCCAAGAACAGACTGTACGATTGGAGCAACAACAGCTAGATACAAAATACGGTATAGAGGAGCGTCTCTGAAAATGTCAAAAGCCCTGAAATGCTGTCAGCAACAAAGAGGGCGTCCACGGAAATGTTTGTGGTCGGATATTGTAGTGAGCGTCACTCTATGAACTGTCAAAGCGCATGCGTGGTTCAGACAAACTGTGTACGAAGCAGAAACAACCCCCTGCTGTTCTAGAAACTGCTGTGAGCAACATATACGGTGAGGACGATATAATTCTGGTCTTATGGCGTTATCGTGAGAAGTAGGACCGAGTATTAACTTAACCGGGATATTGACAACTCGGTGTCTAAACACACGTCACTATACGACTAACAAATTAGATCAACCTAGAACAGTGTTCTTAACTCCACTCGCCGGTGGCTGTGATATCAACACGTCCATCATGGACTCTGCCTTAAAATATGAGTGAAGAGTGTCCCTGAGCACGGAATATCCCTGGTTAGCTCCATGGTAAAGTATTGGCGCGCCATTTCCATGTCCAGATATAATTTTCCAATATATTCAAAAATAACTCAGGCAAGGCTGATCTCCATAGCTACAATCATTCATCCTCCAAACTTCGCCTTTCATAAAATAGTTGATTGTACAGCGTTGCTTTCTTCAATACACACAATAATCCCAGCATGTGTAATATACCTGATAATCTAAGGCAGCTGGTTGCCTTCTAAAGGTTGCATAGGAGCTAGGCACGCAACACTGCACATGAATAACAATCGCGTTCTGTGATGTAGGACCGTTAATGATGACTCTCAGAACGTATTCACATTTCTAAATGGACTGGTGTGTTGTTTACTATTAATTGTGGTATGTTCTGCTGACGTGCTCCAAGATGTACAGGTGTGCAGTGCCTCACGCCTAACTCCTATGCAACCTGTTGTGCACGCTTGTTTGCACAGCTTTGCTCTCCTGGCACTGTACGCCGAAACTTTGAACACAATTTTATGGTATTAGCAAAGTTTTACGGATGTAAGTGTATTGGGATTTCCCAATTTTCTAAAACTAAGCCTCAGATTTGTTTTTAATCAAAGTTGCTATAAACTGATACAAAATTGTATATATGTGTTTTTAAATTACCCTTCTTAGATCTTATCGATTGAAATCACATCCTACAAAATGTCCTGATGACGTGTCTTTTTTTAATAAGATAATAGACCCATCGCGTCTTACGTACGCGCTTACAACAAGTGAGTTTGACTTAGTTTTCAGGTGCCACTTGACTACCAAGACCAGTGAGAGTTATCAGGTGCCACTTGACTACCAAGGCCAGTGATAGTTTTCAGGTGTAACTTGACTACCAAGACGAGTGATAGTTTTCAGGTGTAACTTGACTACCAAGACCAGAGATAGTTTTCAGGTGCCACTTGACTACCAAGACCAGTGATAGTTTTCAGGTGCCACTTGACTACCAAGACGAGTGATAGTTTTCAGGTGTAACTTGACTACCAAGACGAGTGATAGTTTTCAGGTGTAACTTGACTACCAAGACCAGAGATAGTTTTCAGGTGCCACTTGACTACCAAGACGAGTGATAGTTTTCAGGTGTAACTTGACTACCAAGACCAGAGATAGTTTTCAGGTGCCACTTGACTGCCAAGACCAGTGAGAGTTATCAGGTGCCACTTGACTACCAAGGCCAGTGATAGTTTTCAGGTGTAACTTGACTACCAAGACCAGAGATAGTTTTCAGGTGCCACTTGACTACCAAGACCAGTGATAGTTTTCAGGTGCCACTTGACTACCAAGACCAGTGATAGTTTTCAGGTGCCACTTGACTACCAAGACCAGTGATAGTTTTCAGGTGCCACTTGTCTACCCAGACCAGAGATAAAATCAATAACTCATGTCTCAGTATGTCCTAGTTTTCAGGTGAACTGACTGTCCCCTCTCTGACCACCTCCCTCTCTTGCTAAATCCTGTTAAACTGTGGTGTGTGTTGTGGCGAAAACCCAGAGGACTCCACCAGGATATCAGCCCCACCATCACACATCCCTACCTCTCCCCCCTTGCTTGTTTGCACGCTCGCACGCGTGTGTGCATTGAGGACCACGTACCAACCAATAGGATGTGTTAGACAATGTAAACAGAACACTCGGCCATGTATCACACACACACGATTCTCTTATAGAATGGTTTTAGCTCAGTCTCAAGAATGTATTCCTCTATATTTAGAACTCCCGGGTTTTATTCACTGGCATATCACCCCGTAATTACGACAGACCACATTCCAGAACATTGTCGTAACTCGTAGTAATGTAGTTTGACTTCACTACAATCACCACATACTCACATAACTGTTTAGATGGCACAATTGTAACTAAAATAAACACTGTAGACTTATATATGTGATCAAAGGTAAGCATACAAATCACTGGACAGTGATATGAGTGGTAGTGTCATGTTGCTAAGGTGTCGTAACCGTGAAGAAAGTGCCTCAAGTCCAGGGCATTGGGGCAATTGAAAGCTGTCGTAACTGTGAAGAAAGTGCCTCAAGTTCAGGGCATTGGGGCAATTGAAAGGTGTCGTAACTGTGAAGAAAGTGCTTCAAGTTCAGGGCATTGGTGCAATTGAAAGTTGTCGTAACCGTGAAGAAAGTGCCTCAAGTTCAGGGCACAGGGGCAATTGAAAGCTGTCGTAACCGTGAAGAAAGTGCCTCAAGTTCAGGGCATTGGGGCAATTGAAAGCTGTCGTAACCGTGAAGAAAGTGCCTCAAGTTCAGGGCATTGGGGCAATTGAAAGGTGTCGTAACTGTGAAGAAAGTGCCTCAAGTTCAGGGCACAGGGGCAATTGAAAGCTGTCGTAACCGTGAAGAAAGTGCCTCAAGTTCAGGGCACAGGGACAATTGAAAGGTGCCGTAAGTGCGGAGTGTCGTAAGTCAGGGTATGACAGTAAATAAAATCAAAAGAAATAGATCGAATTGTTTGGGTCAGCATATTTAATCAAGCTCGCTTCGGTGGTCAAATGGTCTAATAAGTCACTCTCGCAATAGACTAGACTGCTGATGAAGGAGAGACTGGGAATTGAATCCCGGTCGGATGTATTGAAAGTTTTTTCCTGGCTGGGTTTCCATTCTCCCTGCACGCAAATTCAGTTATATTTATTCTAAATTTAACCTTTCTCATACGTAACAAATAATAGTAATTAATGCATAATTGTATGATACGAACAGTTAGTCAAAATAATGCTAAAAATATTTTGTATAGGCCTATTAATTAAACTCTTTTAGCTTACATTTTAAATTGGGTATTTAAAAGTATATACTTCTAGCACACAACACACAAAATGTTTGTGCGATGACTTACAAACTTGTGTGTGTGTCTGTTCTACACTTATACCTGTCAGGTATGGTATCAAAGTCCTTGCCGTTACGTCATCAGTGATATATAAAATATAAAACTGACACCTTTCACGTTCGTACAATAAATAAGAGTCTAATGTTGGAGTTCAACTCCAAGTAGAGCTAATATAGTTAACATCTAATGTTGGAGCTCAACTCCAAGTAGAGCTAATATAGTTAACATCTAATGTTAGGAGTTCAACTCCAAGTAGAGCTAATATAGTTAACATCTAATGTTGGAGCTCAACTCCAAGTAGAGCTAATATAGTTAACATCTAATGTTGGAGTTCAACTCCAAGTAGAGCTAATATAGTTAACATCTAATGTTGGAGTTCAACTCCAAGTAGAGCTAATATAGTTAACATCTAATGTTGGAGCTCAACTCCAAGTAGAGCTAATATAGTTAACATCTAATGTTGGAGTTCAACTCCAAGTAGAGCTAATATAGTTAACATCTAATGTTGGAGCTCAACTCCAAGTAGAGCTAATATAGTTAACATCTTTTTTAGTAATCAAAATGTTCCAAACATCTTCTTTACAAACCTAAAGTTATATTTTTATTTAGAAACTCATGAGTTTTTCTTTTTTAGGGTCTTTCTTGTGCACAAATAAGTCCAAAGTGTGTCAATAATATGCCGGTAAGTATTTAGAGTGTTTGATTCTAAGCTGGGGAGAATCTGGTTCAATTCCTGGTGATTGTTTAGAGTTTTTTTTTAATATTTACAGGTTTATCCTTCTCTATTTACTAGATATGAACATGCAAGGGTGGAGCGCATACCATTCAATTTTTATTGGAAAGGCCTATTAGAAAATGTAATCATAGTTTTTTGGCCAACATTATATTATTATTGTTATTTTATAGGTATTGATATTATGTATTCAAAGTGAGAGTTTAAGATTACATGAGTGTACTGCTCTTGGTTGTAATGTTGTCAAGACTGTAATCGTGTTAGTGGAAACCAGATTGGTTTATTCAGTGGGCCGAATGTAGCCCGCGAGCCATTGATTCAAGACCCTGGTTTGATCAAATTAAAATTCCTATAGTTTGTTTCTTAAATACAAGTCTACAATTCCAAACTACAATTTATAACTGAATGATTTACAATTTTGACCAAAAGTGCTTAACCTGTTAGTGTTGGTGGACATGTAGAAATAATTTCAATTCTTATTCTTTATTTACAAATGAAATATTAATATAGTCAGTAAAGTTCACTATCATCAGAAACTTAATAACTATCACTTTCTCAAATAGAGCTACAAAAGAGAATAAAATAAAATTATGAATTGAGGTGTTTGCGATTACGCTGTTTTATTTGAGGAGAAAATTTGAAAGAAAAATGTTGATTTACATACTATAACAAGAGACCCCCCTTACATCAGGGGGGGACTGGACCTCCGGGAGATATCTGAGGAACCAGCACCATACTACAATATATAACAAGAGACATAAAGGGTGGACCAGACCTCTGGGAGACATCTGAGGAACCAGCACCATACTACAATATATAACAAGAGACATAAAGGGTGGACCAGACCTCTGGGAGACATCTGAGGAACCAGCACCATACTACAATATATAACAAGAGACATAAAGGGTGGACCAGACCTCTGGGAGACATCTGAGGAACCAGCACCATACTACAATATATAACAAGAGACATAAAGGGTGGACCAGATCTCTGGGAGATATCTGAGGAACCAGAACCATACTACAATATATAACAAGAGACATAAAGGGTGGACCAGACCTCTGGGAGATATCTGAGGAACCAGAACCATACTACAATATATATCAAGAGACATAAAGGGTGGACCAGACCTCTGGGAGATATCTGAGGAACCAGAACCATACTACAATATATAACAAAAGACATAAAGGGTGGACCAGACCTCTGGGAGATATCTGAGGAACCAGAACCATACTACAATATATATCAAGAGACATAAAGGGTGGACCAGACCTCCGGGAGACATCTGAGGAACCAGCACCATAATACAATATATAACAAGAGACATCTCGGTCAAGGATCGTGACGGTTATATTGTCAAACTTAAAGAAGAGAGAAAAAGACAGAACAGAAGAGTAAAAGAGACATAGAGTTAGAGGAGGACAACAACATGGACGATGGCAGTGATTGAAAGGAGAAACCACGCAGACGAGGTGGCCAACAAGACAGGAGGTTGGCTGCACTGATTTCTATACAACGGGCGACACACAACTCACGTGTTTGCATAAAAGGAACCATCAAACGTCATCAATAAAGAGGAATTGGACGAGTTTTTCCCGCATGATATTCCTAGGGCACGAAGACACGTTCTTGAAATCGCAAGGACAACTAACTCGGATGACAGAGCATAAAGGGATCCATTTGTTCCCATTGATTTATAAAATGGACGAGTTTTTGCCGTCGGTTGTCGGACGACACGAATCGCACGCATAAAAGCGCCGTAGGACCGTATCTAGAGACTTGTCTCAATTGTCAAACCTCCCGATAAACGAATAGCGAGCAGTTCCTGTCGAGTAAAGGATTGGCTGACGTCCGAGTCTTGACTACATGTACGGACCTACAAAGTGGCTTATAGACTTACATGTTCATAAAGCGAGTAATGTAGGGTTGCGTTTAGGGGCGGAAACTGTAGCGGGTACATCAAGCCCCAATAACTCGTTTCTCGGCTGGTTGCTTTTTCTCTCAGGGAATTTTTTAGTCGGGAGGAGAGGTTCGCGGTCCGTTACCTCTTGCAGTGTTGGGAGAAGGCACGGAGAGAGCTTTCTGACTGGGTGGCAAGCCAGGTGCGAGACTTACCCTCACTCTCCTACGGGGTTTACATGGTCAGCTGCAAGGGGTCATTTCACCCTGTCGGGAATAGCAGGACCTGCTCTAGACTCTAGGAACGTGTTCAGGGTATTGACTGGTGTAATGAGGTGGACTGGATAGAGCTAGATAAAGATAGAGATAGGGTGTAGTGAGGTGGACTGGATATAGCTAGATAAAGATAGAGATAGGGTGTAATGAGGTGGACTGGATAGAGCTAGATAAAGATAGAGATAGGGTGTAATGAGGTGGACTGGATATAGCTAGATAAAGATAGAGATAGGGTGTAGTGAGGTGGACTGGATATAGCTAGATAAAGATAGAGATAGGGTGTATTGAGGTGGACTGGATATAGCTAGATAAAGATAGAGATAGGGTGTATTGAGGTGGACTGGATAGAGCTAGATAAAGATAGAGATAGGGTGTAGTGAGGTGGACTGGATAGAACTAGCTCAAGATAAGAATAGGATGTAATAATTTGGTTTGGATGGAGTAAGGCATGGGTTAATTAACTTTTGGTTTAGAAAAGGCAAAATTTACGTCCCGCTGTTAATCGAACTGTTGATATTTAAGTAGATACACTACCAGCTGAGTAAAGGTGTTACACTAATATAAATCATTATACAAATTCTATTGCAATAACTCTCCAAATTTTATGATGAAAGAATTTACAAATCCCAAATCAGAAACAATTTTCTATTAGCATAACAAGTAAACACAAAACCTGTTTTACTTCCCTGTACATATATTGAGGTTTGTGTGTGTGTGTGTGTGTGTGTGTGTGTGTGTGTGTGTGTGTGTGTGTGTGTGTGTGTGTGTGTGTGTGTGTGTGGGTGTGGGTGTATTTGTGCGTGCGATAACGTACTTCTTTTTTCCCCGTGGCAGTATTCACTTGTTCAGCTCCCCCGCAAACACACACGGACAGACAGACAGACAAACACACACGCTAAAGTTAGATCGACTAAAACCAGCCCTATCAATTCATTCCTACCACAATCAATATCGGCTAAGTTGAGTTTAGTATTTTATCTAAACAAAGGAAAAACAACACAGGAAATTGAGACCAGAATACGTTGGTTTTATGTATCCATGAGGCGTATCTTGCTATCGACCTGTGCTATCCGCATAAACATATACTATTCAGGTAAAGATGAGAAAAGTGATGTTTAGAAGTTTCTCTCCCATTTGCGTGTTTTTGAATAAATGGATTTCCCCTATTTTTCCACACAAATGTTAGTACATTTGCACTAAATTCTACC
Organism: Timema podura; assembly: GCA_033556935.1. NCBI lineage: Eukaryota > Metazoa > Arthropoda > Insecta > Phasmatodea > Timematidae > Timema > Timema podura. The sequence goes on along the minus strand of JAVRXN010000007.1, from coordinate 11,927,582 downwards.
TTCCTCATCTTTACCCCCATTTTTCAAAGATACAGAATGGAAGGGTAGCAAATCTTGGAGCACGGGAAAAAAATTGTAATATTTAATCGTATTCATAAATTAAATTTATGATGATATAAACTGGTTTATAAAAAGTGTACGTAAAACCTCTTTGTATTATTACTTTATAATTTATAATTAATTTCTAATATTAAATCGTTATTATGCATCAATTGAGAAAGTCTAATAAATTAAATAATCGTTTAAAAGTAAGTGAAACTCTGATTAGTTTCAGTGGAATAGAAAAGGCCGAGGTAAATGTTGAAAATAAACTATCCAAGCTTTAATAAAACATTCTTTCGAAAATAATACAAACGTTCTTAGAATAATTACAAACATTAATGTCTATCCTATTTCTTCTACTTTTTATAAGAATTTGTTTAAATTCCACACCCCACTATTCCAAACAGTTCTGCTTGATCATTTATTCTTATCTTGCCTGTCCTAATATATTTAAAATGTTAGTTTATAAAAGTTTGTGTGTAAAGATACAGTTGTGTGGTTGCACTAAAATAATACCCAAATTCTTAAGAGTGATTCTTATCTGGAAGCCTTCAAACATACTAGAAAATGGTTTCCTACAGTTACATTAATAGACCAACCGGAATTTGAAAAGGAGCCCCTTGAATGAGATTTTTTTTTTTACAAAGTATCAATTTTGTCAGAGAGGATACAATATATTTTTAGTTAGGAAGTCAAGGGTATTATTCAAGGATTCTTTTAAAAACTATAGGATTCGTTATAAGATACATTTTAATGTTGATTAAATTGAATGATTGATGATTCGTTTTTTTCTTGATTCAAACGTTCATTGGGTGTAATATTATATGAAGTTTATATATTATCTTAGCTATTTTTATCAAATCCAGAAACTATTTAAGGAAGCCTTTTTAATATAGTTAACTTACTATTTTTCCTGGACAGAATCCAGCCTAGGCCGTTGTATTGTCCATCTTGAGTTTCTTCTAATGGGGTATTTCAAAGATAAAGTTACCAGAATAATGGATGTGAGATAGTTAATAATCTCTGAAACAGGAACAGATCTCCAAACCTCCCCTAGGACGACCACCTACCAGTTCACAACTCAGCACAATCTGACGGCTCGCAAACTTCACTTCTCTACTGATCTCGTATGTATCCCTACGTGGGAGGGAGGGTTGGTCCTGCGGGAGAGTGAGTGAGTGAGTGAGTGAGTGAATGATTGAGCGGCCGGTCATCTGAGATCGTACACTTGGCTCCGACCCAATTTCCTGAGCATGATCGCTTGTAGGAAGAGAAAGAGAATAAGAGAGAAGGTTAAGGGGTGGATTTGATGTGGATCCAACAGAGGGGAAGTCCCGGGGTCCAGTGGCAGGAATAATCGGGCCGGTAGTGGCGTCGGATCGGAAGAAAAGACACAAAACGTGAGGAACATTTGGGTTCTCCTTGAAAAAAAAAAGAAAAGATGAAGACGATTTGATGTGACGTTAAGCTTCGGTTGTTTTTGAGAACGATTTCGAAACGCAGTCTTTTTCTGCCCTTTTACTTTGTGTCATCTACTGGTAACATTCACAGCTCTTTAGGAGCCGGGAATGGATGTAATGAAACCGTTCGACTGGAGTATGTTGCAGCTTAGTTCTATTTAGCCACTCACTTTGCTCTTTAAAGAGCCGGACTCTTGGACTGTATGCCAGAGTCATCTAGTCTAGTTTATTGGTGGTCGGTAGGTCAGGCTTCAAACTCCAACTGGGTTAAATGTGGGTCTTCTTTTCTAAATGATTTCCCCACCTTCTGCCAGTAAAATGCAGGTGTTTTTCCTCATCTTTGTCTCATAGGTGTGACTAAGTGTGAAAAACTGTGGCAGTCTACTTTATTTAGAGAGTAGTACCATAGACCATGAGGCCATCAAAGTGAGTTTAATTGGTTAGCCAAATTGGGTTAGCAAAAAACAAGAAATTTTTGGCTCAAAGAAATTGTTCTCTGTAATTGCAGCACCTCTTGGAAATAATTTGAAAATTTTAGATTTTGTTTACTTAATAATTGAAAGAATAAATTATGAAAATACGTTGTGTTTCAAGAATATTTTTGGTAGGGAATTACTTAACGTTTTAAATATGTCGATAATAAATGCTATTTAGGATGAAAGGCTGGAAATTATCTTTGCAACAAATAAAATAATGCAAATAAACCGTTTATCCATATCATTGGAAAGAAAATGGATATTGAGTCTTAAAATAAATCATGTGTAGCTAAGTGTGTAAGTAGTAGGCGCTAACTGTTTGGAATACTGGAAGTAAATATGTCTAGATTGCTAGACAGTTTTTATGATATGTTTGAAATTAGTCTTTATACATTTAAATATAAATAAATAGTACGGTGCACCGCACAGACTTTCTCTCGCTTTTATCTTAAAATATACATTTTCTAAAAAGTCGTAAGAATTGTGAAAAGAAATAATGGAGGTAAGACTATACTTTTTTTTAGAAACATTGCACAAAAGATCGTAAACGAAATAATACACACTGTTACTTACTCTTTGGCATTAGGAACTAGGAACACTGTTCCAGAAAAATTGAGAAAAGAGAGATATCTTTGTCCACCAAAGAACATAAGAATCAAATTCACTTTCAAAGACCTGAATTAAAATGTATAAAGGCCCTATATTTGCTTATATCTCGGAAATTATTAGTTTTATAAAAATATATTTCAAATAAAAGATTTGTTTCTTTATTAGTAGGTCTACTACAACTTTGCAATGATAAGACATTTCATATTTCGAATAGTTGCGGAAAGATGAGAAAAATTGGAACATTCCCCTCCAGTAAAAGTACTACGGAAAGGATCTATGATTAGTACATTCGGACGTCTGCTGGTCAGCGGTACATTAGTGCTGGATAATCTTTCCACAAAGTGTATTACTGATGTATCCAGACGCGTATTATTATTATAACCAAAAACTGCCAACACATTTTCTCAAGTGCAGTCCAATAAAAAACAAACCAAGTTCTACTTGAGTACTTGTTATAACTTCCTTCTCTTATATTAACCTGAAACACCGCTAGACAGAATGCCTAGGCTAAGGATGCGGGGAGCTTTCAAATAAACTTGTCTAGATCTGATGATAACGGCCTGGAAGTAAATCAATAATATATTTGTGTTTAAATTAATACCCTAACGTTAGATTTTTTTTAATTGTCCTGTTTGATATCTGAAAACAGTTTTGATTTATTCTTCTTTATATAAACCTACATAGAACTTTTATACACAAAAATGTATAAATATGTAAATATAATGTTTAAAAAATAAATAAATATATAACGAATAAGTAAAATAGCGCAGTGTATATATTCCCATGACAGACTAGCCGTGTAGATACACTAATATGGTACGGATTAGAGGGGTATAATGTGTACGAAATGTACCCTTACGCCATCGAGGCGGGTATTTTACGTGGAAGAATATTGGGATAACATTTATGAAAAATCACACCCGCATTACATCCGACTGAGATTCGAACACCTATATCGCTAGGTCCCCCCTAGCACACATCAATTTGATTAGAAGCTTCATCAAAGAGCTAGTACGTTTTATTTGAACCCCTTAGCTATATGTTCGTTCATTTGCTTGAATAAATAATTTAATTATGAACACTAACATTAGCAACACTTTTGATCATGACTTTTGATTAAATTGTATAATAATAAATAATTATATTCCATCAATTTAATAAAATAATGTGTTAAAAATTTGTGTCCCGCATGTTGACCATTGCAAGTAAAGTCACTAACAATTCTAGTTTTAGTTAACTAATTATTATTAATGATATTAAATTAGTTATATTGATACAGTATTTCACTGTTTAGTGTGTTACAGAACTTAGAAATAGGCCTAGTGAAATAGTAATTATATTAAAATAATATATTATTTAATAATGTTGTGTAAAACTTATATAACTAAATGCATGTTTATAGTAATGTATGGATTGATTTTAAATATTTATAATATATCTTTAATAAACAAATGTACAGGATAACTTCAATTTCACATCTAAAGGCAGATAAAATATTATTGTAAACGCACGTAAGTGTTGTAACTAAATAAACCTAAACGAACCTAAGAGTTGTAATATTTGTTATGTGGTTGTTTCTTAACAGCACCCATCGCTCAGAGAACTAAGAGAACGAATATAAAACGACACCGCCGCTCAACAAGCTGTAAGATTAATTCTGCAGCGGAGCAAGTAAAATGTTAACATGAACGGGTCCGTCGTAACGCAAGAGAACAGTGTCACAAAGCTAACAAATTGAAAGTTCTGTACCCTTTGTAAATTTCCCCAGAGATATGTTTGAATGTGTCATGTGAGAAAGTCACTCGGACACAGACGGAGAGAGGAAAGAGGACATGTCTGATGTCCTCAAAGTGGAGGAATAAAACATTTAAACGAGATGGTAGATACTTATTTGGGAAATCGAGAGAAACATTTTAAAAATAGTATCGGGTATTAATACGTATTATTCTTTTACCTGAGACTTTTAACGTGAACATTCTAAACACATTGCTATTCTACCAGCGTAATCAATGTATACGTATAAATTGAACGGGTAGTAAGACGTGGTTAAAATAAAATAAAACTTTATATTAATCACATTGTTCAGCTGATCTGACTTTAAACATAAAAATACTTCATCACACTGTATATTATAGCACACAGTCCAATTTCTATGAGAAGGATTTTTTAAATACAAATATATTATTTAATATATATTTTATTGGTGTTTTATTAAAGTTAATGATAACAGCTGCAGCTCACATGCCTTGATGTATGAATATATAGGCGTAGATCTAGTAAAATGTTGTCATAAAAGGCTCATTCATATGAATATTGTACTGTTTCTAGAAAAATGCACCAAACCAACCTTTTTGTTTTTGCCCCGCGTCTTACCACTTTCCACGCTATCCACATTTATCCACACCGATGGGACAGGGGGTTATCCACAATTGTTTGAAGATGGGGTGAGAAATACCCAGCCAGGATTTTAACCCCAACCTACCCTTTAACGGCAAATTGTATCAGATGATTTTTAAGTTTAATTCACTTCACCGTGAAGGTAAGGAAAAATAAATATTTCATTAATAAGTATCGTTATGAATTTATCAGTTTGAATAGAAGCTTTATTAAAGAGTTTGTAGGTTTGATTTAATTAACTTAAGTAATAAATTTAGCTATCAATATTAACAGTTACAACACTATTTGAACACAGTAATATATTAATTAAAAAATCAATATGTGTATGCAATTTTTATTAATCAATATGTAAAAAAAAGTTTAAACACACGTTTGCTACCAATATTTTGCTATAGTAGTTTCGTGACATTAAACGTTTGGAGAGATGGAGGGTGGAGGAGGGAGGAATTATTGTACAAAGATGGATATAAGATAACTTAATTTTAAACAGGATATATGAAGTTTTGGTAGTTTAAAATCTGTAATAATAAACATTTATAGAAATAAATACACAAACTTTATGTTTGACCAAATATGTGATAGTGCTGCTAAGAACAATCTCAAGAATAGATCTGTCTAGCTATCAACAGTTTTGCTATAATTTTAATGTGCTCTTAGGATAGACTTGACTTGACTCTTGACTTAAAGTAAAAGTTCTACCTAATTTCAAATAAACAATCTTGATGAAGTCAAAGATAGTTAAAACATTTCAAAATTGTACTACATTATTACTTTTTATTTGGTGTAGGTTCAAAATGTATTCTCAGTTTGTCAAAGTAATAGTACAGTTCCTTTGTTCACGTTTTAAGTACCGAGTACAATAATTCAAGTTTGTTCTGGCAGCACTAAGAGTTTCTTTGTCCATCTGATGCACAAAAAGTATATTTTAAGGATCCCACTTAGAATTAACGTCACTCCTTCTATAACCAAATACCGCACTTTAACTGTGATACCTTTCCAAACGAGAGCTTACAATACTAACATATTTTTTTTTTCCTACCCCTTTCTTCCATTTATTTTCTTCCCCCTACCGTCCTCACTTATTCCCGAGAGCGTCATTAATTGTCGGTAATGTAGTGCGATGCGACTCAGCTAAGTGGATGAAACACCCCAACTGATGTAATAATTAAGAGTAAGTGAGGCATGAAGAGGGAAACGAGGTGGCCTCCACTGAAGAATTCCAGAATATTCTCTACGGGACTCTCTAAACTTTGGCCAAGTTTCCCGGTAGCCAAGCTGGACGGGAAATAAAATCTATGATATCATCAATAAGGGTTGTTTTCGAAGAAATGTCGAGAGATGGTTCAATCGTTTTTCGTACCCTTTAGGTTAAGCGGTGTGTTTATAAGGGATATTTCGACCGCCGAGGACGGGGAGATCGAGGTTCGAATCTCGGTCGGGTGAACTGGGGATGGTTTTTCCTAAATTGTTTTCCACTCTCCCTCCACGCAAATGCGGGTTCACTTCCTCTGAATTAACCCTCCCAATTCCTAATCCATTAGCGTAAATAGTACTTAGCGTATAACCCGAACGGATAGTAAGACGCGGTTCTAAATATTATTATTATTATTATTATTATTATTATTATTATTATTATTATTATTATTATTATTATTATTATTATTATTATTATTATTATTAAGGATATTTTAAAATAATCAAGAAAAAACTGCCAATTCCAATAGAATCTCATTTTAATTATAAAAATGAATTTATTCTTTGAAACAAGCAAGGCCTCTTATTACTGACTATAATTTGTCCGTGGCTTCACTGGCAGTAAAATACTCGTACGTCCGTTTAAAAAGATGTCCTGCCTTTATTTCCTTCAACTAACAAAAATATTCTGCGTGTCTAATCTTAAAACAGAAATGATTATACTAAATTAAATAATATTTTGATTCTGATGATATATCTTTTGTCAATAAGCTCTCATCTTGTTAGTTTCTATCTGATAAGTTGCGTGATTTCTTCTCTGAGCGAGAGATTAAACTCTCTGGGATTGCTTTAGTAAACATGTTTTCTAAATCTGACATTAACGTGAGCGAAGCTGCGGGCAAACGCTAGTAATAACAATATAGGACACAAACCTGTGTAATAAGAGGCAAAACTTAGTCACCCCTTCACACTCACTCACTCGTTCACTCACTCACTCACTCACTCACTCACTCACTCACTCACTCACTCATCACCGTATTTCCCCGATTGTTGAGACGGGAAAATCTTAAGTTATGCTTGGGAAGAAGGTGGCGGGAGTTCCTCGTATAAACAGAAGAATCTAAAATTGGGAAATTTTAAAATGGCGCTCCAAAAAATATGGGGTCTATAATATAAAAAAAAGTATAAAACTAAAATTTGACAGAGAGGTAGAACATGCTAGCTGTCACCAGAAGAGCTAGGATTAGGAATGAAGATGTAAGGTCAAGAAATGGGGTACATGAGATAATTGAGGAAGCAAAGATGAGATGGTATGGGCACGTAATGAGGATGGAAGGTGAAAGGATTCCAAGAAGATTAATGGATATGAAGTATGTATGGAAGAGATCCCAAGGGAGACCAAGGAACAGATAGCAGCAAATGTGCAAGTGAGAGGAGGAAGATGAAGGCATTTTACTAAACGGACCTGGCCACAGGCTGGAAACAGTTCATGATGATGATGAGGATATAGAGGAAGATGAGGATAATGAGGATGAGGAGGATGAGGATAATGAGGAGGAAGATGAGGATAATGAGGGTGATGAGGGTGATGATGAGGGTGATGATGAGGGTGATGAAGAGGATGTTGATGGTGATGGTGGTGATGGTGATGATGAGGGTGATGAAGAGGATGGTGATGGTGATGGTGGTGATGGTGATGATGATGGTGGTGATGGTGATGGTGGTGATGGTGGTGATGGTGATGATGATGATGATGATGAAGTAGAGACACAACTCCAGATAATCCAATAAATCTTAAAATTTGAAATTTCTAAGAATAAATTGGAGAAAAAGGGTAGGAAGTGAAGAATTTAAAAAACTAATACTAAACCATTCATTGTGGTGGAAAGCTGAAATGCATCAGGCAGGTAATGAGACCACTCCAAAAGGGTTGGGGTTTAAAAATTATACATTTCTAATTGGGACTTTGGGAAAAGGGGGAGAAGGGGGGCCTTAACATAAAAATACTTTTAATTATCGTATTATATATATATATATATATACACATCTAATCACACCATTCCCTACGGGTTAGGTAAGAAACTATGCATATTTTTAAAACCACAACTCCATACTTAATCCATCCTCACTAACTTTCTCCACACTTCCTATCCTTGCATACTTTCTTATCTTCAACAGCATCCATAAACCGCGTCATGTATGCTCTTTTATTATTACAGCTCTTAATGTTTCTCTTTTCCACATATTTGTCTCTAACACTTAGCCTCGTCTTACATGTGTGGTAGAAAATTTAAATTTTGCAGACGGGTAGAAGGATAACTCCAGATAACCTATTTTGTTTTAAAATTTAGAGTTTCTACATAGGCTTTGTTTAACCTGAACTTTTCAAAAAAATAGTAGAAACAATTACTTTTAGTGTGGTTTTAAAGTTATAAAGAATATTCCAAAAATCTATAAAAGACCTAAGATTTTAAATGGAGAAAATAGGGGAGGGGGAGGAGGATTAGGATTAGGTAAAAAAACCTTTTAGTGAAGTGGAAAATTTAAATTTTCCAGTAATATAGAGTGATTATTCCAAAATTCCCAAAACTAAACTAATCTACTTTTCAATGTTGAAGGAGATTGAAATTTGTCAGGTGGGTAAAAGCACTACTCCAAACAACCATTAAATTTCAAAATAAAGAAGCAGTAAATGGGGAAGGTGGATTTCCTCAAGATTACTAAAACTATTATAAAAAACACTTTCAGGTGTGATATAAATATTAGCTCGAGATGTAAGTCAATAGATAATACCCTATTTAAAAATTAGGTCCAGGAAAAGGAGCTCAACACTACAACTATTATAAATCACATCCCTTTTAACGTTAATATAATTTTTACTTTTACTAAACTTACTTGTGGTCCTTCAAACAATATTTTTCTCTTTTCCTCTTATTACCCTTTTTATCATTTTAAGAATTTTTTTCCTTATTTCTTAATACCTATTCCTTTTTTTAAATAAAAATTATATTATATTTAATTTTTAACGTTTTCACATTTTTACTTTTTACCTCTCTACCCTAAGCTATTTTCCCTGGGCGTAAGGCTAGTAATTAATATATAATATTCCTCCTATTGGAGTTAAACAAATGTGTCACAGTAGATATACATTTCTACAAACACTTCATTTCCCATCACGATATTCCAAAAGATCGATTTCAAAAGAGTGACAAGCCCTTTTAATATAAATTTAGGGGAGGGGGTGGTAAGGGACGCTTGACCCCTCCCCATATAAAATATCACAGGAGACTGGCGACGTCACCTTGTGAAACGATCTTACAATAAACGGAGGAGGAAGAAGAGAACTGCCCGTTATTTTATTACGAACATCCTCCAGGGTGTCACAATCTCCGGTGTTTGTGAGTCCTCTTTCCCTTCCCCGACCTCGAAATACCTTCTTTTTTACTGTGACTCCTTTGTTCTGATTGTCACCTTCCGCCTTCCATAAGAATTGAAGATTTCGTGTCGATTGTAGCGAGGCCTTGTTTCGTTTCGTGTATTGGTGGTCTCACGGATAAAGGGCAGTTGAACGTGAGATAAGGACACAGCTTGGAGCAGATGTTGGATTTAAGGAGATAGCTCATGTTAAACCAAGAACTATTTTCAGTTCTTTTAACAAAAACATATCTTATACACAATAAGTTTAATTTTGTTAAACATATCCTGAAGCACTTTTTGATCTATTTTGTCTAAAAAAGTATTAAACAATAATTATTGTAAAAAATACAGACCCAATCTCGCATTCAATTCCAACCCACCTTAAAATCTGTATCCCTACAGTTTTTATTGAAAAAAAAAACTGTTGGCCAAAATAAATAAGGTACTACTTTCAAAGTTTCGTTTAGTAATTTTGTACATAGATCAATCTCGACAGTTCTCAATTATCTGTCATAAGCAGCAGAATTTGAACAAAACTTTTAAAATAAAGATAAAAGATCAAATAATATTAAAATTCCCCGATAGGGATGGTCAAAATAAAAAAACTGCTTAGATCACTAGATTTGAATAGATTGTTCCATGTACTGTACCTCAAATACTTTCTCTCTAATCTCAAAATAGAGACATTTACTAAAAACTCGTAATATTTGTGAAACGAAACGAAGCGGTAGTAATATTATTTACACTAAGTACACATCCTTGTCAATAGTTTGACACTTTATACAAGTGTCTCAAAAATTTGCAGGGATTTGATCAAATTTGGAAATGACGTCCTCTTATGTAAAGTACTCTCAAAGCCATTTTCACGGGGAAATGGGAGTTTGCATTTTGTTTTTTTCCCTACAGTAAACCATCCTTAATTTTAGTGTTGGATATCTAACCACAAAAACCTCTCGGGGAAACCTTATGGAAACTCCGGATTCCAAGTTTTAGTCTGATCGGTAAAATGTTTTTATATCTAGGTCATGCTACAGACAGACAGTCAGACAAATGGTATCGCGTAAACCAATTCTTCAGTTTCAGGGGATCATGAAAGGTCAACATTTTTAGAAATCTAGATTATATATATTTTTTGACAATCACAGTATTCAATAGCGAGTAAGATTTCTAAAAGACTATTTACTATTATAAGCCCTTCTAGCGTTTCATATTAATACAAGATCGTATGGAGATTTGTATCCACTGTAGGCCCACAAAAATATGTATTATACAATATAAAATTATATTGAATCAGCCATCAATGATTATGTAAACAAATTTAACAGTAAATTATCATTTAAAGAATATAAGAGGCTAAAACTAATTACTTTGATATCGAATGATCAAAGTGAAGATTATTAACCAACAGTAATGATTTATTTGTTTGAATTTTGAAAGTACCGGATTTTTAATAATAATTCTGATAAACTAAAAATGAAATGATAAATGCGAATTATATGGGTTCTGTTCAAAATATATAATAACACAAAATATATTCCTATTTCTCATTACATCAATTTTATTTTGTTTTATCTTCAACTGACCTTTGAACGATACATTCAGTTAAGGATAATAACGTTATATTATTAAAAACAGATGTTATTAAAAATAAATTACTTATTTATTCATAAGAAAAACACAACAAACTCTGACTATTTGACTATTAGATGCTCACAAATGTGTCTCAATGAAAATAAATTTAAAAGTAAATAACGGTCCTCTAAAGTTAAAAGACGTTTGTTTAATCAATGATTTCATTGAAAAGTAAGTGCATTTTCTTTACCATCAGTTAATATGTCAAATTATAAATTATTTTAAACTACTTTTGAATAAAGATTAAATTAATGCACACACACATTTAATATTTATTAATTCTGTCAAGTACTTTTGTTGAAATAAATATATACTATAGATTAACCAATGGCCGTCATTATAGCCTGCTGACAATTAAATCATGATACACAAAAATTTAATATATTATCACTGTAGTTTAACAAATCAAAACCTACTTACTGATTCACTTACTATATGGCACTAAGAACTTGAAAGTTAATTGCCGCAATAACAAAAGTACGCCATCCTATCCCTATCTTGAGCTAGTTTTATCCAGTCCACCTCATTACACCCTATCTCTATTTTGAGCTATTTTTTTATGAGGTTAAAGGTTAGAAACCTAGACTTAGTATTCCTCTATTAAATAAAGTAAAGTTTTGAAAGGGTCACAATAGAGTGTTTTAAGTTTAATTTGGGATTGTTTTATAGGTTTTTATGTGAGCTATCACACATTTTTTAAAGTTAATTTAAAAATTCTAAACTTGTCAGAACTTTGCTTACTTTTTGGGGAAAACAATATTAAAAAATATCAAATAACTTGGTAAATAGTCGTTTATATCTAAACGTCTGCATCGTTTCTCAATGCTGCAGCTTAAAGTGAGGGTAATATCGCTGACCTTACATCTAGATGAACACTGAGGGGTTTATTTGAAATAGTCTCTCGACATTACACTTTCTCTTCTCTCCAGAGACAATCATCTCACAGAGATACCACTTCAAATCGTGTTCAAAGCATGATCACAAAAAACTTATACAATAACAACTCTAAATCCTCCATTTTGAAGAAAACTTTCCAAATGGAACCAACCTGTTCCTTATTGATTGCGGATATTTCTGGTAGTGTTTGGAAGCGACGTGGGGTCACCCCCAGAGGGGGCGGGAAGGATCTAACTCAGGGGCCGCATCGTCCCCAGAGATGAACAGCGGAGAGGAAGGAAAAGGTAGGGAGAATTATAGAGACTCACGTACGAGAAGAAGAGAAAGTAAAGATAAAAAAAATAACAAAGAAGACAACAAAAAGATTCATGCGTAGTGGCGGGCAGTGGTGTTGCAAGGAACATTACTCCGGGAGCCTTCGTCTCGGTGGGGGGTGTAATGTGTTCCGGTAGAACACCTCTCCGGCGCTCCGGGACTCCGGGACTCCGGTAACACACACATTATACTGGCCACGAGAGAGAAAAATATAAATTGGGAGAAAATAATGGTTATTGGATAGGCATCATAAAGACAACAACTTACATTTAAAAGATGATTTTTATATTTTCTTTTATACTATCGATAACGTAAGTTTTAAAATCGATATGAAACCAGAAACAACACTAATAATCACTGGTCGTGCTGAATAATGAAGGCCTGGTGAAATATCTTTAAACAATATCAATAAAAATAAAAATAGTGTCAAATAAATTTCTTTAAACAGATTATTATTCAACACACTGCGATAGATTTGTTTTAAAGTAATTTCCAAATACTTACATTTTGAGAATGGAAAAAAATACATCAGTATAATTAATTTTATACCTGTACAAACAGTCTTCCGGTCTAATAAAAAAGGATAAATAATCAATTTATAAAAGCCTATACAAATTAGATTGGCTAACCTGTAGCTCTATATCTGATTACTGATATTTATTCAGAGTATCATTTTAATTATATTTTGCTATATATCCTATAATAACTTCTTTTTTCGCTTTATACAATTACTGACCAATATGTTTATTATCATTACATTACAATTAGTAATATAATCTCATAATAGAGGATTTAAGTTTTGAAACTCTTCTTATTTTAACTTTTATTATTTATAAAATATACGATACATTCAAAGATAAAAATCTATTATCGTTTAAAATATACCTGATAAAAACCTCCATGGGTAATATTTCAAACTTTATTTATAGAGCTGAGTTTTTTAGCCATTATCTTGAAACAGAATGTCGAACGTAATTTGTAATAAGCCTATTATGTTAACCTGACGTTCAAGTTACATCCACGTGAAACTTTAGCACCACAGGTCAGTGGTTTGGGAAGGACTTAGCAGCAAACATAACACATTCTATTACTGTATTACTGTAGAGCCGTTTTTCGAAAATATTTTGTTTCGATGGCTATAAAGTATATAATTTATATACGATATTATAACTTTTAACAAAATGTGACAACAGTCACTGTAGTAAGTGCAAGTCTTACTTTCAGCAAACTATTCTTAGCGACACTTTATTCTCTTGTCTTCCTTTGTGACCTCTCCACGACATTCCTATTTCCTGTTCATCGCCAGCGCTGGTCTGATCTGAGAGTGAAGACAGGCAAGATGAGCGTGTGATATTGAAGGAGAGTCCTGAGAGTGAAGACAGGCAAGATGAGCTTGTGATATTGAAGGAGAGTCCTGAGAGTGAAGACAGGCAAGATGAGCTTGTGATATTGAAGGAGAGTCCTGAGAGTGAAGACAGGCAAGATGAGCTTGTGATATTGAAGGAGAGTCCTGAGAGTGAAGACAGGCAAGATGATCTTGTGATATTGAAGGAGAGTCCTGAGAGTGAAGACAGGCAAGATGAGCGTGTGATATTGAAGGAGAGTCCTGAGAGTGAAAACAGCCAAGGTGAACGTGTGATATTGAAGGAGAGTCCTGAGAGTGAAGACAGGCAAGATGAGCTTGTGATATTGAAGGAGAGTCCTGAGAGTGAAGACAGGCAAGATGAGCTTGTGATATTGAAGGAGAGTCCTGAGAGTGAAGACAGGCAAGATGAGCTTGTGATATTGAAGGAGAGTCCTGAGAGTGAAGACAGGCAAGATGAGCTTGTGATATTGAAGGAGAGTCCTGAGAGTGAAGACAGGCAAGATGAGCTTGTGATATTGAAGGAGAGTCCTGAGAGTGAAGACAGCCAGTTATTTTAACAACTCCTGAAGATTTGGTGGCACTTGAAAATAATCGTGTTTATGTTAAAATTCCAATAGTTCCATATTTAATAACTTTTAAGTTTGCTATGTCATATTTATCCCATTAATGTCATGTAGTAAAACGTGGAGACAGTGAAAAAATAATTCTCCTATTAATAGATTAATAAATAAAATGATGACGATTTTCAAGTGGATAGCATTCATTTATTTTAAACCATTAATCTCTTTGTCTTCAAATAATGAATAAACCTTAGTTTTTTAAATATTAAATTAGGTGAAGAACGCCAATTCAATTAGAGATGGTTCTTGGGCGTTCAAATCACGGATAAAACACCGATGTGCTAAACACAGACCAAATCTTTTTTTTTTTAATCCGTATTCCTCCATTGTCGAGGCTAGAAATTGTCCCCAGCCCCCTGATGGCTAAGGACGGGACCTGCCTGCTATCTAAAGCCACGTTCAATAATCGTCAACGAACGTTCACACGTTGAACGTGATGAAGTCAAGTATTGACTGCCAATGACAGATGTCGGTCTGAAAACTCTCGCGTAGACTTTGAATATCACGTTAAATATCTGGAGGAGAATGGAGACAAACGATCGATGCTGCGTGCAACCAAACTAATGATCATCCTTCATTTTATTTTTCAGGAATACTACCCACCTTCTGTATTTATAAACGTTATATAAGCTGTTAGAGCTCCCGTGTATTGGTTTAACGGTCGTGGTATGTATTGACCAAGAGGTCCACTGCTCGACCCCCTCTTCTGCCCAGTGATATATCCAAACTAATTGGGACAGAAGCTGGTTCGGATTAACCGGGAGAATACAGGGAAAACGTACTATCACGAATTTTAAATTGGAGTTGAATAGTTGTAATCACATTTTATTATATTTTATTGATGTACATTATAACACGTAATATGCACTGTAATTACTTTTAGTTGCAGGAAAACACTTTGTGTTGATTACAACATGTAAATACAATGTGTTTATTATTAGATATAATATCTTCTTACGATTCTCTCTTAGCTTTGAGCTTGCTGACCAATAACATACAGCCTAGTTCATTTGACCTAATTTTTTTCCCCCATTTTCCGAAAATTGTGTTCGGACTATCCAGAATTTCGGACTATTGGGGTTCGGTCTCACTGTATAAATATATTTTATCAGCACGTTCCACTACCCATTCAGATTATACATTTATGTACTAATTACGCTGATGGACTAAGGTTGAGGAAGGTTGGATCTAGAATAAATTTACTCACATTTGCGTGGAGGGAGAGTGGTAAACCATCCTCAATACACTCGACCATTATCTAACCATGATTCCCCCCCCCCCACCAGAAGCCCAGCTGGTAAAGGGTTAACAAAGTAATCCAAGGTTTAAATTCCTTCAAGAATTGATATATCATGTAATAAATACGCTAGTGGGCTAGGGAGGAAGGAGGTGTAATTTAGAGTACGTGAGCCATCATTTGAGTAGAGTGAGAGTGGAAACCCCTCCTCATTACATCTGACATCTGACTATTATTCAAACCTTGATCTCCTTGTCATCGACAATGCGGTCTATTTTGAGAGTGATGCCTTAGTCCATGCAGCCATCGCAGTTTGTTTTATTATTGTTGTTTCATATATACAAATTTTACTGCTTATGATCATATGACTTGCCGTATGAATGCATGAAAGTAGTTATACTGACATTTCTGACAGTTAGTCTAGGTTATCTCTATTATAATAATATAGAGCGCACTATATTCTATTGGGCAGATCAAACCAGCGGATTAAACGAACGAGTGCATGCGTATTTTCCATCCACCAAAACTATTTGCGGGTTTTTCTTCTCAGCTCCAACATTGATAGAGCACAGAGTTTGTCCAATCAATGACGGTTGTCGTGTAATTCCTAGGACGTGAGCGTGCAACTGGCTTGCCAGAGGGAGGGAAACTAGATGATGATGATGATGATGATGAAATATAAATTGGTTGTAAAGGTTTATTAGAGGGATCACAAATGGGAATTATTTCAACCATCCCGACAAATGCGCCCATACGGCTGGACAATCATATAAAAGAATTATTCCTGTACTATTTTGTACATTATATTTTTTACTAAAGCGTTTGATGGTATTCAATTATAAACGTGTATTCATCAATCAATTTATCAATTTGAAGTGTATGAACATATTTTGTATACAAACCTCGGCCTAAATAATCTCACATTAAAACATGGCAATTTAGCACGGGCGAAAATTTTGTAATAAAACTATGCTATGTTTATAAATGAACATATTTTGAAGCACAGTTAGAAATTAGAAACATATTTATCGCGGGCAATATTGTTAACATTTTACTGTATTTTAGTGATATTTTATATGTATTGGTAATATCTATCAAAAGTAATGCTACAGGTTTCAAGACTTGACGTATGAATATGTGAACATATATATGACATTTTCCAGCTGTCGGCCATGTTCATGCTTAGTAAAATTATTGTTTACAGTTACAGTCTCTATAATATAATAATATTTAGTGAGGTGATCATTCTAAACCCTCGTCCATGGTCATTTGGTGGTTGATACTGCAAATCAACGCTCTAAGAGGGTGAGTGGTATTCTTACAAACCACAAACATTTTATTACTAGGCTGACTAACGTATTTATAAACACAGATGAGTATAATTACTCTGCTTACAAACTAGCTTAATACTTGACGGTAATTAATTTGACAGTGCTAGTAACCAAATATTTAACAAAATGATAGCAGGACAAACCCTTAGACATTTTCTAGTTAACACCCACTTCCGTGTTAGACTGGTCTGCTGATGAGTGGGAGGTTGGGGTTCTAATCCCGGTTGGGTCTACCAAGTATAGTTTTTCCTGTATGGTTTCCCGCAAATGCGAGTATATAAGCTCTAAAATGGCCCCTGCCTCACCCCTACTCCATTACAATACATGATTGGTTACAAAGACACCAATAATTGACCAAGTCAAGCGCTGACAGCGACGTGGCGTGAGGCTAATTGTTATTTAGTCAAATAGGGTTGGATTTCCTTTTATAGCCGCGTCTCTCAGCCTTTGTAGGCTATCCGCATATTTATCATGATGTAGGTATGTTAGAACTTAAAGGAAGTGTACCCACATTTGCTTGGAGGAAAAGAGTGATCACAGCCCTGTACAGATGGCTGGGATTCGAGCCCCGGCCCCCCTCGTTATCGACAAACAATACCAGTGCTTAATTATTTGGTCCTGTTCTAAGTCAAGTGTAAAATTCCTTTACATTAATGATTAATATTTGACCTATTGTTAACTGAAAATAAAACTAAATACACTACGATGATAAAATCCAACATGTGTATGAGTCTAGAATTACCTTAAAAACCAACTGTTCCTAGTCTTACGACAACATCATAACATTATTTTTATCTCAATAAACTATTATATGTTTGGGAATATACTATTTACATTAGGTACTAACCATTAAAGAACCTTTTATTTGAAGGTTACAGGGGAAAAGCGGGAAAAGTCTGATATTAACTTAAAATGAGTTATTGCTGCCATCTCTTAGTCAATCCTTGAGATGGTGCTGCCATCTGTTATACAATCATTAAGATGGTGCTGCCATCTGTTAGTCAATCGTTGAGTTAGTGCTGCCATCTGTTAGAGAACCAAGGGACCTTTGTAATTCAATTTAGATTGTGGTTAAAGGAGGTCTCTGTCTTATTTAGTAATTTAAAATTATTTTCTGGAGTTCTAATGGGGTTTGAAAAAAATAAGTTGTTGTTCTGGGAGATGTCTATTGTGTGACGTTCATTTGTTAATAGCCCATCTCTTAAACTATTAACCTGGATATTATTTGCACGATTATCTCTTAGCTGAATAACCGGGTTATTATCTGTACGATTATCCCTTAGCCTATTAACCGGGATATTATCTGCACGATTATCCCTTGATCAATTAACCGGGTTATTATATTCACGATTATTCCTTAGATTATTAACCGAGATATTATCTGCACGATTATTTCTTGGCTTATTAACCGGGATATTATCTGCACGATTATTTCTTGGCTGATTAACCGGGATACTATCTGCACGATTAAGGTAAAACCAGAAATAGAATTGAAAGGTGTTTTTCTGCAATACTTATTTGGCAACAACGTGATTGCTCAAAGAGTTTAGCTCACTTTAAAATAAATGTATTTTAATTTTCTTGTTTTTTTTTAAATATGGTAAAATGGTTTCACCTGTCTCCATCCCAATGTCTTCTAAATGAAACACCTGTTTAGAACCCCGATAGTTGAGTCATACGTTATTTTTGGAATGAGATGAGCTTTTAAAGTGACTCACACTACGAGTGACTCACACTACGAGTGACTCTGTCTCTCTCCATTACCTGGCGGGACAAAACTACCTCGGCGAGGAATACATGTTAAAATACACTGCTATTATTATAACTTATCGAATAGGAGAATATATACCCATTCAAAGATGTATATTCTTTATAGGCACACACCATGTCCTGAGTTTGTTGCTATTGACAATTATTATGCTCTTTAACACACCTTTATATATCACCTTCTTTCCTGGATTCCTGGATCAGAACCAACCATGTATCTCCAAGTATACCAACCTAAACAACTAGTTTACATGTAACTGATCAGAAGACCCACCCATCCCTCTCCAAGTATACCAACCTAAACAACTAGTTTACCTGTAACTGATCAGAAGACCCACCCATCCCTCTCCAAGTATACCAACCTAAACAACTAGTTTACCTGTAAATGTGTGGGCCTACTGTTGTGTTATAAATCAAACACTGTTGTAAATTAACCGTAGATCAACAAATGTACTTACAAATATCTGGCTATGTAATTAATACAGTCCCTCCCTCCCCTCTCAACACAACATGGACCTAATACTGTAATTCTATTATGCACCGTTAATTTAACAAAATGAAGTATTGGTAAAACAGTGCCGAATATTATCTGATACCATTCTGCTAATCAGAACCAACATTTTGTTGACCTTATCCAAACGATCAAAACTCGATATCTATATGTTTGGGATAAAATCTATTACAATGATATTGAAAGTGACAGGTATCTAGAAATCTCCCCATAACCTCCCCACACTCAAACACTCACACACATCAATTTCCGGACACACAGAATTTACGAATCATAGATCATGGTACGTCACAGCGAGACATCGCATGTGTGCACACAACGAATTATATATATCGTCTGCAGGACATGTTTTGACAGCCGGCATAGTCAGGACGACAAAGGAAACCAAACTGGCTGTTCCGTGTCCACCCAAAACTGATTATATTAGTTTTAGTTATATATATTACCGACAGAGTGACGCGTATGGTTGGTTTGAAGGACTCGCACCCAATAAGAGTTCATCGACGGCTCTCAACGAATGGGTTTATAATGTACAGTTAGTACTCGACTTACGCGGTTAATTCGATACACAGGTTTAATAATAGCATAGGCCTAATTATACTTAAAGATAATATATTTAGTACATACATGTTAAACTAAAAGTGTAATTAAAATTAAACTAGATATTTTTATAGAAATAAAACTTTGAGAAAATTGTTTTCTCTCAAGATAGAAACAGGATAACAATAACATTATCAGCTGTGCGTCAGTTAAGCTTACTAATTATGCCACATATTGTGTGTAAAGGGGCGCTTAGTAAATTGCATTGCTAGTCATCATTCGAAGTACCAAATCACGTATCTACAAATCCACGTGGCTTGAATCCGTTTAGGTCGACAACTTATGTATTGTTTGTCACAGTCTTTAACCCATCACACTAATAGACCATACATTCCTGAATATATTAAATATCCTGTTTGGTCCTCGCCATCTCTTATTGTTTGTGAGTCCTGGCGGCCCCTGAACTTGAAGGTTGGGAAACTCGGGTACGCTATCCCTGCAGTGAGCGTTTAGCTTTAATATTATAATTTGAGAAGTTAAAAAGTGATTAATAGATAAATACAATCAAAATAAAATATTAGCTTGTTATAAAATAACTTATTGTACCACGTAGCACGCAAATAATGAGAACATTTAAACTCGGTAATAAAGAGAAACAGGAATTAAACCTGGTACTTTTGCTCGATTACAGTAATGTTCTGAAACTGAGCTATCCATAAGTTGACCCTCATTCGGGTTTGTTCATCACTCACAGTCCAGGTTTCAATTCCTGTGTCTAGGTGTAATTTTTCAACTACATGGTTTTAACAAGTTATTTATTTAAAAATAAAATATGTTCGTGTATGGAGTGCGTATTGACAACCATAATGTTTGGTAATTTAATGGGCCATTCAACCAACAAATGTGGTAGCACTGTCTTTGATAATAGGGCGTGCGCTTAATGGGCTTGACCAAGTCCAGCTATCACACAAATGATAAAGTAGATATGAATAGGTCCATTACAAACTAAAACTTGGTTAGTAAATATTTTATCAATACCTTTTCCAAACCTCTATATTTTAATAACCCCTTTAATAATGTTCCGTAGTGAGCCAATCATAAACTATATTAATTTAAATAAAACCAGAAACAATTTATAACCAATTGGATATAATTCACTTAAAATATATAGTGGGTTGATGAAACCAGCAAACGCAAAATTATCTGGAAATTGGTGATGTTTTAGTAAACACGCAAATAAACTTATCCAAGCTCTCCCACCGTTTCATGAAATATAAACCAGGTTGATAGTTTATAAAATGAACCTTTCAAAAAGAGCGCATCTAGGATGTAGCCAGAGTAGTCCACAGATCAGATATGTTAACTTGATTTCTGTGTCTGATTAGACTTCTGACCGTTTAGTAATTATTATACTAATGTGGTAATTATAGGTGATGTGCCCGTATTTTTGTGGAGAGAAAATGGTTGAGAGAAAAACACCCTAATTACACCCAGATGGGATTAAAACCTTTACCTACTTATCAGTTGCAAACCTCATTTGACAAGTTTGACATTTAATCTGTGTGCTCACTGGTATAAGTCAATATCTATAATATTTTATATATTATATTTTGGGTATGGGTTCCATTTGAAAACGGTATTTTTTACCAATTCGATCTATAGCTTTATTAGCCTTTAGTTTATTTTCTAACTAGGGCTATTTTTTTAATGGACGTTAAAGTGAAAATGTATTAAAGTTTAAAAAAATAAGTAAACTGTATTATAATAATAAAATACAGTCAGCACGTTCATGACACTGTCATCAACTAACAGGGGTGGCTCAGCGTTAACGACATCTATTGGCCTTGTCAACTTTGAACGGGGAAGGTAAAATAAATCATGTTGAAATCCTGGTAATTACCCCTGGGGGGTATTTGTCCCTAATATAATGTTCAGCAAGTTTCCCCCCTCCTGTTGCAGACTAGCTATGGTACGTTTTAATAAATCCACCCTGTGCCATTATATTAGTGCAGTATACAAATAACCCAAACGGGCAGTAAGACTTGCATGCAGCACTATTAGGGGATAATACTTCACAATTAGAGGAAGATTGACTATAAACTGTATATTAATAAAGACAGGAGTGTTTAGAACCGTTCTGCCTCCTACGTTGTTCTTCAGGAGGTCAGGGATTGAATCCAGCACAAGTCTATTTAGAAGGATATGATTTCTCAGAACACATCGTGATGGTAAAATGACAACAAATTAAATATGGTTTTTATCAAAAAGCATTCAGTAAAAACCATCCTCATTGTATCTGACCTGGATTTGAACCCCGATCTCCCCGTCATCGATGATCTAGTCTATTGAAAGAATGAAGCCTTAGACTATGCGATCACTGAAGTAGGTAATAGATATGTCAATTGCATAACTAGCCCGCTTCAGTGATATAATGGTGTAAGGTGTCACTGTAATAATATACTAGTTCAGCGATGATGGGGAGATCGAGGTTCGAATCCCAATACATTATAATGAGGGTTGTTTTCCTAAAATTATTTTCCATTCTAGCTACAAGCAAATTCGGTTACACCTCCTTTAAATTTAACTTTCCTCGTACCGAGAACTTTATTGTAATTAGTACTATATATTATGCGCTAAGCATGAACGGTTGTAATATGTGGCAGTAAAGAAAAAATTGCTTTAAAAATAACACAAGTCATTAGTAAATGTTGTTTATTTAATAGCTATTAAGTATCAGGCCACAAGAATGATATAGATATAGAGTATTTCCAATATAGATGGCGCGTATAAATTTGGTGTAGTTACCAATAACCAATATCATTTTTGCTTTGTTCTTTCATTCCTACTATTTTTCACAAGAAAAGAGTTTAAACTTTAAATCATCCTTCTTCATCCCTATTTATAAGGGTTTCATTTGTGTGCGTGATTGTTTCACCTCTATAGTGGATTTTACTCACGCTCTGAATATGTCTGTTCTTTATTGGCTGCACTCAGAATAAAACAAGTGCAACGGCAGCCCTCCATCCCTCCTCCCCTACTGCCTCTTCCCATTACTTGTGGAAGACTCGGTTCGGGGTGGGTGGCCATCCTGCTCAAGAAACCATCGACCATCTTGTCCCTGGAGTCTCATATTTTAACGCGACAGCTGTAGGATAGCGCCTGCAGTGGGACCAGCGTGGACAGATGTGTGTTGCAATTCAGACTCGTGACTCTTCCTCTCAAGTACTATGGATACTAGCTTAGTAGAGATGTGTGTTGCAATTCAGACTCGTGACTCTTCCTCTCAAGTACTATGGATACTAGCTTAGTAGAGATGTGTGTTGCAATTCAGACTCGTGACTCTTCCTCTCAAGTACTATGGATACTGGCTTAGTAGAGATGTGTGTTACAATTCAGACTCGTGACTCTTCCTCTCAAGTACTATGGATACTGGCTTAGTAGAGATGTGTGTTGCAATTCAGACTCGTGACTCTTCCTCTCAAGTACTATATATACTGGCTTAGTAGAGATGTGTGTTGCAATTCAGACTCGTGACTCTTCCTCTCAAGTACTATATATACTGGCTTAGTAGAGATGTGTGTTGCAATTCAGACTCGTGACTCTTCCTCTCAAGTACTATGGATACTAGCTTAGTAGAGATGTGTGTTACAATTCAGACTCGTGACTCTTCCTCTCAAGTACTATGGATACTGGCTTAGTAGAGATGTGTGTTACAATTCAGACTCGTGACTCTTCCTCTCAAGTACTATATATACTGGCTTAGTAGAGATGTGTGTTACAATTCAGACTCGTGACTCTTCCTCTCAAGTACTATATATACTGGCTTAGTAGAGATGTGTGTTACAATTCAGACTCGTGACTCTTCCTCTCAAGTACTATGGATACTAGCTTAGTAGAGATGTGTGTTGCAATTCAGACTCGTGACTCTTCCTCTCAAGTACTATATATACTGGCTTAGTAGAGATGTGTGTTGCAATTCAGACTCGTGACTCTTCCTCTCAAGTACTATATATACTGGCTTAGTAGAGATGTGTGTTACAATTCAGACTCGTGACTCTTCCTCTCAAGTACTATATATACTGGCTTAGTAGAGATGTGTGTTACAATTCAGACTCGTGACTCTTCCTCTCAAGTACTATGGATACTGGCTTAGTAGAGATGTGTGTTGCAATTCAGACTCGTGACTCTTCCTCTCAAGTACTATGGATACTAGCTTAGTAGAGATGTGTGTTACAATTCAGACTCGTGACTCTTCCTCTCAAGTACTATGGATACTGGCTTAGTAGAGATGTGTGTTGCAATTCAGACTCGTGACTAAAAATACACATTCATTGTCATATTTCCCTGGGTCAAATAGTAGTTTAACTTCTTGTGAATTTGAAAACTTGTTTTGTATAGATAATACAACACACATTTCAGTAACTTTATTGATTACATAAATAGCTTGTTGGAACAACGAATGAATATAATTCTCTATTGGGGATTAAGCCCCAAAATTATTGTGGCAAGCTCTTCTGATGTTAAGTCTTCGATAACGAGTATAGGTAATGGAGCATTTAATTAGACTTAATAAGTGGCCAGAGATAAAAAATAAATGTAGGACACAATCTCACAAACTTTCTCATATAGCTTGGAACAACATTTTCAAAAATAGGTTTTCAATAAACTACACGTAATACATTTTCCTTAGAACAAACATTCAATCTTATTAATCACAATAAACAATCCTCAAATATCAATTTTTTTTAAATTGTTCAAGACATTAAAAAAATCTCAAATAAAACTAAACAGTTATTTCCAAGTCATTCTAAAATTATTTATATTGGTGTACTAATTTAATAAAAATATACTTTTATTTACCATGAAAAATAATTTTTAAATGCTCATTTTAAACTAGATGTTAAAAGTCAGTTTTAAATATGTTTTCAATTTCCAGATATTTTGAAAGGGAAACTGCCTTAGAGCTAATTTATTTTTAAAATTATACATTAATAAGAGACTAATTTGAATTAGCTTTTATAAAAAAATTACTTAAAACTATTCATAGTTTAAAAAACTACCAGATTCCCATTTCGAACCAAATTTCTAAAGATAATTTTGAAATATTTTTGATTTAAGAAAAAATCAGCCATCAAAATACTCGGCCTACCCTTAAACGAATTTTTCCCTGAATAGCCAGAATATACTCTTATTTGTCATGTCAAACACTTCCCAGATATATATTTAAAACCAAACACTCCCCAGCTATTACTTATTTTTTCAAAAATCACTTATTAGTAAACTATCCCTTAGCTTAAGGTCTAGTGTCAATATCAAAATAATCTTTAATTATAGCCATGTGAAATCTATTTTCAAGTTTGAACAAATCCAGAAAACTGGTTTAGGTTCAGGTCCTAGGACAGACAGACAGACGTAAACAAAATGGTAAAATTTACATTTTTGGGTTCGGGTTCACCAAAAACATAAAGATTCATCATAATCTCGAGTAAGATTTTTTTTCTTGATTACAATACTTTATCCCTGATATGAGAAAGCAAAAACCAGATTTCAAAATATAATCAATAAATTGTTGTATTTTTACAAAAAAACTTGTATGTAGAAAATAGTTCAATGTGTTCGGCAACAAGTCTTGACCAATCCTCTCAAAATATTTAGTTTCAAATTCACAGCACTATATTACTCACCCTTCGCACCCGAACGAACAAAAGAATTAATCCATCTCATACTTTGTATTGGTGTCCACAATAATGTTTATGACTTGGACATTTTCCAACTCTCATTTCTCTATTTTTCTCCGTCTTTCTTTCTAATTCTTTCTCCCGTGCTACGTGTTTGTACTGACCAAAAACCTATTGGTGATCTGAACCTTGTTTTATTGACATCCATTCTCAACTTAGTTTAGATGAATTAGATGTATCTCTGAGGAAAACAGAAGATTTTTCCTTCAAGAGGACAAAACATCACGTGGTCCAATGTTTTAAACATTATTTCCTCCTTGTTCTTGCAAAATATTGGAAGAAACCATTTCTTTCCACGCAGGAAATACGTTGGGCGCCATAAATCATGTTTTTAAATGTTGGGTTTCTCTATTTTACCCGCACAGTATTGAGAAGAGTTATTATGGTGTAATATTTAAATATTTAAATAGAGACATAGTCATAATAAATATTTAAATAAAGCAGCATGGTGCATAAATATACAATTTAAGCAAAACTACCATAGCCTTTTTTAAAATAATTCAAATTTTCAAAAATCACCCGTTAGTAAACGACCATTTATAGAATTTTTACCTAAAAAAAAGTAGGTTACGCAGGGTTATTTGTCACGTTAAATGAATCCCAGATGAGCATATTTAACAAAATAGTTAAAGCAAATTTTGAAAAATTTGGAATTCAAAATAAACAGTAATTAGTAAACTACCCTTATTAGAGGGCTAAGGTCAAAATAAAAAAGCTTCAAAGCTATAGCCCTATAAAATCTAAATATCAAGTTTGAACAAAATCCATCAAACAGTTTTGGATCCGTGGACGGAGACAGACAGACAGACAGACAGAATTGTCGAATACAATTGTTTGGTTCACATTAAACGTAGCTTAGACTCAGCATAATCTCAAGATATATTTATTTCCGATTACAATAATTTCTCTTGATATGAGAATGTGAAAACATACAAATTGATTTATAAACACTAGCTCAATATGATAAGAGTTTGTTAACCACTACAAAGTTTTACTTTTAAATATCCCATTATTTTCTCAGTTCACTTTCTTCTGACAGTTTCTTCTTTTTCCCTCGACTTGGTCCTCCCTCCAAGATCAGCGAGAGGGAAGAAAACTGGTGTGATTGGTAAGCCTGATATTATGCAAACAACAGAAGAGAAGAGCGGTGAGTTATGGCAGGCAGGCAGCTTCACCTAATGATGTATTTTTGATGCGGATAAAAGAGAGTTGGAGTATGGAGTGTCGGTGGTTTGGCTGACCCAGCTAGGATGTTGCCAACAACTGAAGACCATCCATCAACTCGGTTAAGACGATCAACAGACCCTCTAAGAGATACTGGCTAAGACACAAACATATCGACACTCATTTGCTAACAAGGACTCGCTTCGATGCTTCGGTTTATCGGGCTCTTCATTCATGTTTTGGTTTCTAAGATAGTATTTTCACCTCTTGTTATAAAATACATATATTTAAAATATTTAGTTTATAAAATATACAATCAAATAAATTGAGTTGACATAATATTAGTTCTAATTTCTAATATACCAATTATATTACTATCCAACAAATATAATTCTGCTAATGTGCTAGGGATGAGTAAGTTATATTTTAAAGAATATGTAGTTACATTTTCATGGAGGGAGAATGGAAATACTTTTAGGATGAACTAACCTCAGTGCACCAGTCTGATGTTCGAACCCTGACCTCCCAATAACCATACGAGAAAGACAGCTACCTGCCTACCGATACGATTGGAATATATTTTTTGTCCTTATTTTACAAGTATGTTCTTGTTTGTCTTTTCTTTGTCAAATAAGTTACAACACAATTATTTGTCAATATAGGCCTATACACACAATAACATTAATACAATTGATCTTTACTTATTTTTAATATTCCAATACTTTGCACGTTTCATGAATAATATTTGTTGGAATGAAGAATGGCTGTAGTCATATAAGATATCATATAAATACGTAAACAATGGAGAAAAAAGATCTTTAGAATAATTTGATCTGTCAGGTAAAATCTCAAACTAAAACATAAAGCTGTCGTTCTGAAACCAACCAGTTCTCGAATCAACTCATAACTAATATTATAAAATAAATATGATATTCCTATAAATAAGATCAAACTTTTCTGATATTATGTACTATACATGTACGGTATAATGATATTAGTTCTATTGTACATCATACATAACCATATTCACTCACCAAGTTGTTAAAAATGTTAGTTACATCACCGAGGGTTTTGGATTTTTTTCCAAGCTTTTATTTTATCTCTACATGTATTATTTTCGTACTGGCTGTTCTCATAATAGACAAAATAATCTAAACCTACGAGATTAAGGTACTGTTTTATAAAAAGTTATTATTCTGGGAAATGGATGGAAAGTCACCAATAAAATTTTACTTTCATGCCGTGTGAGTGCAATTTGAAGTCAGCCTAAAGAAATAGAGATGCAAAGGGTAACCTATGCTCACACTATATGATATTTAACACGATATAATTGCTGTCAGAAATTTGCATCTATGCTCGCGCTGCAAAACGTCGCCTAGATCCCCAATATTTCCACAAGATGGCGTCATTTAGCACGTGTGTGTGCGTGCCGTATAATGCTCGTGTTTTTTTTATTATGCTTCATTGCTTCATGCATGTTTGATATGAGCTGGCACCACACACTTGTTATTAAGGGTTTAATCTAAATAGTATCAATGAGGAGGATGTTCTAAGAGTGATCAATGCCACATGGTAATCCTCTAGTGGGACTGTGTAACTAGCCTGAAGAGGGTTACGTTGGGAGGGGGTGGCTATTACTACTCAAGTAGACATTTGTAAAACAATGTTATATTTAGCAGACTGCGAGAGTTTGTTTATTAAAACCTTTTCATTGCATATACATTTTTTAGTTTATCTTTTTAAAGTGCGTGTTTGATTTAGTTGTGTGCATTTTTTTACGAGTATTTGATTAAATTTGTAGGTAATTATTTGTAAATGTTAAGTTATGTTTTAGAGCTTTTATGTCATTTTATAAGATATATTTAGGTCATTTTTATGTTATACGAGTTCACTTCATCCAAATCCCACCTTCCTCATATTTCACACATTAGCGGTATTAGTTCATAAACGAATAACCTGAATGGGTAGCAAAACACAGTAAAATAAAGTTTTTTCTTAACACAAATAAAACAAGAGCGGCCATTAAAAGTAGGTATGTCGTATAATGCAAATACTGATTTATTTATTTTTGTTGAAGAGCAGGGACACGGATATGAACTCCTCAGGATAATCTTAGTTTCTAACAACTGTACAGTTCTGTCTGTGTTATAAACAAAGTATAGAATATGTATTCCACGCATGCGCATTGTCAGATAACTCTCCTGAGTAACATTGTCTATCAGTACAGATGGCACGACCACAATGGCGTCAGTCTCGCTATTCTTTGGTCCACTGATGACGGGGAGGTCGGGGTTCAATATCTTCCCGGGGAACTTATTTTTGGTTTTACACTGGTAATATATATCACTATGGTTTTTCCTTCCTCTTTCCAAGCCAATGCTGGTATACTTAATGATTCCCTGACCCATTCTGAAAAAAACTATAAATAAATATTGTGTTAAACGTATGCTCTCGTTAAAATCAACCCTTTATTTTTTTGTCGGATGTCAAAGATCTCACCATCCCAGTTTCCTAGTTTTGTTGATTCACTCTCTCATTTTAACGCGCAGCCCTGGATTCAAAGCGAATCGAATTACGAGCCCGCGCGGCTGTTTGGCCATTCACTGGTCTGTACTGACATGTGAAAAGGGCTGGTAACAGCAGGGTGTAGTACACCCTACATGACCCTAACTACGGTTACAGCGTGATGGCCACCAACCAGATTATAACACCATTAGGCCTGCACACACCACACATAACCATAAAGGTCTTATGTGCGCCCTATTAGACCACGTGACACATACATGTACAGTTCACTCTTGCATGGAATAAAACAGAGCTCCTGTCCCGGTCGAGATCTTAGAACAATTCTCCTTCACTCTTTGTTTTAATTTAATTTCCTTGCACTGTCATAATTACAGTAATAACACGAAAACGAGATTATTTCTACATTACACAACTATATCTATTTTGAAGTCAACGTTGAAACAATCTATTATAATTATTAATATTGGCTCTCAAAAGTGACGGCATCAGGTCACATAGCTTGAC
Organism: Timema podura; assembly: GCA_033556935.1. NCBI lineage: Eukaryota > Metazoa > Arthropoda > Insecta > Phasmatodea > Timematidae > Timema > Timema podura. The sequence continues at coordinate 11,897,839 of JAVRXN010000007.1, read as the reverse complement.
GTATGAATATATGACAATAATTTTAGTAAGTTTGGCTACTGTCCCATACTGCCCCATACTGTCCCATACTTTCCTGACCAGGGGTAGCTCCAGGTATGGTGTTGTTCCGCTCTTAGGGATAATTTTATTGTATATTTAGGGTGCATGATTTTTTTTAAGCTATGTTCCAATTTATCTTTACGCAAATTTAGGTACACATCTTTTTAAATTCTGTCTTCTTCATCTATATACCCTTTGAATAAAATATATGAGTAGTCTGAATGGGTAGTAAGATGCGGTGGAGAAATAATAATAGCTACAGTATTATTAACAGGCTCGGCCTTCAACATAAGAAAATCACTTCACCAAATCCGACCCAATTTTCTTTACTTCACGTCACTCAAGTGCTTGTTTTTTTTTAACTCTACTGGGATTCAAACCCAAAATGTATACGAGTCATTTAACCAACATTTTAAGTACCACGCCTTAAAGATATTAATCATCTCGGGGTGTGTCCCACCTATCTTACTCCATGACCAACATTGTAAGAACATAGTTATTGAGTCGACTCCTTTCACAGCGATCTATTGATGTCTCCTATAGAGCTAGGTTAGTCTATAAGTCGTGTTCTGATTAAAAACCGTCAGTTCAAAGAGCAATCTAACTAATAGCAATACTCTACATCAAGTCCAAGGGGTGGTCTACTTATTTCCAAAATGATGTACGCCAGCAGCTCAACTGTAATTACAGTACTCCACTGATATCTGTTGCTACTCAAACATTAACAGATGCACGTTTGGTAGCAAAAGCATGAAGTGTAATCAGCTGACAACCAACTGAGCTGGTTGTGCTTCTGTCTGCTCAACTGATTCTCATTCATTAAAGGAGTACATTGAATTTCTTTTTACATTATTTTACTTTCCATCCGTTGTCCAGGTGAATTATTGTGCATTTACATAAATTTGAGGTTCTTTCTCCTGTGCGCCATGAATGAATAATTTAAGTCACAGATATCAAAAGCAGCATGATAAGTTTCATAATGAAAAAAGTGTTATCTGATGAGTTACGGCCAGGAGTTACAGTGCTACATTGATGGGCTCCATTATAACCCTATCATACAAGTAGCGCAATAATAGAAACAATAAGGAAAGCTTGCTACAACTGAAGACAAAGGAAGTGTACATATTACACGCAAATTTGACGTTATTCACAGTCCAAAAACGATAAAGTAAAGAGATGGAAACGTGAATAAACGTGGGAATAAGGACATAGATACAAAGTTGACTTAAGCATATAAACAATAATTTGAGTTCTTGCGTTAATAAATGATAATATAGATATTGTAATCAAACACCAGGAACCTATTGCGTCAATACTTTACCAAAAAGTGTTAATAGACCTCTTCACTCGTTAAATACTAAGTAAACTAACAGTCCCCGTCGTGGTTTGGAGTGATAATATTGATCAGTGTACATGCAAACATTAAATGTAACTATCTGGGGACTCAGAAATAACAATTTAAAATACTTCAAACTGTACCCAGCCCAACTTGGGGAGTATTCGAGATATATTATGAGATTGAGGGTGGGGGGGGGTTGATCGACTACTTCCCCACGACTTGTCTGCTATCACACACCATTATGTACCCAAATATTAAAGTGCGACAATTTTTAAATTTGGTACTATCCCTTTATTTTTACAATGTGAACGTATTTTTGCAAGAGTAGGACACCATGGCCATAAGGATATGTACTTAGTTTTGGTTACCAAATAAGTATTTTACTGTACTCAAAGCCAGACATTGTTAGGGTAGTAAAAACTATCATATTAAGGTAGGCAGGGCATGCCGTGTGAATGGAAGAAACTTAAACCACCCTAATGAAAATAGACCAGTGGAAAGCTCCAGACGTATAAGGTAGGATAACATTAGAATGGACCTGAAAGAGATAGGGCATAATGAGGTGGACTGGATAGAACTATCTCAAGATAGGAATAGGGTGTAATGAGGTGGTCTGAATAGTGTTTCCTAGAGAACTGTTTCCTAGAGCAGTGTTACCTAGTGTTTCCTAGAGCAGTGTTTCCTAGTGTCTCCTAGAGCAGTGTTTCCTAGTGTCTCCTAGAGCAGTGTTTCCTAGTGTCTCCTAAACAGTGTTTCCTAGAGCAATATTTACTAAGTGTATCGCTTATGTAGCCATGGTTTAACCATAGACCATCTAACCATAGACAATCAAACTAATCTACCTCTTACAGCTCTTTGTTAAAAAGTATAAACTGTCCATTAACTTTTTTAATAAAACTTTATTGTTAAGCTAAGCAAAAGCGAGAAAGAGAAAGTCTTATGAATGTCACCAAATCTCGTCAAAGACTGTGTTAACGTGTCTTCAATTACCAGAGAATATTTCATGATTAATAATGGAGATTGGGGAACCACTGGCCAAGGAAAAACACCCTATTTGAAGCCCACATCGGAAAACAAGAGCTAATGTTGTGCTCCCCTTATTTTCAACGGCTCTATTGCTCTATTTCACCAGACATGTGGGAGGTCTCTGTTGCTCTATTTCACCAGACATGTGGGAGGTCTCTGTTGCTCTATTTCACCAGACATGTGGGAGGTCTCTGTTGCTCTATTTCACCAGACATGTGGGAGGTCTCTGTTATTTACGTGAGTGTTATATTCTAAACTCACCAACATAACATTTCCTAACAAGGGTTTGTCGTCTCTTTCCACTGATTCAGGTGTAATTAATAACCCTTTGCACGGGGAATAACTCTCCACGGTGAAGGAGTCCCTGGGAGTTAAGGTGTTTTCCAGAGCATCCCTTGCCTTTACAGTGCATTATTCAACACACAGGGACCACATGTGCACAGCCTCCAGCCACTGCTGGACACGTCCAACCCGTCAGAATAAACGGAGACCTTTTATTTCAACTTTACACCGACATCACTGCTTTGTACCTGACCAGTATCTCCTTCTCTCTAGTTATTTCTGTGTGTGTTTATTACGGTTTCAGTAGCTCCCGACTGCCAGAGCTCATACAAACGTTACGAGGAGAAGTAGCTCCGTGACTAGCACTTTGACTTTCCACCTGGAGACTGTGGAGTTTGGATCTTGTCAATAGCACTTTGACTTTCCACCTGGAGACTGTGGAGTTTGGATCTTGTCTATAGCACTCTGACTTTCCACCTGGAGACTGTGGAGTTTGGATCTTGTCTATAGCACTTTGACTTTCCAACTGGAGACTGTGGAGTTTGGATCTTGTCCATAGCAGTTTTAATGTTTGGCGCTTCTATAAAAAGCAGCTGTATCTCTTAAAACACAGCTGCAATTTATTTTAAGGTTATAAAGTTTTAAATTTCTAATAACACTGTTTTCATAGCTATATGTAACAATTAATAAATGAAGAGTATAGGGGGTAAAGGAGGAAGGTCACAACACACACTCTCTCCAGGACGACAACTCTAATATCAAAAACCCCATAAGGACCCCAGCGAAGACCTCTTTTAGCCATAGTCTGAAGTGCATTATAAAGGTGTCATGGATGTCTAACAGATGGCAGCACTAACTCACTGGGAGCCTAACTTGAACTTCCCCTCTTTTTTCCCCTGTAACTTTCAAATGAATACATCATTTTTTTTATAGAAAGGGCTTTATTGGACATTTGGTTAAGTTACAAGATTCATTTTATAGTATTCATACGCAACACTATGTGATATGCATCTGTTAACTCCGATAATTCAACACTATCAACGTCTTTAAAATATATCTAGGTAATAATATCGTAGAGTGTTAAAACTGTTGACGACAAAAAATATATTTGTATTCTCCAAAATGCCCTTTTCGTTTCAAAATTTAATTTTGCATACCTAGCACCGAGTGGAATCGAATTAGGTTCTCCTAAACGTGTGAATATCAATATCAATTTAGACATTCTTGAAAAGTTCTCATAAGTCTTGACTAGATCTAGTTTGTCAAAGGTGCTTAGCGGTAGACACTCAGACAGAGACGTCAGCGTTGGTTTTCGGACAGAGACGTCAGCATCGGTTTTCGGACAAAGACGCCAGCGTCGGTTTTTGGACAGATACGTCAGCGTCGGTTTTTGGACAGAGACATCAGCGTCAGTTTTCGGGAAAAGACGTCAACATCGGCTTTCGGACAGAGACGCTAGCGTTGGTTTTCGGACAGAGACGTCGGCGTCGGTTCTCGAAGAGACGCCAGCGTCAGTTTTCGGACAGATACTTCAGCGTTGGTTTTCGGATAGAGACGCCAGCGTCGGTTTCAACTTGTATCGTTTAGCTCCATCCCTCAACACAGATGCGTGCATTCCATTTCAATATTCTTTCTTTTTCATAATAATTATTCAATTATTGTAAATATTTTGTCCCGAATGGGTAGTAAGGTGCAAAGCACAGTAACAATACCCTTTTAGATAGCAAATTTGTAGTTATAGCATTTATATTTTTAATTAATCGTTTCTAAGAGCAAATCAGCCGATATATTTATGTAGAATAAATAGATCAAGTCTTAGCAGTTGATATAGTTTTAATTGTATTTTTATAATAACAAGTGTTATAAAATTTAACAATTTGACTTAATATGTTGGCCGAACTGAATTGAACTAAACGCAGTAATTCTAAATGCGCCCTCGAGGACTAAATAAGATTGACATACTAGCCTTAGACCATGCGACCACCGGAACAGATCACGGGAGAGTTGGTGAGTTATTTATCAAGGAAGATGGACTCTCCTTTATTCAATGCTGGGAATACTGGGAAATTTACCCTCTAATAATGTTTACAGGAGGCCTAGGCTGTGTGTGTGTTTGTGTGCATCTTACAATCTAACTGGCAGTACGTATAGTTTACATTAGATAAGGATGCCGAAGGTAGAATTTAGAGTGACTACAACAGAATTTGTTGGAGCAAGAATATAAATCAGCCTAGGAAAAAAAAATTAAGTTTACCCATCCGAGATTTGAATCTCAGCCTAGTAAATCATAGCAGACTATGTTGATCCCTTAGCCCACGTGTCCACCATTGTGATATATATATATATATATATAGTCAATCTCAGTGAAAAGCTAGAACGAGGATTATATTGAACTAATAAAAAAATAAAGCCGCGTTAAAACGATACATAAAAGCGAGTATTCCCTTTCTTTGCTTCCCTTTACCTCCGTAAGTGTCGAGGGTAATCCACCCTCTTGGATCTGAAGTGTTCCTCCAAAGTGGGTGCTGTGAGGATGGAATGGAGGGGGGTTAACGTCATTCTTTATCAAATCAATCTCTGGTCGTGGTCGAGTGCTCTGTGAAGGTTGAGGAAGGGGGTGAAAGTGCTGAGCCAACATGTTGTAGTGGAGGAGGACTTGAAGGAACGTGGCCAAGGACCCATCCGAGTCACGGCAGTGTCTCACCAAGAGATGATGATGATGACTCATGATGGAACGGAGGAGTACCAGGGGGAGATGGCAGCCTACGGATCACTTCACGCTCACTTGCATTGTTTAGTCCAACAACTATCACCCTTAGTTATCACTTTACATACCGTAAATCGTATGCCCCTGGGAGACTACCTTAACTCTACTTGTAATACATGTAATACATGTACACTCTGTTTAAGAATAATCCAGACTCCTTGCAGTCATTTGGAGCTAATATTTATTTCCGTCATAAGATTGGATACAATGAGAGTGAACTAAATTATTTCTATTATTATTAAAGAACAATAACATTTTATAGGAAAAGGCCTCTTACAGTTGGTTATGACTAAAACTGTTCTAGGCAAATAGATATCGACCATGTCCGAAGTTGGACCTTATAACTAATTAATAGTAACTAAGATCACCAGCTAAATTGGGAACTGCCTCCGTTTCAAAATAAAAACAATTCCAGCGTGTACAGCAAACAAACAAACAGATTGTTAATACATGGTGGCTACAGACAAAGAAAACCTGGAAAAGTCAGGGAATTTTGTAAATTTTGGGACCACTCCAAATAAACAATGGTCGGAAGATTTTAAATTTTAAAATGGAACTCTGGGAAATTAGGGGTTGCGGCTATAATAACAAAACCTTTTAGATGAGGTAGAAAATAAAATTTTGGAAGACATGTAGAGAGACAACTCTAGATAACATGGTGGCACTTGATATATTAAACTTCAAAAGCTAGTTGGAAAAATCGGGGGGAGCGGGGGAGGCGTGGGGAAGTAGGGGTTTCAAAACTTCCCAAACTTATATAAATAAATGTCAATGTGGTAGAAAACTTGATCTGTGATTGACTTGCGGAGATTGTCAGCTGCATATGAGGGATGAATTAAGATCACGAGCTGTCAGATAAGGAGCCATCATCGACTCGGTAAGGCCGCACGCCGCCAATGATATAATAACGTTACGAACGCGCATAACATGATGTATATCTCAGTGATTAGAGCATTGGCGTACTAAGCCAAGGGTACCGGGTTCCATTCCCATGTCCAGGTGTCATTTTTCAATTTAACGAATACAATTATATATTTATTTTAATATCATAGCATGTTTTTAGAGATTTCCCCAACAAAACCGTGTGCATCACCAGCCGTCTTTCAGGCCAATGAAACGTGCAATGTGGCATCCTAGGAGTGAGAATGTGCTATACACCAAGCTGCCTGTATTGGCCCTAAAATTCGAGTGGGTCTTTATTTTAAAATGCGCTGATTTAGCCACAACCAAATGTGTTTAAAGCTTCACACCATACTTTTTAGGATAAGTTAAATTTTCTAAGTGTAGTAAACACATTTATATTATTTTAGAAAGATTTCACGAGGAATATTCAGAGAATAGGTTGTTCCTGGTCCTTAACTCTGCTGTCAATCATCCTTCCCTTTTACTTTTAAAAAACACTCTAAAATAGGAAATAGTTGTTTTTGTAATGTTGTATTTTTGTAATGTTGTATTTCATTATTAGTTCAATAAAATTTAAATCAACCTTTACACTTTCTAGTGAACTCTTGGAAAGAGGAAGTATTGAAATCTTCAAAAAAATTGAATTTGTTATTTCGATGGTTGTACATGTTTCATGACCCCCAGAATCCTAAAAGTGGTTTCCCCGTCTGTCTGTCTACCTGTCTGTCTACCTCTCTGTCTGCCTCTATGTCTGCCTGTCTGTCTGTCTGTCTGCCTGTCTGTTTGTCTGTCTGCCTGTCTGCCTACCTGTCTCTATCTAGGCCTAGAGCCAGGATCAGTTTACAGATCGGGATAAAACTTGCTATCTTTGGTTTTCATAAGATCACCCCGGTATATTTCAGGAATAAGATGTCCGATACTAAAATTTATCCAGAGGAATATTTGAGGGGGTCTTCCTCCCCTCCCCGCCATTGTTTGATCTATTTTCGCTGGCCCCTCGACCCTTCTCAAGTTCACGTGACAGCGACAGGCGATGTCTGTAGGAAACAAGCTTTCCTTGTAGTTTTTTTTTGTATTTTCTCGGACATTTCTGCGCTGACGTGAGTTAATTTAGAAGTTATATTTGTTCTCGGTATTTCTTAGTTGTATATTTTGATTCACATTTTCCCATCTGCGTAGGAAGAGCAAGTAGTTGTTCTGCTAAGTGGTGTCGTGAAAGGGGTATCTCGTGCATTCCATACATTAAGTATGTTATCTAATTATCACTGGTTAACATCTGGTGTGTGATACATCAATTAATATGTATTTTTGGTTGTATAATCTGAATCTGCCTTCATAAATGCTCTGTCACGTAAGGATTTTAAGATATTTGAGATTTATACTATTTTTTTGTTGTTTTTTGTGATTTTTTTTTCATGAATTATCACTGACTATGCTGGTTGCACTCTGTATTTGGATGCAATATATGATGGAAAAGTTGGTACTGCCATTGGCCGTTAGAGGTGACTCGGCTAGCCACATTAGCCCTGCTCTTTAGTGCGTGTTTAAACTTGGATAGTGTTAGTCACTTTGTATATTTCTCTTTATTGGTGCCTTATTTTGTGTTATTATGTGGTTTTGCTTTACCTGTGTGAACTAGTGAGACGTTATGATATTTTTAGGTTATAATTATTACAGTGTGACAACTGATAAACTTCGTGGTTGTGTGAACCCCCCGATAACTTTTGATATATATGTGGTAAGTTCACTCCAAAAACCCAAAAAATCCAATCACTGACTTAGTTAAGAAGGCTCATAAACTGTACTTTGATTGTGATCTTGGAGATCAGGATGAACCCTTTGCACCTCATATTGCTCGCATAACCTGCACAACTACCCTTATAGAATAGATGAAAGGAAACTACCGAGCCATGCCATTTGCTGTTCCAATAGTTTGGTCCCAGCCAAAAGATCATATGGACTGTTATTTTTGCCTGACAAATATTGCAGGACATTCCAGTAAAACTAAACATGAAATTAAATATACTAAAGTTTCTTCAGTTCATATGCCTGTGCCTCATGGGAAAGGCTTACCTGTTCGTGCTTGTCACTTGCAAACAACAGCATCGGAACCATAAGAGGAAAGTGAATCAGAAAATGCATGACCTTTGGAAGAGTACATCCCTGAAACTCTTGACAGATCGCCTCACCTCATAAAACAGAAGGAACTGAACGATTTGGTCTGTGATTTGTAACTTTACAAACAACAAGCTGAACTGTTGGGTTCTAGACTACAACAATGGAAGCTTTTAGAGCAAGGTACAAAGATTTCAAGTTTTAGAACAAGAAATAGCTATTTGTCTGGACATTTTGAAATGAAGAATTTAATGTGTGTATGCACAGACATAAATGGTTTGATGATGGAGTTGGGTGTTCAACATAATCCACATGAGTGGAGAATATTTATTGATTTATGTAAAGCAAGCTTAAAAGCAGTGCTATTGCATAATGGCAATCTTCCATCAGTGCCTTTGGTGCATGCGGTGGACATGAGGGAAACTTATGAAAGTATGGCTTTGCTGATGAAGGGAATCAAATATAAATATTATGATTGGCAGATATGCTGTGATTTAAAATTTGTTGCACTGCTTACAGGTTTACAGGGTGAGCTCACAAAATACTGTTTTTTTTGTGCTTGTGGAAGAGCCGAGACACAGGTTGGCTACACCACTACAGAGTCAAGGAATGGCCTGCACTGTCTGGTCTGAAAAAAATGGACTCAAATTGAACCCTGATAAAACTCAAGCCATTCTTATAGGAACAAGCAGACTACTACTGAATGTGGACCGATCCCTGCTGACTGACATACGATTAGGAGTAACCACGGTACAACTGACAACAATGACTAAAAACCTTGGTGTGATTATTGATGAAAATCTTAATTGGACAGATCAGGTAACTTCGATTTGCAAAAAAGTGTATGCCTGCTTACATTCACTGAGAAGACTAAAGAATTTTATCCCAGAAACTTTACGAATTATCCTTGTCCAGAGCTTAATAATGCCACACTTTGACTACTGTGACGTAGTATACAATGACTTAAGAGATGATCTAGCAGAACGACTACAACGACTACAAAACACATGTGTTCGATACATATTTAACTTAAAACGGCATGACCATATTTCTAAGTATTTTAAAAAACTGGGTTGGTTAAGAATAAATCAAAGGCGAAGGCTACATTTATTAGTATTGCTTCATAAAATATTATCAACATCTCTGCCTCAATACCTATCCAAACGGTTCCTATTTCTTAAAGATAAACACAGCCGAGCTACTAGATCAGAATCCACTCTACAGATGTCTATTCCCATACATAGATCTCAAACTTATGCTCGTTCTTTCACTGTCCTGGCATCACAGGCTTGGAACAAACTATATATCTCTACTCGTCACCTAACATCCACAATTCCCTTTAAGCGTGCGGTCACGCAATATATCTTGTCTAATAAGCTAAACTGAGTTCTTGAAACTACTTGAGCTTTAAATGAGTGTATGAATGAGCGAGTGAATGTTTTTATTCTTATTTGAATATTCCTTTATTAAATTGTATTTCAATAAATGTAATAGTGTATGTTATATTCAACACTGGTTAAGTGGAAGAGAAGGCTAACGCCTTAACTTCGCCAGATAAATAAAGGCTATTATTATTATTATTATTATTATTATTATTATTATTATTATTATTATCTAGTCAACAGGTCGAGAGATATCCAGTATGGGGTACAAACAGTTTAGTGGAGTCACTTGACTGTATCTCGGAAAATAGGACGAATGGAACACATGTTTTTGTGTCTCCGGTTCTCCAATGAAGTTGGTCCCACATATTTTGATACACCCTGTGTTATATACATTCATATATATTTTAGTTAATAAAGTGACGACACTAATGACGTCACTTGTATATGTTGGCTAGTAGGCCTACTATATATTTTTGAACAGCTCCCCGATATGAAAAAGCAATAAGACCCACCCCCCACTAGCTGGAGTAAAAATGAAAGCCCGAATGGAATTTGGTTTTGAAATGTGATTCACTGGATCCGATTCTTCTATTCGACAATCTCCCTCTTGAAGCAGATTTCCAGCGACAAATCTCGCCGGGGGGTGGCTATTAAGAAACACGTATTGGTGCTTCACAGTGTCCTCCACTCTGGGGACAACAAGGGCACATGTCCATGTTCACGTGCTGGGATTCAGGGCCTTTGTTCCCTTATCTCTTGTTATAGTCTACTACAGTACAATTTACATAGAAAGGGCCTTCCTTATCTGAAAGCTATACAAGCGAATAGATAGACTAGTATCCACACACTCGTACGTAAAGTCGTGTTATATCCAGATTTTATTTTTATTCTTTATATTATTAGTTAAAAATATGTTCTCAGCAAAATCTATAATTTTCTATTTTCCTAAAAACATATATTTTTTATAAATCATAAAAATATACTGTCACTTTTTTTCATAAGACTTGATGAAATGTAGTTGTTTTAGTATTTCAACTATATCATCAATTTATCACACATATTCCGAAACTGTCTAGAATAGTTCACATTTTAACTTTTTTCCCCCGTATTACTTTTGTGTAGTTAAATGTTAATTGGAAGGGCATTAAGACCGAATGCAAGTAATTAAATTCAAATAGTTAAGTTTCTTATATTTAATTCTCTAAGAGTATTAATAAAATAATATAACTAACAATCAATATCAATTAATAGTTCTGACACCTTAGCTCAGTCGGTAGTGTTTCTGTTTAGTGAGCTAAGGGTCCTTTATTCGAATCTTAGCATGGCCTACAAATGTCGGTTTCTCCCTTTCAAAATGATATATTAATGGCTGGAGTGACTGGGGTTTGTGTCCGTTAAATATTTATGTTAGTATAGGTCGTGTGATGATTTTTTTCAATTTTTATATTAACTTATTCTTTGGCCTAAATAAATAAAATATTTATTCTATACAAATGTAGAGATTAATTTTCTTCAAAAATGGTGATATTGACATTTATTAAATATAGGTCAAGAGTGTACTGGAGTTTAATGACAACTTTTTCTCTTCATTTAAAATGATTGTCATCTAATGCTGCTATGCTCATGACAGATATTCAACAACTGTTGATATCACCATGTGAAGAAGATTAGACTCCATGCCTGTAAAGAAGCCAGAATTTTTTATTTAGGCAAACACATTTTTTGCTATACAAACCACACACATATTTGTCTCTTATCGCGTTTCCTACATCCACAACTTTATCAATAATTTCATATAACTATGCACGTTTAGTATCTCAAATTAAACCAAGGTAAAAACCCCATCAATACATTGATTAAAGTTGAACGAGAAAACAAATCCATGATAAATATCATTAAAACTTAACCTAAAGACACGATGGCCCAGCTTTGTCAATATAAATAAATAATGGATGTACAGTACTTAGTTGTTCTACTTGTAAAGGGAAGTCGTGAGTGGACTTGGTTCCTTCTTGCATTGGCTACAATTTACACACATGGCCTTAGGCTCTTTATTGCGTCCTCTGTATAACACACCACAGTGTAGGCTCTCATACACTAACACAGTCTCACTCTCTCTCTCTCTCTCTTACACACACTCATACAACATAAGAAGATAGCTGTCCACTCTGTCCAATATTCGAGAAGCCCGTATGGAATAGAGATCCCCTTCAATGTAGACTACCCGTAAAGCTGGCGCTGGAAAGCCGATTACATGGCAAGATTTGTCCGGACTGTGTGCTCATCTCTTATGGAGGATTACAAGAGGAGAGGGGGTGTGGGGGGAGGTTAGACTATACACTTCAATACATGTCCCCTCCACACATGTTTCTAACACTCACACATGCCCTAGGTAGAACTGACGACGTACCAAGTCCATAGCGCGCATGCGTCCACTTGCTCGGAGTGAGCTCTGTATGACTGAATTCCCCCATTTCCCGTCTGAGATGTGCCCATTTTAACTACCATAAGGGGTTAGATAAGGGAGATTATGTTCATTTTTATGGGGGAAAACAATTTTATTAGAAACACTCATGGTATATCCAGCCAGGACTCAAACCATGGCTTCTCTATCAACAGAAATCAAGATTAGACAAGCATGGAGTATATTCCGAGTGCCTCCAGATGTGAGTTTAATAGTCCTATACATATTTAAAAGTGTATGCCTCCAAGATTTGTAGGCCAGACATTCCTGCTCTTCTACTGGCAGTGGTTGATATGTAACCATCTTCTGAGGTTGGGGCATCACGTTGTTGTGGCTACTGAGGCCTGATGAGATGATGTGATGATAATTATGATGATTATATGGTACCGGTAGAGGTCCTAAACTTAACTTAAGCATCATTAACCAGGCCATGGAAACCATAGGAACAATTACATTTCAGGAAAATAGCTATGATACTGCCGGGAATAGAACCTTGGACATCTATATTAGTAGTCTGGAATGCTGACTAGACTAAAAAGCTGTCAGTACCAATCAATAAGTAGGAAACTACTCTTGGAGATTACATTAGCGCTGAAACTATTCGCGGATTAGCAAGAGTATTTATTTTAAAGACTGGTAGAGTCAGGCCCGGAATTAAGGGGTGATAAGGGGGGTAGTGACAGGGGCGAGCGCCCAGGAGCCTTCCCAGATCAGGGGCACCCACAAACTGTAGGAATAATACAAATTATATCTATTTTCTCTCTATATATTGCAGTCGTGGCAAAATCTTAAAATATAATTTTAGCTTACGTTTCTGACTAAATATTACCTACTTATATATTTACTTACTTATCGAACATGTGGCAAACTAATAATTTAAATTGTGATTTTCAAAACGTAAACAACATCCCTTGATTGCAACAAATCGAGTGGGTTCATGTGGGATTATAAGAAACTGATCATTATTGTAGTGGAGACACGGCATTAGAGAACAACATTTTGGTATTTCTTTCTTATTTCACTTTCTTAAGGTTTTTTGGCAAGAACTAAATATTCATATACATATTGTTTTAAACAAATCTAACTTTTTATGACAACATTTCCTTATTTAAATAATATCATTAACATTGGAATTTTAACAGGTTTTTTTAAAGAAAAATTGATAATGTCAAAAGACGAGAAAAAAATATTTGTTTTCATTTGGGAACTTTCTTTATCTCCCTAAGACGTCCATATCTCTGAATCTTGCCCAAGTCCACTATTTATCTCCCTAAGACGTCCATATCTCTGAATCTTGCCCAAGTCCACTATTTAGTTGCTTGCACTTTATATCACTAACAACCAACTTACCAATTATTAAGGAGACGCTTCGACGGATCAGATACATTTTTACAATTTATACCATAAAAATTAATAGCACGCTATAAATTAAAAGTCCACATTAGTATGGTGCTATATCATTAATAGCATGGCGTTGATAAAACCGTATCTCAGACTTTATGAAAATGGATGCTATCAAGACTAAATATTCTCGATGTACACTCAATTCTTGCTAAACATTTTAAATTGAATTATTTCGCTAATAATTCGTAGTCATTTGCTCCAAAAATTAATGGATAATAGAATTTACTTAGTTAATTATAACTAAGATCTAATCAAAACCATACACTAGCTATGAAACGTTCCGTTAAGAGCTCACTATAGACTTCGTGAGCTAAGGTTTATTTGTTTACGGTTCTCATCAAATAAAAGTTTATTTTACTAACCAGAGATAAGGGGCAAATAAGACGATAGAATATAATTGTTGCTATTTCCCCACAGAAAGGCTATATTTACTGAGAGATGCCCTGTCATTTAGGTTAAGTTCAAACTTTCCTCTTGATGCCACATTTGTGGACTTTAGTTGGTCTAAATAAATGTTATTATTTGGTGCTTGGAATAAATTCACCCTTTGTTTGTGTCGCTTCTCCATCCTCTCCAGTCTAAAAGTTTGTATTTAATTGTTACTGCGGCCATTAAACTTGTAGAGTGCGTGGTAACTTACCGACTCTGATAGTCTTACTCGTCTCACTACATGTCCCAGTTATCTGCAGATTAGCAAGAAGGGTGGGGCGGGGTGCAGTGGGGAAACCTTTAGGAAAAACACCGCTAAACACCCCCCGAAGCTCGAACCATGATCACCCTTGTATCCGGCAAACCAGACGATACTAACGACTATGTCCGCATGTCCAATCGTAGCGAACCCTAAAGCTAAAGTTCATCCCATAAACACAATTATTATGCTTTAGGTTCCAAATAGTCTAAATGATCTTTAAGAGACAAAAAATATATTTCCGGTATTACAGTATCGTGATAATTATGTGAAGATAATGAGATACATTTTTTATAGCTTATAATATATTTCTCAAACTGCACACAATTTGTCCGACTCTATATATCAGTCAGTAGCGAGTAGGTATATTGAGCTAAGGGCCGTGAGTTCGAGCACAAGCATGAATTAAATATTTATAGTTTATTAAATCTGACTGCATCTTTCACAACGACAAATCAACTTCCAGGGAAATAAGTTTATTTTATGCTTTAGAACTAAGTTTTTCTTTTCTATGTTTCATTATAATTAAGGATTATAAGCATGTAAATTAATTATAAAATGTAGTAAAACCTTGGGTTAAAAAACACTAATGTGGCAAGTGTGAGTGAGAAAGGTATGAGAAATGAATCTGTGTTTGCTTGAAAGAATATTGAGAAATAATTTAATAAAAATACTCTAAATATGCAGTTAGGAATCAATCCGCTACATCTGTCCCCAGAACACTGAATTAAGTGATAGCAATTTCCCCCTGGCAAGTGCTAGAACTAAGTTCATTCTGCAGATCTGTAATCATTTTTAAAAATAAAATCATTGACTTTGATTAAGACCAGGACTCAACTCTATTACAGTTCTAAGATGAAAATCTCATTTTTATTGTCATCAGACTACAACTGTTGATTACCGGCCACTAGGTGTAGTGAGTGGTAGGTGTAGCTGGCTACGGGCCAAGGGGTCCCGGGTTCGATTCCCGGGTGGTACCTTGGATAATTTTCCCTTAAAGGAAATGATCACAACAGTTACCAGAGTTTGGTAAATTGGGCTTAAGTTAGGTTAGGTCTCACTCCGTCTCCACAACATCATAATAACTAAAATCACATCATTTCATTGCTGGCACGTGTAGACAACCTCCTATGTTGTACCCTGGACAACACTCTGAGCCACTAGAGAGGATAATAGTCTACATACAGACAACCTCCTATGTTGTACCCTGGACAACACTCTGAGCTACTAGAGAGGATAATAGTCTACATACAGACAACCTCCTATGTTGTACTCTGGACAACACTCTGAGCCACTAGAGAGGATAATAGTCTACATACAGACAAAATATGTTGTACTCTGGACAACACTCTGAGCCACTAGAGAGGATAATAGTCTACATACAGACAACATATGTTGTACTCTGGACAACACTCTGAGCCACTAGAGAGGATAATAGTCTACATACAGACAACATATGTTGTACCCCGGACAACACTCTGAGCCACTAGAGAGGATAATAGTCTACATACAGACAACCTCCTATGTTATACCCTGGACAACACTCTGAGCTACTAGAGAGGATAATAGTCTACATACAGACAACCTCCTATGTTGTACCCTGGACAACACTCTGAGCTACTAGAGAGGATAATAGTCTACATACAGACAACCTCCTATGTTGTACCCTGGACAACACTCTGAGCCACTAGAGAGGATAATAGTCTACATACAGACAACCTCCTATGTTGTACCCTGGACAACACTCTGAGCCACTATAGAGGATAATAGTCTACATACAGACAACCTCCTATGTTGTACCCTGGACAACACTCTGAGCCACTAGAGAGGATAATAGTCTACATACAGACAACCTCCTATGTTGTACCCTGGACAACACTCTGAGCTACTAGAGAGGATAATAGTCTACATACAGACAACCTCCTATGTGGTACTCTGGACAACACTCTGAGCCACTAGAGAGGATAATAGTCTACATACAGACAACCTCCTATGTTGTACCCTGGACAACACTCTGAGCCACTAGAGAGGATAATAGTCTACATACAGACAACCTCCTATGTTGTACCCTGGACAACACTCTGAGCTACTAGAGAGGATAATAGTCTACATACAGACAACCTCCTATGTTGTACTCTGGACAACACTCTGAGCTACTATAGAGGATAATAGTTTACTTGTAGACAACCTCCTATGTTGTACCATGGACAACACTCTGAGCCACTAGAGAGTATAATAGTCTACATACAGACAACCTCCTATGTTGTACCCTTGACAACACTCTGAGCTACTAGAGAGGATAATAGTCTACATACAGACAACCTCCTATGTTGTACCCTGGACAACACTCTGAGCTACTAGAGAGGATAATAGTCTACATACAGACAACCTCCTATGTTGTACTCTGGACAACACTCTGAGCCACTAGAGAGGATAATAGTCTACATACAGACAACCTCCTATGTTGTACCCTGGACAGCACTCTGAGCCACTATAGAGGATAATAGTCTACATACAGACAACCTCCTATGTTGTACCCTGGACAACACTCTGAGCCACTAGAGAGGATAATAGTCTACTTGTAGACAACCTCCTATGTTGTACCCTGGACAACACTCTGAGCCACTAGAGAGGATAATAGTCTACATACAGACAACCTCCTATGTTGTACCCTGGACAACACTCTGAGCTACTAGAGAGGATAATAGTCTACATACAGACAACCTCCTATGTTGTACCCTGGACAACACTCTGAGCTACTAGAGAGGATAATAGTCTACATACAGACAACCTCCTATGTTGTACCCTGGACAACACTCTGAGCTACTAGAGAGGATAATAGTCTACATACAGACAACCTCCTATGTTGTACCCTGGACAACACTCTGAGCTACTAGAGAGGATAATAGTCTACATACAGACAACCTCCTATGTTGTACCCTGGACAACACTCTGAGCCACTAGAGAGGATAATAGTCTACTTGTAGACAACCTCCTATGTTGTACTCTGGACAACACTCTGAGCTACTAGAGAGGATAATAGTCTACATACAGACAACCTATGTTGTACTCTGGACAACACTCTGAGCCACTAGAGAGGATAATAGTCTACATACAGACAACCTCCTATGTTGTACCCTGGACAACACTCTGAGTCACTAGAGAGGATAATAGTCTACATACAGACAACCTCCTATGTTGTACCCTGGACAACACTCTGAGCCACTAGAGAGGATAATAGTCTACTTGTAGACAACCTCCTATGTTGTACTCTGGACAACACTCTGAGCTACTAAAGAGGATAATAGTCTACATACAGACAACCTATGTTGTACTCTGGACAACACTCTGAGTCACTAGAGAGGATAATAGTCTACATACAGACAACCTCCTATGTTATACCCTGGACAACACTCTGAGCTACTAGAGAGGATAATAGTCTACTTGTAGACAACCTCCTATGTTGTACCCTGGACAACACTCTGAGCCACTAGAGAGGATAATAGTCTACATACAGACAACCTCCTATGTTGTACCCTGGACAACACTCTGAGCTACTAGAGAGGATAATAGTCTACATACAGACAACCTCCTATGTTGTACTCTGGACAACACTCTGAGCCACTAGAGAGGATAATAGTCTACATACAGACAACCTCCTATGTTGTACCCTGGACAACACTCTGAGCTACTAGAGAGGATAATAGTCTACATACAGACAACCTATGTTGTACTCTGGACAACACTCTGAGCCACTAGAGAGGATAATAGTCTACATACAGACAACCTCCTATGTTGTACCCTGGACAACACTCTGAGCCACTAGAGAGGATAATAGTCTACATACAGACAACCTCCTATGTTGTACCCTGGACAACACTCTGAGCCACTAGAGAGGATAATAGTCTACATACAGACAACCTCCTATGTTGTACTCTGGACAACACTCTGAGCCACTAGAGAGGATAATAGTCTACATACAGACAACCTCCTATGTTGTACCCTGGACAACACTCTGAGCCACTATAGAGGATAATAGTCTACATACAGACAACCTATGTTGTACTCTGGACAACACTCTGAGCCACTAGAGAGGATAATAGTCTACATACAAACAACCTCCTATGTTGTACCCTGGACAACACTCTGAGCCACTAGAGAGGATAATAGTCTACTTGTAGACAACCTCCTATGTTGTACCCTGGACAACACTCTGAGCCACTAGAGAGGATAATAGTCTACTTGTAGACAACCTCCTATGTTGTACTCTGGACAACACTCTGAGCTACTAAAGAGGATAATAGTCTACATACAGACAACCTATGTTGTACTCTGGACAACACTCTGAGCCACTAGAGAGGATAATAGTCTACATACAGACAACCTCCTATGTTGTACCCTGGACAACACTCTGAGCTACTAGAGAGGATAATAGTCTACATACAGACAACCTATGTTGTACTCTGGACAACACTCTGAGCCACTAGAGAGGATAATAGTCTACTTACAGACAACCTCCTATGTTGTACCCTGGACAACACTCTGAGTCACTAGAGAGGATAATAGTCTACATACAGACAACCTCCTATGTTGTACTCTGGACAACACTCTGAGCCACCAGAGAGGATAATAGTCTACATACAGACAACCTCCTATGTTGTACCCTGGACAACACTCTGAGCTACTAGAGAGGATAATAGTCTACATACAGACAACCTATGTTGTACTCTGGACAACACTCTGAGCCACTAGAGAGGATAATAGTCTACATACAGACAACCTCCTATGTTGTACCCTGGACAACACTCTGAGTCACTAGAGAGGATAATAGTCTACATACAGACAACCTCCTATGTTGTACCCTGGACAACACTCTGAGCCACTAGAGAGGATAATAGTCTACATACAGACAACCTCCTATGTTGTACCCTGGACAACACTCTGAGCCACTAGAGAGGATAATAGTCTACTTGTAAACAACCTCCTATGTTGTACCCTGGACAACACTCTGAGTCACTAGAGAGGATAATAGTCTACATACAGACAACCTCCTATGTTGTACTCTGGACAACACTCTGAGCCACCAGAGAGGATAATAGTCTACATACAGACAACCTCCTATGTTATACCCTGGACAACACTCTGAGCCACTAGAGAGGATAATAGTCTACACATAAGGCTACCGAACTAGATTGTACATAGCTATATGGGCTATACTATAAAAAATCAGTTGATTTACATTAGTCCAGCAGAGGAATGATAATAGTGTATAAGGTTGTTTCTTATGAAACAACTTTTGATAATTTATCACTAAATTCAAGCTTTTCCTGGGTAAAGTTATGGGGTTTCGGGAAAATTCTCATTTTATTTTAGGTTGAAATTTCTCTTTGATGATAACATTTGAGAGCAACGTTGATTAGTATTGGACGATTATTATAGACATTCCTAGCAGCAGAAACCACTGGTCACAAGGTTTAAGTTATCAGATCGTAATTTAGTGTACAAAAACACCAGATATATAATCTCTAAAGTATAGCCTAATTTTCTAGATTCCTTGGTTTTGCAGTTACACTGTTAAGAAACACAAACAAACAAACAAAAATATGTATTATATTTTGTTCGAATGGATATTATAATCTTGATTTAATTTATTATAACTGTATTTAATTAAAATATAATCATTTATCAAAAATTTCTGATTTACTTTTTGCCTCTAGCAAAATTTTTTCCTCATATTTAATTTCACATTATTTTTATTTGTAAATATATTGTATTCATAGTAAACCTAGCTTATCGTAAGTTTGAAGGTTATAAACCGTATAACCCGAACAGGTAGTAAGACGCGGTGCTAAGTATTATTATTATTATTATTTATTATTATTATTATTATTATTATTATTATTATTATTATTATTATTATTAAAGTGTTAGAGTTAAATTTACAATAAGTTTTAATGAAAAATGTATCTAACGATGGTAAAAGTGGCCCTGAGTAAAACGCTAACTCGTAAAAAGATGTTAAGTATTCCACTTTTCTGTCGAACGGTAGCGAAACGACCGAGATTGCCTCCCTTTCCTTTTTCTGGTTTATTTGAGTCGGGAGAAGATTAAGAAGAGTCGAATGTATTTAATTGGACGTACGTGGCTTCTCTTCGCCACACAAAGATAAAACACAACCACGAGCTCTTTCTCTATTTTTAGCAAGTCCTTAAAACTCTTGAATGATCATAGTTTGGAATTGAAAACCAACCCAAGTCTCTTATTGGTGAACTCCGAAATTTCAATGTACCGTACAAACATTCAAATTAGCAAAACTTAGAAAAATTGGAAGTAGTGTTTTTTGAAAATTATTTTAACCCTACCATTATGACCCAAAAATCTTCGGGGTAGAGGAACTTAATGAAATTGTATCAGTTTAAAATTAAGCTCCTTGAAAACAAGCTTCAGTGGATGAGCTTAACTGCTTCATTTAATATGAGACCGATCTTAAGAATAGTATCAATGAATCTAAAAATAAGATAATACCGTTTATAAGAACAGCATTAAACTATATGTAAGCTCCACTCTTTATATTTGTAGTGAAGAACCCTATTAGCCTGCAAATTATTGAAATAGTTTGGATATAATAAGTACATCACTTGCTAATGATAGTTGAGAATTGTTAAAAGGGCTCTCGATATAATTGTTTGCTCTAATACTTGACATCTGCTCAGAGCAGTTTGGTTAAAATACTCATTTTGGAGATTAATGAAGAGAATTTTAAACCATCTCTATAAAATGTTAAATGTATAAAATCTATATCTGATTTACAAGACCAGAATGATCTTTAAATCACTAAAAATTATAATTGTAAACTGGTTGGGAATTCAATCAGTGTATAAAAAATATCGACTATTGGTATGATCTTTAAATTAGAACATTCGTAACATTTTATAATCTTTCAGTAACATATTGGTGACACAATTACAAACAATTATATTTTGTCAAGTTTCCGAAAACCGAGGTTCTGTTTTAACTCGAACAATTATATTTTCATCCAGTCTGTCTCTCTGTCTGTCTGTCTGTATGTCTGTACAGATCTTTGCTACATGATAACTGCCAAATGCAAGAAATTTTTTAAATAGATTTAGTAGTGACATTTCTTTAATCTAAAATTTAAAATGTTTGTAGCTAATTTTTGAAATGGATTATCTGTTTCAATTTGATAATCAATAAAAGGTTTTGTTTAATAACTAATCCCAAATGATTTTACCTAGCGGATATTTTTAAAACATTCTGATGCATATAACAAAACTGACATTTTAATTGGCGTAATCAACCATAATATTCCATGAATTGAATGTAATATGAATGTAGTATTAATTTGTTTTCCGTCTAAATCTATCAACACCTCAAAACCAAGGAGGCATTAGAGCAGATATTTCAACTTGAAAGCTAAAGTTATATCTTAAGACTGTAGTCAAGATAAGAACTTAGAGGGAGCGAGATTTATTGTTTACAAAACTGATAGTTCAAACATAAATATCTACAACTTTGTAATTATATTGGGATTTAAATTCTAAACATAATTTTTTTTGGTCCCGGGGACAGGTAAAGAGTTTTCTGTTTTGAAATTATCAATCAACGTTGCCATATACAGTATTAAATTAGGCTAAATATGTACAGTATTAGAGTAGGCTAATTATATACAGTATTAAAGTAGGCTAACTATATACAGTATTAAAGTAGGCTAACTATATACAGTATTAAAGTAGGTTAACTCTAATGATCTGGGCTAGCCCCGATGATTTTAAATGTGTGTTTGGATATATTCATCTACACAATTTTATTAATATCCTCAGTGTTGTTGTTTTAATGTAATTTCATAGGATAATGTCCTCACATGATCTACAGAAATAACCTTGTGTTTAGAATATTATAATTTGAGGCCCCTGATAATTATAAGCTCAGTGCACAGATGACCTCTCCCTCCATAAGGAATTATTTCATGATTTTATCGTTTCTAGACTTTTAACATCACTTTGGTTTCAACGACTTCCATACCGCAAGCCACGTGGAGATATTTCACAGCAAAATTAATTTAAATAAGACAAACACCGCCTAACAATAATCTCAAGTTTATTATAAAGGTATCACGATTGTATATTAGATAGCTTCATTATGTCAGAGTTAAAATGAGACTTTCGCACTTGTCCGTTTGTATCTTTCATTTGTTATTAATTAGGGAACGGATAGATGGATGGAAAAATTTCCTATTAGTCGAGTTAAAACAGGACCTTCACTCTGCTCTGGATTAAATATTTAACAAAATGCCGTGTATATAGAAGATTATTTGATAATCCCTGTAAGAGTGAATATCTATGTCCATGTAGACACTCTTTTATAACTTAAGTATTTTATATATTACTCTGTTAAATTGTCATATTATACATAAAAATAAATTACAAAATAACTAAACCTAGGAAGTAAAATCCAACGTTAGTTGATATACCTGAAATTATAGTAGGACTATTTATTTATTAGGACTGGCTAAAACCTAATTAAGCTACGTCTAGACCCCACTTGGGCTCAAACTCAATTCTCTTACCTAGTCAACCCTCCCTACCACTCGGCAACAATTCCAATTCCAATCTTGCCCATTCCATCGGAATTTTTGACGTAGAATGTTTTTGTACGTAACCAGTTTGGAATGAGGGGCAAGAGAGTAGAAAGTGGTTTAGGGGAGGGGGGAGGAAGTGGGTGGCAAGCTTTCTATCGCAGGTGGCAGAGAGAGGTCATTCCTGAGAGGAGTCTTGTGGCAGGCGAGATGAAGGGGCTCTCCCCTGGGGGCTCTCTACCCTTACACCCCCTTAAAACCCCCTGCCGCGACTCAATACAAGGAGAAGCTCTACCACAACAGCTGAGATCCTACCCCCTTCCCCTTCAAACAGTTTTATACCAGAGAAATAAAGTTGGCCGGGCAGCCACATGGATTTCTACTGCGTCATCTCTACAGTAGTGGCATCACTGCTTGTGGAGGAATATAGGGGTGGACAAAGTCGGTAGTGGCATCACTGCTTGTGGAGAAATATGGGGGTGGACAAGGTCAGTAGTGGCATCACTGCTTGTGGAGGAATATAAGGTGGACAAGGTCAGTAGTGGCATCACTGCTTGTGAAGGAATATAGGGTGGACAAGGTCAGTAGTGACATAACTGCTTGTGAAGGAATGTGGACAAGGTCAGTAATGGCATCACTGCTTGTGGAGGAATATAGGGGTGGACAAAGTCAGTAATCGGCACTAGTTTTTTTCTATTTTTGTGTTTAAAGAAATATATATTCTGTCTCAAACTCGAAATGTAAAACCATAAAGTATAATGGTACATTTCTACATAAAGCAATAGGAGATGTATAATGTGTTATATCATTGTATTTAATTTAATTCTAAAAGATGTATGGTTTAAATGCCTTTAAGATGAAAATATTTGGCCTTGATTAATTTTATTTTTAATACGGTCTTGTTTCTAATTAAAAAACAGCATTTCTTATATATTTAAAACCATACATTAAAAAACATTCAATAAAATCACATTCCATTTTAGCATAAACTCAAATACATGAAAAAATTATTTTACTTAATTCTACATATATAAAAAAGGTTTTTATATGAAAATAATGTTTAGATTAATTGTAAATAAGTTCAATAAGTTTTAAAAATCAATGGTAGGGTGCACAGTAAAATACATGGGAACTCCGTAACCAGCATTAGCGAGATGGAATATATTTTTAATTTGTTTTAACGTAAATGATGCAATTTATGAAATTTTGAAACACATCTACGTAACACACACTAACCATAACTATTCTCATTCTAAAATGTTAATGGTTTAAGTTTGTTGACTATATATTCACAAATATAAAATAGGTGAGTAAAATTGTCTAACACTATAATACTGTATATAGTATTGTACTTTTGAACAAGACAGTGTCTACATAATATGAATTCACTAATATAATTTCCTTTTTAATTTACTGAATTAGCACATTTTTTAACATTTATTAAATAGTAACCTTTAACGTTTTAGCCAATATTCTCTACAAAGGTGACTTTTCTTACTATCAAACCTGCGATATATATATATATATATATATGCGTATTTGGGCAACATCACTCGTAGCCCAGTTTGTGGGAAAAAATACTTTCTATGTCTCAATGAGAAGAGGTGATGGTGACAGGGAGTGTGATGGTGACAGGGAGTGTGTGAAAGGTGATGGTGACAGGGAATGTGTGGAAGGTGATGGTGACAGGAAGTGTGGGGAAGGTGATGGTGACAGGGAATGTGTGAAAGGTGATGGTGACAGGGAGTGTGTGAAAGGTGATGGTGACAGGGAGGGTGTGGAAGGTGATGGTGACAGGGAGTGTGTGGAAGGTGATGGTGACAGGAAGTGTGGGGAAGGTGATGGTGACAGGGAATGTGTGAAAGGTGATGGTGACAGGGAGGGTGTGGAAGGTGATGGAGACAGGGAGTGTGTGGAAGGTGATGGTGACAGGGAATGTGTGAAAGGTGATGGTGACAGGGAATGTGTGGAAGGTGATGGTGACAGGAGGTGTGGGGAAGGTGATGGTGACAGGGAATGTGTGAAAGGTGATGGTGACAGGGAGTGTGTGAAAGGTGATGGTGACAGGGATGGTGTGGAAGGTGATGGTGACAGGGAGTGTGTGGAAGGTGATGGTGACAGGAAGTGTGGGGAAGGTGATGGTGACAGGGAATGTGTGAAAGGTGATGGTGACAGGGAGGGTGTGGAAAGTGATGGAGACAGGGAGTGTGTGGAAGGTGATGGTGACAGGGAGGGTGTGGAAGGTGATGGAGACAGGAAGTGTGGGGAAGGTGATGGTGACAGGGAATGTGTGAAAGGTGATGGTGACAGGGAGGGTGTGGAAGGTGATGGTGACAGGAAGTGTGGGGAAGGTTATGGTGACAGGGAATGTGTGAAAGGTGATGGTGACAGGGAGGGTGTGGAAGGTGATGGTGACAGGAAGTGTGGGGAAGGTGATGGTGACAGGGAGTGTGTGGAAGGTGATGGTGACAGGGAGGGTGTGGAAGGTGATGGTGACAGGGAGTGTGTGGAAGGGGATGGTGACAGGGAATGTGTGAAAGGTGATGGTGACAGGGAGGGTGTGGAAGGTGATGGTGACAGGAAGTGTGGGGAAGGGGATGGTGACAGGGAGTGTGTGGAAGGTGATGGTGACAGGGAGTGTGTGGAAGGTGATGGTGACAGGGAGTGTGTGGAAGGTGATGGTGACAGGGAGTGTGTGGAAGATGATGGTGACAGGGAGGGTGTGGAAGGTGATGGTGACAGGGAGTGTGTGGAAGGTGATGGTGACAGGGAGTGGTGTGATGGGAAGGTGTAAGGTGACGGGACGGGTGTGGAAGGTGATGGTGACAGGGAGTGTGTGGAAGGTGATGGTGACAGGGAGTGTGTGGAAGGTGATGGTGACAGGGAGTGTGTGGAAGATGATGGTGACAGGGAGTGTGTGGAAGGTGATGGTGACAGGGAGTGTGTGGAAGGTGATGGTGACAGGGAGTGTGTGGAAGGTGATGGTGACAGGGAGGGTGTGGAAGGTGATGGTGACAGGGAGGGTGTGGAAGGTGATGGTGACAGGGAGTGGTGTGGAAGGGATGGTGACAGGGAGTGTGTGGAAGGTGATGGTGACAGGGAGTGTGTGGAAGGTGATGGTGACAGGGAGTGTGTGGAAGGTGATGGTGACAGGGAGTGTGTGGAAGGTGATGGTGACAGGGAGTGTGTGGAAGGTGATGGTGACAGGGAGTGTGTGGAAGGTGATGGTGACAGGGAGTGTGTGGAAGGTGATGGTGACAGGGAGTGTGTGGAAGGTGATGGTGACAGGGAGTGTGTGGAAGGTGATGGTGACAGGGAGTGTGTGGAAGGTGATGGGACAGGGAGGTGTGGAAGGGATGGGACAGGGAGTGTGTGGAAGGGGATGGTGACAGGGATTTGGAGTGATGTGACAGGATGTGTGGAAGGTGATGGTGACAGGGAGTGTGTGGAAGGTGATGGTGACAGGGAGTGTGTGGAACAAGAAGAAACACTTAACCTCCCTTAAGCCTAACCAGACCCGGGTGAACGTTGGGATGGTTCCCTAACTATAAAAATACAAAAGGTACCAGCAGGAAGTCGAGCCAGAGACCCCTAGGTTGATACAGGACCATGAGGGAGTATGCATCATAGCAGGTCCAACGCGTCTCCCGACTCGCGCGAGGTGTGGAAGTTAAATACCAAGATATGCCAGAAAGTGTGCACTGCATTCGTATTTGAATGAAATGTGGGGGGGGGGGGGGGGGGGGAACAAAGTGACAAAGTTTCTTGTTAGTAACTACAGTATGTCCTTATTAAGACCAAATGAAGATTTGTGCACAATGCTTAGCCGAGAAGCAATTATAAAATGGTCAAAAACGGCCTTTTCAATCCAGTTTTTAACCAAATAATATAATATTTCAACAATGCTCTTTTTTAGGAACGTCTATCAACTCTTTATCTCCACTAATCTTTAATCATAAATGATCCACGTGCAATAGTGTTCGTGTAAATTTAAGATTTCGAAACGACTGTATCACAGAATTGATGGGAATGTGATGCGCGGTCTTAAGCCCCAAAGGTAAGCGCCTTTATTATGATACATATACTCTCCCGCCTTACAGTTCTGTAAGACATATAGTACTAGAGAGTATATGAAGGCGCTTCTCTAGAAACATGGTTCCTTTTCGGTATAATTTTATTCGTCTACTTATCCATATCTTACACAATAGTGGATTTAACGGTTTAAATAGTAATTCTATTTACTTTCATACAGCAGGCCACACCGCTCTTTACACGTGGCGTTAATTCTTAACAGTTCTAGATCGAATATAGCAGTTCTCGTTTACCATAGAGTCCTTGAAACAGCTGAGAATGCAACTATTTCATGCTTATTTCAGTAACTTTAGTGTAGAGCTATTTTTTAAAGTTATTTGATCAGCGTTGAACATTACATCTACTGTGAAAATAAAAAATAGTTTAGTGACATTAAGTATTGTTTAATTTTTATCAATACATTTATTTAAGTTTTGGCTTTTGCTTTAAAACATTTTATATAAAATGTGTATTTTTGAAGATAGAACAAATTCATCATAAAGTTGCAAAATTTGTCTCTATATTTTCTTGAGTGTAAAAATAATATTGTCTTATCATTTAAATATGGGTAGAATGAACATGGCTCCACGGTAGAGCATTGGTGAGCAAAATAAACAGAAGGTTTTGGAATATATTCTCGTGTTCATGATAAGAAGTTTCACTTAATTTTATTTATATTAAAAAGCTTACATTGATAATTTTAAAAATAAATTTAACTATTCCAAATTACAATTGACATATTCTAGCAAACCTATGTTCCTTGACTGTAAACTTGATCAACGTTTCAGTGGGTTTATGAGATGTTCAAAATTATCCAAGTTACTTTAGTTTTAGTTTCTTTAGATGATACGTATTTAAACTTCGTGTAGTGAAGAATCCGGCTGGGATCGTCAGCTTGGAGTTTATTATGAAAGCGCTTTTAGGATTTGCAAATACTTTTCTCACCAAGCTCATGAAAAATTATAGTAAAACAATGTACAGCTACTTTAAAATAACACTTAAGATAAAATTAATTAAATTGACTGGATCGGTTGAAGTGCTGGTGTAATTGTTTCGGATCCAGAGGTGCCGAGTTTAGACACCAACTGATCGAACTCAGGATGAGATGAAAAGGGACGCGTGTTAAGCTTTATTTATAACAAAGTATGATGTTTCGGAAATAACTTTTTGAGCAAAAATAAATTAATGATCTCTTTGGTAGAAACATCTAGTTTGAGGGTCTACGCATGGTAATATTGACCATTCTTGAATATTACACATGAAAATAGTAGAATTTGTCAAGGAACTTAAATGAATAGAAAAAAAATTCTATTAAAATTCCGCGATAACTATGACAAATATTCAGTAGTAATTTTGATATTACTGTGTGTAAAAATATGTAAACCTAATATTTATACTGAATCAATATAGTATCTTATTTATTTGCTCAAAAAAGCGTTTTTGTTAATAAATTGTAAAGATATGAACCTGAACTAACGTTCTAATCTACCACACCTTAAATGAGTTAGTTTTTCAACTCTTGATTACATTGTACGTCATATTTTGTTTAGTGCTTAAATTAATGCTTTGATAACGTGCAGATATTATTAATACCTACTTAAGTTTATATTTTTGTTTATTAAAATTATATTATTAAATTTAAGCCAGCAATTTCTTCTTATTTTTCAAAGGCGATAAAAATGTTTTTAAAAAAAATCTTACAAATTAACTTTATATAAATTATTGATCATTAAATAATTAGCTTCAGGATAACAAATAAAAACGTAACTCTCCAGAAGCAAAGGGAAAAAATTGTGCAAAAATATATTTCTCGCTTTTCCCTAAACGTGAGGAGTCGAGACGTAACTGGTTTTCTCGAAAGTAGCATTAATAACACTTAACCTTATTATAAATGACGCTGAAGAACTAATTACAGTTCTACGCCCTGAACCGCTGGATAGAACAGGGAATAGTAGAATCAGCTTGGTAGAATCTAAATACTTGCTCGAAAAAGGTTATTTTCTCTTCATTAGGATCAACACGAATTTACAAAAACTCTCTAAATTCTAACTTTTGATTTTAGTCATTTTTAAAATAAGTCTTATTAAATGTTATATATAAGAAATAAAAACTATTCAAATCATTTAACCACAATATTATATAAAGAGCTATTAGATGTGTTATTTTTAAAACTAAATGATGTTTTTTAATTAAGCTATCTAAACTTTTTTTAATGTTACCTAGAATAGTACAATTAGGTTGTATCACAATTAGGTCTTGCTACAAAAAAATAGAAAAATGTATACGTGTTTACTAATGTTTACGCTTTGCGGTGATAGAAAGTTATAAAAATGGTATTTTGTATGTTTATAAAATAGATTATATTCATGGCACGTAACAATAATTAATTTTATATTTGATTTATTAATCCTAATCTATTAGTTAAGACTTGAAAATACTTTTATTGATACTGGAATATATTGTAGCGAATTTTTAAAATTATAATTCTATCAAAATATTTAGTAAAATTATAAATCAATTTTATGATGGAATTCCTCTAAAAATGAAACTGACTTTTACTTTTAAATTCCTTACTATAAAACAACAAAAATAATAAATTATATCATTATATATATATATATATATATATATATCAAGGCATATGCTCATGTGTTACACTTCTCACATAAACTTATACAGTTGGAGGAATGAATCAAATAAATATGTTTTTAGTTTATTTTTATATGGATATAATAAATGTAACAAAGATAATATTACTAATTGCAAAATATTTCACTCTACCAGAAGGTAATATCCCCTCTAGCAACTAACGGCTTTCATAAATATGATTAAATTATCATAAAATTATATTTTAGTAATTGAATGCACTTTAGCAAATCTGGACATGGGAATCGAATCCGTGACACGTGATTTAGTGGGCCAATGCTCTACAACTGAGCTCTCAAGTATTTGTTCCGTGATTAGGGTCATTCTTCACTCAGATCTTATGGCAGAATCTGTGATGGACAAGTAGAAATCTCTGGCCACAGTCACCGGTGTCTTTGGAGTGACTTTATACTGCCGTTATTACATTGACATTGTAGTACTTCACCACCAGTGTCTTAGTAGTGACTTTATACTGCCGTTAGTACATTGGTATTGTACTACATCAAATGAATTACATCGAAAAAACTAGTGCGTGCGCAATAGAAATAGAAATAATCCCACAAAAAAAGATAAGAGATGAACTATTTAGGAAAAATACCACAAGAGAGACCAAGAAAGAGATGGAAGGAGCAGATAACAGCATATGTGCGAGAGAGAGGAGAAGTATGGTGGAAGATGGAGGCATTTTACTAAACAGCTGATGATGAATGCCCATTAAATTGTATTTATATTTTCTGGAAACGTGGAGTAATAAGGTTTAGTTTACTATTATCCGGGCTGGACTCACTGACCATCATAGTATCTCCCGAAACCCTTGGCCTGGAATCTTGAAATTTGGCAGGGAGGTTTCCTTAAAGTTGCAGGCGTCCGATAAGAAGGGAGTTTTGAGAAATTCAAATCCCAAGAGGGTGAAACGGGGGTCTGAACATTGTGATTGTAAATAAAAATTGGATAGATGACCTGGAAAGTTAAAATTTGGCAGGAAAGTAGGGGGATTTCCCCATACAAACACGAAAATTAAAAAATATTTAATTTTAATGTTGCAATCCAAGAAATATGGAGGAGGCTATAACTAGATAAAACTTTTTAGATGGTGTAGAAAATTAAAATTTAGCAGACAGTTTAGCAGTGATTTGGAAAAAAGGGGTTGGGGTGTTTTAAATTTCCAAAACTAATATAAATAACTATTTCTCTGTGTTCTCTGATCTCAAATTAAGCAAGCAGGTATAAAATATACCATTCTGAACAGCTTACATTTTAAAATGAAACAACAATATATTGGGAGTAGGGAGGGGTATATAAGAAGAAAAATGCCTTTTAGGGAAGGTTTAAAATGAGAATCCACCATCAATGTATAGGTATCGTTCTAAATATCAAATTATGGAAAATATATTTTTTCATGGGAAATGACTTAAAGACCACTTTACTTAACTGGATATCTCCACAACTCTTTGAGATGTTAATAGCTTTTCGCGGCCAAATTGTAGGGCTATCCAAATTAAATAACATCTATTGAAATATATTTTTATAAAAACAATATTTTCCGAACTATGAAATGAACTTTAAATAGAACTCATAGAAAGTGAGTTGATTGCTGTTCTCTTTGGTGAGCAATGATGTTCATTTTTTCTCGATGTTTCTGTATAAATGTACCATATTATTTCATTTATACTCTTTAACGGGATGGGACGATCTTTTACCTATGATATCCATGCAACACTGTCTATTATTGTTATATTTAGATAAACGAGTGAAAATCTATGAGGTCCAACATACGATTAATTATCTTATATTTGATTGAATTTTGAACTGGATATCAGAATTTAAGAATAAGTTTGGAACATTTTTGCTGATTTTGTATACGATTTAGAAATTGATACAACTATTATATAACTGTACTTTTTTATACCACTTTTAACTTTCATACCCTTTTCATTTTTACTAGATTTACTTTTTACCATTTTTTCCCTATTCCCTGGTTAGCGTTTTAATCCTTTTAATCTTTATTACTCACCCTATTTAAAAAAAATTGTATATATATGTATATATATATACATATATATACATATATATAGAGCCATTTTTGATCTTTCTAGCAATTTTATTCCTAATATATTTTTCGCGGGTAAAGCCTGGTATTTCATGTAAAAAAAGAGTAAAAAGTGGAAAAAGGTGAAAAAGTAAATTTAATTAATTTTTTAAATAAAAGATATAAAAGTCATTAAAAGGGTAAAACGGGTAAAAAAGAACCATAAGGTAAAAGGGGCAGAAAAGAATAAAAAGAACAAAAAGTATAAAAGTGATAAAGAGATAGAAAGGTTATAAAATGCCAAGAGGGCAAAAATAGTCCAAGGTTTAAAAGGGCAAATAGTGCAAGAAGGGTGAATGGTGTTAATGGGTATCTCCGGGGAAAGCCGGTGACTTGAGGCAACGATCTAGACTAGTCTGATTTAACATTATTTGTAGGCCTACAAGGCTCTATTTCATTGCTGTGTCTGGCTATCAATGGCAAGGGTGGGTTGGGGAGAACTATTTCAATGAAGAGTACAAACAACAGCGTGAATATAGGATTGGAGATTTTAGGGATTAGGAAGGAGGAAGTGTACCACGAGGGAGAGTCCTGGCTGTAAAATATATTGTACTAATTGATATAAATACATAATTAACAGATTATATAATTGATTTATACTTTTACTAGAACCTTATTGATTAGTTTTTATATTAATCTTTATTGTCTGAGATACATCAGTCACTTTCAAGTCAGAATTGGTAAATAGAACTTACCAAAAAAAAAAAAGAGAGACACCCATGTAACAAAAAATAGATCGCACAAAACGCATCGTATTTGTTTTTCCGTCTCTTTCGTCTACTTCTACGGAGAAAAAAGTTTTATTTTTCTGTCCTAGAGATGTCCAGTGAGTTGAAGTATTGGCTCTCTCTAGTTTCTCTCCCCCCACCCCCTCCTCCTGTCCTTGGGCAGAGTCACAAGGGTGACAGGGCTTATGTAGATAGATGACAGCCAGTCCCAACACACACGCAGATAACTGAAATACAACCTCTAGCAAATAATATACTGGACCGAGAGATATCTCTCTCTGTCCTTGTCAGAGGCGACGTGAATCTACAGTAAGGGATGGATTTCATATTGTCTCGTACATTACAGGGCCGATATAAGGAAACAAGAGCTTTGGCCAGAATGTTTGCAGTTTTTATAGCAAAATATAATTCGGGCCAGAATCCATCATAGTCTACTGATAGTAATATCAACCATTCTTGAGTATTTGTCATAAGCATAGTGAAATCTTTGATTCGTGTGTACCATAAATTGATAAAATTAAGTGAAAATTAATAATTAGAAAACGGGAATCGAGGGTCCAGGGTATGAGTCCCCATGTCCAATTTGTCATTCTTCACGTAGTTTATCCTCAAATCTTATTATTCAATTGTTTTTTAAAGAAGAGAAAAGGTTCTCAAGAGACTACATGTTGCCCATTACAAATATTCAAGAACTGTTTAGAAAACCATATTTAAATTAAAAAATGATATAACATCGATAAACCATTTATCATGACATCGCAAACCGTCACTATCGTATCCAATGAAGTTTTATTGTAATTAGTGTACAGAAACTGTGTTAGATTTGAAAATGTTTGATTTACTTTAGGAGGTTTGACGGGATGGTTGTGGGTGACATACATTTCACACATTCAAAACAGGGTATATATATTAATAGTAATAATAATAATCATAATCATAATTTCGTCTTTATTTGGGTGGAGTTAATGCCAGTACCTTTTCTTACACGTATCACAATTTTGTGTTAAAAACTAGTTTATAATGTCTGCATGGAAAAAGAAATAATCAAAAAATATTGCCTACATTTATAAATGTACATTTATGAATAAAATAAAATAAATGAGGAAAGTAGAATTAAATAAAGGAGAGAGAAAGAGAGATAAATTACATTAAGGCACGCAATCATTCCACACACACACACTCACATGTCATTATACTACGCATACCATGTCTCAACATAATGGAGATAGCAAATAATTTATGTATATATATATGTTCATGTTATGTCCTCAGCAACATTCTCTTTACACGCTATTTACTGAATCATTATAAAAATATCATAATCTTTTAAAAGAAATAGTTAAATAAATGATATAGCTCGAAGCTGAAAGTGTTTTTACTAGAATTCATATATTACGTTTTATGTTTAAACTTAATGTGACGCTCTATTGTTAATGTATATTTGGTTCGGCATGCCGACAGGTTAGAGATAAAGCTCAGCATGGTGGAAGGTTTTCCGGAAATCCTGTGATCCATCCAAATGAACTGCATTAGAAATGGTCTTCCACAAATAATTTTTACATCGCTATTTAACGAAACCCGGTACAAATATTTACGTTCCAGTCTTTTCAAATTCTTACTAAAATATAAATGGCTTAGGTCACTCATTACAAGCTCTTAAATTAATATAACGAATGATAAATGCTTGTAATTTTATTGAGAAACAAAAAACAACAAAGCGGCTTTTGGTGAAAGCAAATATTGAAGGTGAAAAAACACTACTCTCGTTGAAAAAGGATTCTAAGACTCTCTTTTTTTTCTCTATTTCTTAGAGCGGCGCTATACTCCCCGTGTTATTTGGACTTATTGTTCCTAGTACCCCCTTTACAATATCTCCCAAAGGTCGAGTGTTGAGTTCAAGTTTCTCTGCAAATAATAAAGAGAGTCTGTCTATTAGATCTGTGCCATTGCGATTCTCTTAAGGCACGTCCCAGTTTGCTTACTGCTACTAGGATGTCACCAAATAATTGGTTTAAATAAACACCTCTCAAGTTAATAACCAAACATCAAGTACATATTTGCTCCTTCACTGCTGGACCTATAATATGCAAGAAAAATGTATAGTGCAGTTTTGAACACCTGAAATAAATGCCACAGAACAAGCGCTGAACTAGCAACGGTGGTCCCGTAGTCTAAATGTCAAGATTATTTTCGTCGGTCATGGGGAGTTTGGTGCTCTAATTCTGGTTTAGTCTATGGTTTACCGCCCTCCTTCATTGAAAATGGTAGTAGATGTTAGAAAAATGCAACCTTTTTCATTCCTACCCCACTATCAAATACAGATACGCGTAGCCCGAACAAGCAAGGAGACCCTAGAAATCATAACACGCGTTGAATTTGGTTCGCCATTGTGTGGCAACTCGTATTGATGGGAAACTGTTGTTGGGCTGGATCGGAATATTGCACTGTTCTGTCTCATTTCCACACTGACGTCAGCTACTGTGTAGTCACACGTCTGCAGTCAATAAGAGCAGGCTAGATAAGTAACCTGCAAGCCCATTATAGGGTTTTGGCGCCATCCGCTTGTTTCGGTCGGTTGATGTTGAAAGGATTTCACTTTTGTCAGCTCTACTCGGCAACATCTGCTAGGAAACTTCATTCAAATTTAAGATATATTCTAAAACCAAACAACTTGATCATCTTTGAGGTGTTTAGCTAGACACAAGAGGACAACTGCATTTGGTTATTGGAAAGACCTCGCTGAACGGAAAGGACTATATAGATGTACCACTATAACTTTAAAACATACATCATGATTATAATGTTAGTATTATGTTTATCAACTCGAATATAAATTATACTGCTAGCTATAATATAATTATAATCGAGTTCTTAGGAAAAGATTTGGGACAAAAGGGAATGAAGACAGGGATAATGGAGCCGGTTACATAATGATGAGTAATTTATCCTGTACAAAATACTGGATATTATTAACGTAATTAAATCTTTCAAGTAAAGGTGTGCAGGACATGTAGCGTGAATGGAAAAACTAGATCAGCGTTCAGGGTACTGACTGGCAAACCTAATGGGAAGAGAACAGTGGGAAGGCCTAGATGCAGATGGGAAGATAACATTAGAGGATGTAATGAGGTGGATTGGATAGAACTAGTTCAAGATAGAGAGAGCATGTAGTGAGGGGGACTGGATAGAACTAGCTCAAGATAGAGATAGGGTGTAATGAGGTGTACTGGATATAACTAGCTCAAGACAGGCTTACTAACTGTGAAAATGAATTTTTTTTCGAATCCCTAATGCCTAGGGTAGGTCTAAGTAAATAATCATCTCAAAGATAAGTGATGTTGATAATTAAAGCTAGCTTTAATTAATAGTAAGTAGTATCTGATTTTCTTACCACATCATCAAGCATCTGCACTATTTCTGCTAGCATTGCTCTGCAAATACTGCAGGCTCTGTTATCTATTTTCTGCGAGCGTGCTATCCAAACTGTATTGAATGGCTCTATCATCGGCAGCAGTGAGGACCCGCCTTGATAGTATCAACAGCGGGTAGTTGTGGGGGATTGGTTGGTAAAGCAGTCTTGTACGTTAGCTTGGAGTCAGCCATAAAGTGCGCCAACGTCGTTACAGTGGAATGTTCCTCCATCCAGACCCCCGTGGGAGATCGAAAAATACATTTCTTACTATAAACCTCGAACAGGGAGTGGGGGGAACAATATATTCACGTGTCTGGTTGTCGGTGTAAGAGATGATGATAGATGGGAGAAGTGGAGGAATAGAGAGGAATACAAGGAGAAATAAAGGTAAAAAGAGAGTAAACAAAAGAAACAAGGTTTCTAGGGAGAATATATAGAAATATAAACAATAAATAAATTAACAGTTTTAAATAGATGTAAGTGAAGATAAAATAAATATATATATAGATGTATATGGTCATGTGATGATAACGTAGGTAATGTATGTACCTTACATATTGTATTTCTTTATAGCCCCAAGTCTTACTACCCATTTGGGCTGTACGCTTGTGTATATATACATGTATATACAGTAAAACCTTGGATTGCGAGCATAATTCGTTTCGTAAACATGTTCGTAATACAAAGCACTCGTATATCAAAGTGAATTTCCCCCATAAGAAATAATGGAAACTCAGATGATTCGTCCCACAACCCAAAAATATTTACTCTAAAAATGATTAATACCTTTATTATTTTCGTTATTTAAATGTAACTGTACTGTAATCAAATTAATTAATTAAATTTAATGGTGGCTGGTGTGAGGTGGACGAGAGAGAGGAGAGAAGGAGATGTGTTATTGTTCAGGACGACTTTCACTGTTACTAACGGAATCACCGCTATATGTTGGATCACTGGAATATTTTTTTTTTTGTGCGATTTTAACAAAGAACCTATCCAATGACACTGCTTGGCAGACAAAGCGTAACCGTAGTACTACTCGTATTGCAAGATATCGCTCGTTTATCAAGTTAAAATTTATTGAAAATTTTTGCTCGTCTTACAAAACACTCGCAGACCAAGTTATTCGCAATCCAAGGTTTTACTGTATATATATTTTCTAGCCGGTGTAGACGTTCACTACACCAGAGAATATATAAAGTAAACTTATCTTATATAGTACATACAATTAACCACAGGAAAAAACTAAATCTTTAATTATTTTAATTACTTCTATCAATTCTTTATTAGTTTAAATTTTGTTACGAAACGCAAAAAGTTAAAATTTCAAAATATAATCTAAACATATGTTAAAATAAATTTATTTTTCAGATCAAATTATAACTTCCCTGTACGCGATATTTTAGCTCTTGCTTACTGATGCTATTAAAAAATAAATTAAAGTGACATAGCAGAAATAATTGGTTTATAAAGTATTGAAACAAATTAAAGTTATATACTACTTCAACAGATTACAATTTAAAAGAGAAATTATTCATTTTCAACATTTATTTCCTAATTCAATCTGATATTTTGAATCCACCATATTGCAATTTTCGTTTTTGTATTATTCTAGAGAATTTAACTATAGGCACGGCAAATTTTAGATTTCTAGGAAGTTTAAAAGTGTTCTAATAATTCATACATGAAGTCAGAAATAATAATAATTATGTTAAACATCCGGCTGCACTCTTATATAATTTACTCTTTTACAATATTAAATTATCCACGATAATGCCAAACCAATGAATTTTAAAAACAATATTTAAAAAAAATTGGTCCTTGTAAAACATAATATATGCCTAAGTGCAATCTTAAAATAAGGAAAAATAAGTTATATAGATAGTTACATAAACATATTGGCAAAAATACTATCATAGTTTTAAGAGCATAAATTAAATAATAGGCTGGAAAAAAACCTCCCAAAATTATATTTTATAGGACAGAAAAAATTTTTTTCTTATAGATTGAGCAATTTTAAACCAGCAATTATATATTCAATTCTAAATATATTTTTTTATTATTCAATGATTAGCTGGTGTGGTGATCCTTGTACTGTACATGACTGTTCTTCATCATCATTAACCGTTTCCAGTCTGTGGCCGGGTCAGTTTAGTAAAATTCCTCCATCTTCTTCTACCCTTCCACCATTCTTCCGCCTTCAATTGCTTCCAATCTTCTCCTCTTACTTGAACATTTTCTGTTATCTGCTCTGTATATGAATGAAAATGTTTTAATTTTCTACTACACCTGGAAGTTTTTTTAAAAATTAAAGCCTCCTTCCCATTTTCCAAACATTAGCAATTAAATTGAAATCTTTACTAACTCTCAATTTTCTATCTCTCGTAAAGTATATAATTATTTGTGAATGAGCAACAAACAAACAAACAAACAAACATTTAATTTTTATATAAGTATTAGGATTAGAGTAGAAAAACACCGAAGTTAACATCCACTGGTTTCCCTTAATAATTATACAAAGTTTAAGATCGTCATGATCCTTCGTTTGCAACCTTTCACACCAGTAATCACGCAGTTTAGTACTTCAGGCTCACAATATGTGCAGTAACGATAACTCAGGTCTCCCAAAGAAAATTTTTAGTATCAAGATTGATCTTCTTATGTTTCTTGCTTTCCGGAGAGGCAGTAACATGACCTCTTGGGATGTCAAACAAAAAGAGTCCAAGATTCACATCGTGAGATTTCCCTGCCTACTTATTAAAGATGAACATTTATTAGCTAATTGTGTTTAAAGATTTACTTCCCAGTAGCTACGTGGGCAGGGATTAGGCCTGATGTATTTGATTTGGTTAAATACACACGAGGTTTTGCTAAGTACACCTAGAAAGTGCCATCTTATATTTTACTTCTGTTTGTAATTACACCCACTGGAGGTAGTGGAGTGGTAACAAGATCTTTGTATACAGTCAGTTCACATTATTTGGACCACTAAGGACTTATATGTTAGGCCTACATATATCTGGAGCTCTCTAAAACCTAATTGAGGGGGGCAAGGACAAACAAAAGGAAATATTTCAAACAGAACACATTTTATTGAAATCTCTTAGTTATCATTTAAAATATGTTTTAGTGGCCATATTGTCTAAGACGTAACTCTCGCAATAGGCTGAACTACTGATGATAGGGAGATCGGGGCTCGAATCCCGGTCGGATGTACTGAGGGCTGTTTTTCCTAAATGGTTTTCCACTCTACCTAAACGTAAATGCAGGTACACCTCCTCATCACTAGCTCATTAGCATAATTAGTACTTATTATGCATATAACCTGAAGAGAATGCAATCATCGAGTCAAGTTCTATTTTCATAGAAAGGTCAGAATCTGACGGCTAGAAATATTAGTAGAAATATTCTCACATACTCCTAGCTAGTAATTGATATGCAGCTGCTACTTTTGATATATATTAGAAACACCCATAAAATAACAATAATAATAATAAAAACTAAAAGGCTATAATGTTTAGTGCAATAAAATATTATCGAATTTTATAAAAGGCCTTTGTTAAGATAATTTGACTTTTATTAAAACAACACGGGGGGAAAAAGGGCTGGTTCTAATTCAACCTACAATAATTGACCTTTATAATGAGCTCTGGGCAATAACCTCAGATAAAATAAAGTGCGAGGGAGGAATCATCCCCAAAACATCAATGGCGGAACTTGTTTGACATGATTGATAGTCCCTGACAAATGACATGACCGGTTTTATGGTTAGTCAACCACAACAGAGGACGTTATCAGAATCAAACCTTTGCTCTCATGTTAACACGATCTTTGGAAAGTGAAGAGAGCTTGGGGGTGGCGTATAACGAACTGCAAGGGGGTGGCTGCATGCTCTCTAATAGGGGGTGGCGTTAATCTTAACCCCCAACCAACAGTTCTCTATTTTACCGCTAACAGACAAAACGGCGTTGTTTACTAGAAGACGGCTGAACTGCTAGAAGACACATCGCCTGGTGAAGATAGGAAAACTAAGAACAAAGTTATATTAATCAAGTCTAATTTTGTTCATTTGGTTTACCGGTAGTTTTATTAAAAAACAAACGATTTAATCTGAGTGGTATAGGTCGTAAGACACACTGTTGCAATTGGTAGGAGTTTAATGGGAGGTACATGTTTAAATCAAGATCGTTCACTGTGGTAGAGTTAGCTAAGGCACAGCCTCCTTTGGTCTTGTACACCTGTCATAATGGTGCAATTTACTCTATATTGTATCTTCCGGATCATTATTCTATTATTGTAAATATATTTATATCCTTTATGATGGACGAGAAACATCAATAAAAAACGCCTTCTGAGAGATTTTTTTATGAATATTTTATTTTTCCTCCGAGATGTATAATTTTAAAACGCTTGATTCTAAATAAATCAATTTTGGATTTCAGCTTTAGATTCACTTCCAGATTTGCTTTCTTCTTAGTAAAATAAAATAGATTACGCAAAGGTAGGAATATAATTTTCAGTTTTAAGTGCTCAATACCTCCATCCATCGTTTCTCTTCACCCCCTCCCTTCCAGCCCAGCGTACACCCTTTTTCTTCACAACAGGGCGTAAACCACTGATGTAGTTTTATACTTTCCTCTATTGACGCCATTTTACTCTATTTTATTATAATGTACGCACAAATTAGATTAAAGAGTTAGGCTACTGTGTACATGTACTTTGTATTATAACAAAGTGAATTGTTATTTCACCCTTATACCTTTTATATTTTTAGTTTTTATTTTACAAATAGTAAAATTGTGATATGAGTCGGATTAAAGGTGAATTTTCAAGGGTCACGAATTTACTTCCTTCATGGTAAGCTATGCCATTTTCAAATCATCATAATTAAAAAAAGCCAAACCATATAAAATATATATTATATTTCTTGTTAATATGGAACATAAATACCTATATATATACAAGTGTGATAAATGCATAGACTGGATTCTAAGTAAAGATTACGGCACTATATTCATAAGGCATACAATAAAATTAGTCCTAACACCCCTAATTGTGAGAAAGTATAGAAATCAAGCTCCCATGGATCGTTTATAGCCTCCCCAAACCACCTTAAAGTGAATGTGTGTATTCACCATTGTAGAGCTGTGAACTTATCTCGTAATTAAGGCATTTTAATACGTAGTCGAAAGAAACGAAGATTGTATGTAAATAAAGCAAGTGCATTTTAAACTTATCTTTTAATAAGGCCGCCAAACTCTAAATTAAATTTAAATTGAATTGCTAACAGATGGTTTCAAAACGTATATTTAATTTATGATAATATTAGCCCTCTTTCAACTAATTCATCAACATCAAATCCATTAGTGAAGTTGAACAAAGAACAATGAGTCATTAAGCTGGAAGACTTTAGATCAACCATTGGTTCCAAACGACTCTTAGCAAATCCCTGACATTGAGAGTAACGTCCTATTAAAGGCTATTATACCTCTTGACTGGTTCAAGAAATGGCATAGTCAGAACTGAGATAAACAATGGAATTGAATTTTATTCGCTAATATTTTAATACGCTTCTGTTTAAGACAACTTTTGATAGCAAGTTTCAATATCACATTAGTATTTATAGATGATAATGGCATAAAATTCAAGTCAGGTATATGTTTCATTGGGCAGGCATATTGTTTTCTTAAAGACAGATGTGTATGTCGCAGTGTTCTGTCAACTGGCTGTGTTCAAATGAGCTATCTCTAACATCAGGTGGTCAATTGAACACCTTCTTAAATTAATTGGCTTCAGTGAACTACACATTTTCCCTTCACAGTTAATAAACCTTAAGAAGAAGAATATTAAACAAAAGAGATGTAATGGTAATTAAAATAAATCATAGCATAGCATTTAGCTAACTAGCACAGTTAATAGCTCATTTATAAGAGCTAATATATAAATATGTAATATGTGGGGGATTTAATAATTCTATTACTATAAGTCATACATGAGTTGAATCACTTTCTTGTCAAAACGTAAATCTCTCTTTCAGTTGTAAAATAAAAAGGCAGTTAAAGATTACACGACTTGGCGGATGAATATGTGAAAGTAAATATAGTGACATTTCCAGCTGTCAAAAAATGTTCTTCTTTTGAAAACTGGATTGTATCCAGTTGTCTACCTTTTTCATGTTTAAGGACTAAAATGAATCATTGAAGGCAATTAATTATCTATTTGTCGGTCAATATTGTATCATAAGTTCATATTTGCTACAGGAGTCATCTCATGGATGTCCAGACATTGCTGGTACGTCGATTTACTTTTTGATTGAATATTTTAAAGATACAAAGGATAAAAAGGATATGGATAAGGATAAAGATAAAAGGATACAAATTATATTTTGATTAGGTTCTCTATTTCTGTATTTTATTTGTATTAAACTATTAATTTATTCGATCACATTTGGAGATAATTTAGAGAAAAAAAGAACACTATTATCATTATTTTTAAAGATTTCTTATATTTTAAAATAAAAAACTAATATTATAATTTTCAATTAACTAATGATCTATTATTTATTCACTCCTACCTAACCTCTACAAGAGAAAGGTTCTTGTAAGAAAAATTAATAAAGCAGTCCGTCATTAATATTTCACTTTCGACTAAACTGTCGCCACCAGTTTTAAGTAGTTTTAAAGCCAAGGCGTCTATTATGAAACTCCCGGCATCCAAACTTGACACGGCGTCCCTTGAATAAGTTTTAGTCACAACCTTTACCCCCCTCCTTTTTCCTTCAGCCCCTCTTTTCATAACACCTCTTTCTTGCCCCCCCCCCCCCACACCCCGTAAGTCCCCCATTTACACACGGTTCAATTTTGTTTGTAAGTTTTGTTGAAAGTTTCAACTATAATACGGCTTAGTGTTGGGCCTCCTAAGCCCTCCTTTCTTAACACATCCATGGAGTAGAGGTTGGTTTGTGGGATATATTATATATATATATATATATATATATATATATATATATATATATATATATATATATATATACACTTGTACACTTTAAACCAATAAAGTGTGAACACCTCTAAAACTTACGGGTAAATGATATTAGTTAAATACCCTCTAAACACCAATAATACCCACATCGCAAGGTCTGGCACATCACATCGCAAGGTCTGGCGCATCACATCGCAGGGTCTGGCACATCACATCGCAAGGTCTGGCGCATCACATCGCAAGGTCTGGCGCATCACATCGCAGGATCTGGCGCATCACATCGCAAGGTCTGGCACATCACATCGCAAGGCCTGGCGCATCACATCGCAAGGTCTGGCGCATCACATCGCAGGGTCTGGCACATCACATCGCAAGGTCTAGTGCATCACATCGCAAGGTCTGGCGCATCACATCGCAGGGTCTGGCACATCACATCGCAAGGTCTGGCACATCACATCGCAAGGTCTGGCGCATCACATCGCAAGGTCTGGCGCATCACATCGCAAGGTCTGGCGCATCACACCGCAAGGACTGGTGCATCACTCTCGTGCTAGACCGGATTTCCAGTGACGCGGAGATCAAAGTTCGAATCTTGGTTGGGGGAAGGGGAGTGTATATTTAAAGAGTGTTTTTCCCTAAATGGTTCCCAACTGTCCCACCACGGAAATATTGGTGCATTTTTCTTAAATTCTACTTTTATCATCCCTAAAAATAGCCCAATTAATGTATGCGTATAATCTTAACGGGTATATAATGCACGGTTAAAAACCATTCATAGTTGATGTAGGTCAAGAATACTCGCGTTTTTTGTAATTAATAAAGAATAGTTTTTAAACTTCTAAACTTGTACGATACAATCGTACATACTATTCTAGGTTGTGACGCAATTCTCAAAATTCAGTTATCAGTAAGCTGTCCCTTTGTCACATTATTTTGATATTCATATGTAACACCCTAAAGATATTATTCTTTTAACATAACTAGCTTTAGCCATTTTTGTATGTTTACAAATTTTCCTAAAGCAATCATTATCAAACAACTCTTAAGCTATTATTTTTTAGTAACCGAGCATATATTTTTATTTATCATGTCAAACACTCAACAGACACAAAAACGTTAAATATATTTTTCAATAAAAATTATTTAAAAATCAGTGTTTTGTAAAGTGACCTTAATTTGAAGGCTAGATTAAAAATAAAATAAAAATCTTAGAGCTATGAACAAATAACAACTAAATATAAAGTTTGAAGAAAATCCATTAAACCGTTTTGGTAGTAGCTCCAGGAATAGAGAAATATTAGGGACAAACAATCTTATAAGACTCAATTTTGGATCTGGTGGACATAAGACGTCAAGATTCGTCATAATCTCGGGGTGGAACTGTTCACGATTACAATACTTTATTTATATGATAAAGAAACAACTTT
This sequence comes from Timema podura, assembly GCA_033556935.1. Taxonomy (NCBI): domain Eukaryota; kingdom Metazoa; phylum Arthropoda; class Insecta; order Phasmatodea; family Timematidae; genus Timema; species Timema podura. Next base: position 11,853,477 of record JAVRXN010000007.1, on the reverse strand, counting down.
AGAAATGGTTTACATTTGATTGAATCTGACTATACATCGTTTCCAGTAAAGATATTAAAACAAGCCACGGCGGTACTTGTAATGTGGGCTCAAGTTCTGCGACAAGTTCCCGTGCTTAACGACATGTAACAGCGCCTTAAGATGGCCGCAAGAGAAGGGTAGGAGTGCGCGGGGCGGGGTACGAGGCTACAATCTATGACGAGAAACAAATTAATTGCCCGTGGTAGTTTAAAGGAAGTCTTAGCGGTGGAGAGTGCCTGCAAGGAGGGAGAAAGGTCATGAGGTCAACAGATAATGAGGAGGCTTAATACAAAATATATTTCTACAAGCATGATTCCAAGTTACGTTGCTCAACGAATACCTTGTTAAAAAGAAAGAGTAATAGCGTGTGTTAAAAGAGAACGCATCTTCTCTTGATAATGACGGATATAATTTATAATAATTTCAGTTTCCTAGTTTTGAACAGAGCTTAGCCGATTTTAGAGACCTAATTTTATATAAATGGATTATTTAAAATTATATTAAAATTTTTAATAAACAGATTGAAATAATTTTTAAAATATGTATTGATTTCACAAGTATTTATCCAGCTTCACTAAGTTTAATACATGATTATTTGTTGCTTTTAACTATTCATAAGTTGACTGATTAGTGGAAGATTTCCGTATGCATTATCTGGGATACTTTGAGTCAAATCCCGGTGGGTTTAAAATGTATTATTCAAATTCTGACAAAGAAGTTGATGGAGTGATTTAAACTTATTATCAGTGTGGTCTTGTCACTTAAATGTTAAAAAATGTGTATAGTAATAATCATAATATTAAGTACGTTGAGGACGAGCTGAGTGTCCAAATACCAATTAGTTGATGATTTTCAAAAGGTTACTATCACAGTAATTCTAATAGTTTCCAATCGAATAAGAACAAAGTTCATACGCTCCTTTTTTTATACGTACTTCTTGGACTAGGTATTTAGAATCGTGTTAGGGAAATAATTGAAATTGTTAAGAAAAGAATAGAAGGGAATACTCCAGGTGGCAAGATCCTTTGTACCACCAGCTGGATTGGAACTGCTGCAAGATCCTTTGTACCACCAGCTGAATTAGAACTGCTGCAAGATCCTTTGTACCACCAGCTGGATTAGAACTGCTGCACATATACTTTGTATCACCAGCTGAATTAGAACTGCTGCAAGATCCTTTGTACCACCAGCTGAATTAGAACTGCTGCAAGATCCTTTGTACCACCAGCTGGATTAGAACTGCTGCAAGATCCTTTGTATCACCAGCTGGATTAGAACTGCTGCAAGATCCTTTGTACCACCAGCTGGATTAGAACTGCTGCAAGATCCTTTGTACCACCAGCTGAATTAGAACTGCTGCAAGATCCTTTGTACCACCAGCTGGATTAGAACTGCTGCAAGATCCTTTGTATCACCAGCTGGATTAGAACTGCTGCAAGATCCTTTGTACCACCAGCTGGATTAGAACTGCTGCACATATACTTTGTGTCACCAGCTGAATTAGAACTGCTGCAAGATCCTTTGTACCACCAGCTGAATTAGAACTGCTGCAAGATCCTTTGTACCACCAGCTGGATTAGAACTGCTGCAAGATCCTTTGTACCACCAGCTGGATTAGAACTGCTGCAAGATCCTTTGTATCACCAGCTGGATTAGAACTGCTGCAAGATCCTTTGTACCACCAGCTGGATTAGAACTGATGCACAGATCAGAGTAGATTGTCTAAAACGTTCAACTGTACCACCATTTTTTTATTAGGAATGGGCATATTTGACAGCTAGAAAAAGTTACTAGATGTACTTTCACACATTCATACGCCAATTCATCAAGATGTCACTTTTGATATATAATATTATTAATAACTATAAAATAATACTAATAATATAGTAAAACATGATCTTTGTTGACCTTGAACTCGTATGTTCGGCTTTTCTAAAAGATGCTACAAGTGTCACTCTATAAGATTATCAAGGTATATCCATTTCATACCTGAAAGTTCGTGTTAGTCCCAAACGTTTAAATTATATTATAGACGAGTTTTATTGAGTGTATACCTTTATTTCCATGACTTTGAACATACAAAATACTCATACTAAATCTACCAGGTAAAACATGCAGGCCCATATCATTAAGAATGTTGAATATTTAAAAGCAGTGACAGGCCACAAAACAACATATAAAATGCCCTCCAGCCCTTCACCAACACGACTAAACACTATACACGTATTTTATCTCGTTGTTTTGAATTAAATTACAGGTAGTATGTTTTAGGATTAAATAATTCCTGGGAGTGCTTTGGTCATATTTATTTTAAAACAGTGGTTTTTCTGGTTTTATTCGATTAAAAAGTTATATTTATTTTGTTTATAACAGTTATATTTAAATGAGTTCACGTGCCACTAGTTAAACCACCGCCACGTTTGGCCAGTGAGAGAAATAACAGGATTACCACACGTCCATTAGTTTCAGAGTGATAGTACTTCTAATACATACATAGTCAGCCCCCATCTTCCTTGCATCTGTCTACCGGATGAAGGTTTTCTGTGCCGACCACATGACACCCTTTATCCTCATAGGTTGGCAATATCTTCGCCTACAAACGTCGGCAGATCGGTTGGTATCATTCTATTGAGGTCTGAGGACAAACATTTATATTAGACACAATATTATATATAAAGTGTAGGTATTCTAATTAATGAAGCCTCAAATATACTTTTGTGAAAAATATGATTAAAATAATATTGTGCTCATTTAAAAACATCACCTACAAACGTGAATTACTAAAAATACTAGAATCTTTCAATCTCAACACAAATAGTTGATTGTAAAGAAATGCTTATAGGATTTTAATTTGTATCTATATATTGGTTGGAAGTCTTTAGAAAAATAACCATTTTAATTACTAATCTGGTTATATGAGGTAAAAGCCATCTACCTTGAGTCATAAAGCTTACCTAGCTTAGTTACACTATGGCGGGGACTTGCAGGACCATAGTATAATCTGGCAAGGTAAGACTGTACTATTCAGAATAAAACAAGTTTTCAGTACAAACGAGGCGTCCCAAAGTCACTGCACAATTTAATATTAGGTGTCTTATTTTGTGAAATAATTTGACTCTGTAAAGTTGGAAACTATATGGTGTGTTTTTCTAAAGTACTTCAGTCTAGTGAAGAAACATTCACTCCCACCTTCTTTTGGAGTAATCGGTCCCTGGTTTTCTGATGACACGATTACTGGTGAGAGTTACTTACAATGTTAGTAGCTATGTCATCCTACAGTTACTGGTGAGAGTTACTTACAATGTTAGTAGGTATGTCATCCTACGGTTACTGGTGAGAGTTACTTACAATGTTAGTAGCTATGTCATCCCACGGTTACTGGTGAGAGTTACTTACAATGTTAGTAGCTATGTCATCCCACGGTTACTGGTGAGAGTTACTTACAATGTTAGTAGGTATGTCATCCCACGGTTACTGGTGAGAGTTACTTACAATGTTAGTAGCTATGTCACCCCACGGTTACTGGTGAGAGTTACAATGTTAGTAGCTATGTCACCCCACGGTTACTGGTGAGAGTTACAATGTTAGTAGCTATGTCACCCCACGGTTACTGGTGAGAGTTACTTACAATGTTAGTAGCTATGTCACCCTACAGTTACTGGTGAGAGTTACTTACAATGTTAGTAGCTATGTCATCCTACGGTTACTGGTGAGAGTTACTTACAATGTTAGTAGCTATGTCATCCCACGGTTACTGGTGAGAGTTACTTACAATGTTAGTAGCTATGTCATCCCACGGTTACTGGTGAGAGTTACTTACAATGTTAGTAGGTATGTCATCCCACGGTTACTGGTGAGAGTTACTTACAATGTTAGTAGCTATGTCATCCTACGGTTACTGGTGAGAGTTACTTACAATGTTAGTAGCTATGTCACCCTACGGTTACTGGTGAGAGTTACTTACAATTTTAGTAGCTATGTCATCCCACGGTTACTGGTGAGAGTTACTTACAATTTTAGTAGCTATGTTATCCTAGGACTTGAACTACTTTGAGCCCTGTTTAATGAAATGTTCTTCCACCAAGATAGAACATTATACTCGCACTGTCCGCGATGTCCTCCCGAACACAGTAACTGGGAGAAGAGGAGATGTGGAGGAGGCTTTTAGGTTTCCTCATCTTACTGCTCTGGACCATATTTTTGGAGGAAAATCAAATAAATTATGAACAGTCGTAAACCAAAGTCTTTAGATGATTTTAAAGTGGATGTTGAAGATGAATTTGCTGAAATTGTTAAATTACTTACGCAAAGACTGTTAAATAACATTTCTTAAAGGCTTCAAAAATGTATTAATGTGGAGTGCAAACAATTCGAACACCGCAGACATTCATTTTTGTATGTTATATAATAAGTTTATTGATTTGTACTAAAGTCTGAAATAAATATGAATATATAATAAAAGTGTAATTACTTATGGGACAGCCTGTATTTAAGACAGAGGGGTCCCAAATTTTCCATACCAAGGGCCAAATCTGGTCATTAGTTTGCACTACTGGCCGAAGTAATCCCACCAACTTAATATAGGCATACAAACAACACTTAATAAACAATTACTTTCAATACCAGTTTATATATAAATTGTATTTTTGGTTTGTAGAATATTTAAAATGTTACTGTAAGAAATGTATTAATCTCCCATAAATAAAAAGTTGTACTGTACTGATTTAGAATATAACATTACATAAAAAAAGCTTATAAAATAAAGAAGTAAATATTTCAGTTGAATTAAATTTGTGTAACACATAGCTATTTTTCTAAAAATAAAATAAAATATGAACTATTAGAATGTTTTAAGTGTAAGAAAATTGCTTTCAATTTTATTACAGTTATTGTTTCAAAAAAAACCAAGGATAATTTTCTTATTATTTGTTCTGGTTATATTACATTACACATTTGTGTAGATTCTGTGCCTAGAAATGGCCTCTACCAAAGTCAAGATCCGAGAAACATTTGTACGATTCCTGGTTGAGTAGGAATCTGTTCTTCCTAAGGGTCAACGAAAGGCAAAGTAAGAATGAACAGTAGTTCGTTAAAGAGACGGGTTCAAGGTCTGTTCATTATGTGTCTGTAAAAACGGTATTTATAATAATGTTAACTGGTAGAATTGAGAAGATAAGTGTCCTTGATATACTATGGAATGTAGAGGATATTCCTTGAACGAATACATTATAGCTCTTATCAAATACACCATAGTGGAATAACGCAAGGTAAACTTTACCTTTCAGGATAAACGAAGTGTGCAGTAGGATTTTGGTTGGTAGACACTTTAATAATAATAAAATAAAAATGTTGTCAACATTTATAATAATTTACTATATAATTAGTGTTATTTTATACGTATTAGTAATACCTATCAAAGTTTACCACTGAATATCACATGATTTGACGTGACCCAGTAAATTTTCTAGGTGTCGGATAGGTTTCTAATTCGTAAAACTGGTAGCTAGGATTTAATTTCTTAGCAAATGTTCTGAGTATGTTATTCCCAAGCTGATTTCCTATTCTCTCTCCAGACGTATTCTTATAAATACCGACCTTCTCAATCTATCTTCTTGCAATTGGTAGTTTAAAATCTTATTTATTTTCCCCTGATAAATTTGAATATATATATTTCGTAAGATTAAATTATTTAATTCATTCACACCCAATGGGCAAATTAATATGAGCTCATCTCGAAAGTAATAGGTACCTCTAATGAAGAGTTAACCTTCTGCTCAGGATGTCATATTTTGCCCTCCTCCTAGCTGGGGAGCCGTCACACCTGGTGTGGAAACTTATAATTAAAAAGGTTGCCTCAAAGAGCAATCAAGCAAAGAAGTTGCAAGGGACATTTCCGAACTAAATAATTAATTAATTATCAAACGTTTATAGACGTTGATCTAATTTTGATTTATGATACACCTTATTTTGCAGCAAGAACAGTAATTATTGCGACACACATCATAGTTTAATTTTAAAAATGTGTAACACCAATGACGACAAAGCATCATTAATCAATTTAAAAGTAAAGTATGAGCTAAACAATTTGCATTTTAAATAGAAAATATTGCGGATTTGGTCTAATAGAAGATATACCTTAAACGGTTGTAGTTCTAAGTTCTAGTAACAAAAAATATATTTGGCTGTACACAAATATGAATATATTTAACGGCTGTACAATTTAACTGTACACGATTATCGAAGATTATAAGATGAAAATGGAAAATACAGCAGTTTACGGATATTGCAACAATGATCATATTTGTGATCTGAAAAATGACACCTGGGCACGGAAACTAACAGGAAGAAGCCTGAATATCTCAGTGGTATAGCAATAGTATGATACGTCTTGGATACGTGGTTCGATTCCCGTGTCAAAATGTAATTTTTCAAATGACGAGTATTTAGGAATATGGTATCGAATAGGTCTGATACCTTCGTTTATTACCATGTCTTCCTACTTACTGATATATTGATCCTAGGTTTGATTCCCGGCATAGTCAAAAAGTTATTATTGGTAATAAGTGTGTTTCTATTTTAACAGTGATGAATTAAAGATCAGGGGCTTGATGATGTGTTTGTTTTTCTTGATGAAGTGCTGTTTTTCATTTAAATTAGTTTATAGGTGCCGATATAAGCAGTTGGTTTGGAAAGTACATTTTAAATGCCTCAAATAAAAATGTATAAAGCAAAAAACATTTTTTCAAAGTAAAATATACTTTAGCAATTTAAAGAACATTTGAGTAATTAGCTACAAAACAAGTAAATAAATTAAAGAAAATAAGATTTAAAGTGTGTTGTTATATTAACTAGAAAGAAGTGATTACTTGATACTATAATTTATTATATATTAAATGATCACATCTCTCTTGTTTATGTAACCACACAATTTAAATATTATTTTCTTTGATATAAACCATACTTAGTTGACAAAGATTCAATTATGCTTTGTGTCTTACTAGACGTCCGAGATACACACAGTTCTAATTAAACTAATGAATGTCAAAGGTACAATTTAGAAGAAATATAACCTTAACAGCATGGAAGGAGAGTTAGAAATCATTTTAAAGTAAAACCTACATATTTCAGCCAGTCAAAATATTAACCTTGTCCTCACCATGACTGTAAAACCAAACTAAACAAGATTAACGTCTAATCTACATTTCCGACATTGCAGATATTAAATAATAGCTTCTATTTTTCATAAGCTGAAGGGGGATATCTAAAATTACGAACTAGCTTGATGTAAATTTAGTTTAATTTTAAAGTGATTATTTCTTCTAAGAAGACATTCAAGTAAAGCTTTATCTTTGAAGTATTAAATATAAAACTCGATGACATAAATTGTAGTAATAATACGGCTCTAATGCTGAAGTTAAGGCTTCCATCATCTCTTACATAAACAAAATATGCATTCTGTAAATAAACAAATTGTATACATAATACTAGAGCTAAGCCCAAATAATACGATATTGTACAGAATTACAATAGTAAAACTTGTAATTCAATATTAATTTCTGACTTTGACCTCATGTAAAGTTAATAAAGCCCTGATACTAGAGTGCTTCGTACAATACTTAAACTGCTCAAATACATGACTTAGCAACCACACGCAACCTTTTAGCTATAATTGTTTTGTATAGTTGGTTGCGACATTCCATGGACGAGAAATTGAAGCAATTAAAGAATTTTAGTAGTAATTGGGCTATGAAGAAGAATTTAAAATGTTGGAATTTCTTGTGGGGAAGTAGTGAAATTATGATTCGACTCGAGTGACACAATCCGTATTGGAGATTTGGAAGCAAACAGTTTCTTTATGACAGCCAGTAAGTACATCTGAGCTGCAGACAAAATACGAACATACATGTCTCGAAGTTTGAAAGCTCCAAGAATTTGACTATAGTATTTTTTTTATGAATTTGAAAGTATTTTAAAAGGTTTTTCACTGTGTTAAACTGAATTCTTGAGAGTGCTACATATATTTTAACAGATGGCTTCAATGGGTGCTTTCAATCTAGGCCTATAATATTATGTTCCGTACCGGTGATCTTGCGGAACACAGGTAGTCTCATCTAGCACAGTTTTATGCTGGCGGCTAGAACAAGGATACAATTCTGGTCAGGTGTAATGAGGATGTGTATTAATCATTGTTTTATCACTCGCCTCTCACGCAATTGGATAATTAATAAAAGTTAATAATAATAACAACAACAATAATGAGTGTAACAGAAGGGTTTAGAACCCCGAACTTTATGTCGGGGACAATCTAGATTATTCTGCTTCTGCTGTATTAGACTACTTGACTTCTGATTTTGGTCTATTATATATATTTTTTAGTTTCTCTCGACCCCTCGGAGAGAGAAGTATTGTGATCATCAAAAATTTAACTCAATATTTTGATAAATTTCAACATTTCATGATCCCCTTGGACAGAAAAAGTGGATTTGTGATTTCATCTGTTTGTATCTTAGTCTTGAGCCGCAACAATTTTACCGATTGGGATCAAACTTAGCTGGTATCTAGTGTTTAATAAGGTTCATCCGAGGATATTTCGGAATAGATATCTAACCCTAAAATTAAAAGTAGTTTACAGAAGGTAAAATAGAGAAAAATTGATTAATTAAATTTTGTACTTATTAGTATTTACAAAAAGAAATTGAAATTCATATTTTCCTTTAAAACGACTCAAAAGGTATTTTACAAAAGCGCAAATATCTAGTTTTGATAATCTATCGGGATTCTATCCACAACTATTTCAGATAGTAAATAACAATTCACTGTAAGGCTGTGGTAGTCTTACTATTACATTTATTTGTAGTATATTTTTTATAAAGCCAGTAGTTTCCAAGCTATAAGCTGATACACAGTTTTATACAGTTCCTTGAAATGTTATTCTCTTTGGTAGACCAATAGGTCCCTCTTTTCTAGAGGTTTCTGTAAGAGTGTATAATTATTTCATCTTTGATGGAGTGTTTCCGCAACAATGTATATTATTTCATTTTACAAATCTTACTATATTCTAGTGACTGTCTCTAATCCAAGATAAAAGAGAGGGAAGGTCCGTGAGCTGGACTGGACCATTTATTTCAACTTGCTGGTCTGGATGTTCATCTTAACATAACTAACATCCGTATGGATGTATTTGTTAAGATTGTATGTTCATCTTAACATAACTAACATCCGTATGGATGTATTTGTTCAGATTACATGTTCACCTTAACATAACTAACATCCGTATGGATGTATTTGTTAAGATTATATGTTCACCTTAACATAACTAACATCCGTATGAATGTATTTGTTCAGATTGTATGACAACAAAACTTTTGGTTGAAAAAATATAATTATGTTTCAGTGGGTACTTTTACTCTAATTTACTTATTAATATCAATAGTGCTTGAATATTGTACATGGAAATAATGTTTTATCACTTCATTAAAAGATTCTCTGGCTAAATCCCCATGGTAAATATTTAATAACTGTTGAGGTTTAAATGTGCAGAAAATTAAACTAAATGTAACCAACACCTGATGAATATTTTTACAACGCAACAGCAGGTATTATTCTCCAAATTATATATTATACATCCCTTTACCAATAGGGTTAATATGCCGTTTTCTGGAAGATGAGTCAGATGTGTTGCCTTATATTCCCAAAAATTAACCTCTCCGAGCTATTCCACTTAACCTAGAACAACACTGGCTATTCCGGCCGTATTACTGAGATGAACCGGGTCAAATCTGTGTTAATTATCTGGCCGATCAACTACTCGTGTACACAATCCTAGGTTAAAATATGTCAAGATAATAATTAACGAAATTCAATTAACTACCGATAATTAGGAGGCAGTGACGTGGTGTGTTTTTGGCCGGAGGGTTCGGAGGTGTTGTTACTCCGTTAGTTTACCAAGTCAGCTGTGACATTGGTGCTCATGTCACGTGATAATGACTCACTCATGTGCGATAATATCAGTATTTCATACGTGCTGGTAATAAGCAACTTCTGTGGGACTTTGCAACAATCTGCTTGGTCAGAGTTGGGGCATTCATTACGTTCAATACAGAGGAAATAAGCTCATTACTATTACTACTATTATTATTGACTTCAGATAGCATGTGTTCATAGCTTGCTTGTGATTGTATTTGGTTCGATTCCGAGCCAAATACAGGTACTCGTTCTCTTCACGTTGCGATTTTATATCAACTGTCGAGATTGTTTCTTACGCTTTGCATAAAACTACTCTTTCTTTTTCATTAGATTAGATCGTGAGAGTGCATTATAGCATGCGCAGAAAAGAGTAGGTATTGTGAAATTGAAGAACGGGGTGCTAGTTTTTAAATTAACAAAAAGATAATTTGTACGACAAAATATAAATTTCATATCTTAAAAATCAGTAATCATTAATCTAATCTAAGACTCTTACTTCCCTGGAAAACCAATATACATTGCTATTTATAAGGTAAAATACTCCATAAAAATAAATTTTTACCATATCGTGTAAGCTATTTTTAGAAAAAAAATATTTAATTTCAAAAATTAGTAGTCGGTAAACCAACCTTAAATCAATTTCTCCAAAAACACCAAGTAAAAAATGCTATTTAATCCTGCACCCCTGAGATATATAATCTGAAAAGAGTTTTAAAGTCATTTTCGGAAAATGTAGAATTTTCACAAGTGAGTCGTCAGTAAACCAGTGTTAATTTTAGAGATACACTCAAAAGGACACATTAGCCTAAAAGGTCTGACCAATTAGCATCGCAATATCAAGTACGAACGAAATTCATCAAACCGTTTCAATTGTGGACCTAAGTACACACATACGTTCAATGGGCCAGATTATAGGTGTGAGGTGTGAATATAAGAATGTCAACAATTTAGCTGATTATTGAACCGTCTTATACTCCTTTATTACAGTATTCATAGATAACCACTAATGATATCTATAATATATGTTACAATCCGTCATATCCAGACGATAAATCGTCTAAGTTAACTTTATTGCATGTCCAAATCACGGGGTTTGTAGTAAAGCCAGAAATACCTCCAAAGTGTTATGATCTCTATGCAAGTCTAAGTTAAATTTATTGCATGTCCAAATCACGGGGTTTGTAATAAAGCTCAGAAATGCCTCCAAAGTGTTATGATCTCTATGCAAGTCTAAGTTAAATTTATTGCATGTCCAAATCACGGGGTTTGTAGTAAAGCTCAGAAATGCCTCCAAAGTGTTATGATCTCTATGCAAGTCTAAGTTAAATTTATTGCATGTCAAAATCACGGGGTTTGTAGTAAAGCTCAGAAATGCCTCCAAAGTGTTATGATCTCTATGCAAGTCTGCCATATACTTTTCCTTCAGAGACCACAAACACTTTTTTATAAAACTGCTAATCCTCGCTTGATAGCGTTTATGTATTAAAAAGTGGCAGAATTTAATACTAATACTAAACCACACCAATTATAACATGTTAGCAACGTGTCTTACTACCCGTTTGGGATATACTTTAGTGGGGTGGGGATCAAAGAGGTTTAATTTAGAGTAAATGGAAATGTATTGGTTTGAAGAAAGAGGGAAAAACAATTTATAAAATAACCTAGTTAAATAAGCTCGGATTCAAGTCCAAACCTTTCTATCCCCGTCAAACCAGACTAAATGAGATTTAAATTTAAACCACGTATCACCAGCACAAGTATAGTACATCAATACGTCTTCAAATACATCCTCATATTGTAGGGAAGTGAGTAGAACTTCCAGAAACATCAACAAAATAAGTTATAATAAATCAATAACCACGATTACAGTTCTCCTATTACACTCACATAGCGAATAAAGTTCTTGGTGTTTGCTACAGACTGGATAGTTTAAAATGGAATATTATAAAATAAGCGTGGATAAATATTTTTGTGGAACTGTGTTGGACTTGTTAAAGAAACATTAATGTCGATTGTCTTGCCAAGGGAATACTACCCATCGATGTTTGTCGGACAAACTTCAGGATTCCTGACGATCCTTATGGTCAGTCGACCATTGCGACTAGTCTAGACACTCCTCAATCATGATGGCTCATAGCACTTCTAAGTCATATATCACAGATAATCTATATATTTAAACCATAAAGTGACTCCTGGAGATCTACCTACATGACTTATACACAATAGATCCAACTATACCTGTGGTTCAAATCAACTGGTTTAGAGGGTAGTAATACATTTCAAACCAGAGATTTATTCAATCACAGCTTGTAGAAATATCTGCATCTCAAACTAGCAAAATATTAGTAAATATAATAAGGAAAGTTAATAACCTAGTAATATTTATCAGTGACAAAAGATAGAACACAAGGTAACATTTTGAAGGGTAAATGAGGAAAATTCACTGGTCCGATTTTTTGGCAAGAGGATGAACATTTTTAATGTAAGAAACTAGCCCCGAGTTACGGGTTGAGCTTGGTCTTTAGTGCTTGATATTTACGACGTCATCCGAGAACCCGCAGTGGTGGTCATTTGGTCTATGGTGCTAGAGTCGCAACAAACTGGATTGAAAGTCACGGATACGTTGACATTCGAATGTATACCGGACTCGTTGGAGTTTATTTTCCACGTGTGATTTATCCCCATGGTATAGTTCTAGAAACTACCAGATAAATTCTGGCGTTATATCCTTTGTGTTAAATATTAGTGCACTAAGAAGGTCGTATTGGTGATCACGTGAACTGAGGTGACAGGCTTATCTGGACTCATATTTCGGTAGCGGGAAGGTCCGAGATCGTATCGCGAATGGGTGTAATGAACTGTCCCTTTTACCTAAATGATGTTATACTCACCCTACACACGCATATGCGGATACATTTATTATAAATTATACCATACTCTCCTCATAATTACCAAATCAGTTACAATATTCAGATATCCCGTACGGGTAGTAAGATGAGGAGAACAAAAACATATTTAGAGAGACAGAACGCATAATAATAATAATAATAATAATAATAATATAATTAGGCCTATTGTAGAATATCTGGGAAGCATTCTTCATTCACAGATAACTCTCTCTAACTATATATATATTATATATAATTATATCTATCTTCGGAACCACAAATAAGCGTTCACGTGGATAGGTTTTGTTTATTCTTGTTTACTTTCCTTTTAACAATGTTCACAAGTATGTGGGAACAATTTACATGCATGCCTATGTACTTACATGCTTTTAGTTTACATGTTGTGAATCTGTGGATTACTTGATTATGTCAACATCGGTTTTAATTAACTGTGGGAAAGCTAATATTACGTCAATGCCAATTATATTAACATGCTTCTAAATTTCAGCACAAAATTAAAATGATTGACTCAAATTCCTTTTTGTTTAATCAAGTGGGTCAGTATGTCTCATAATATATAAGTTTGTACTTGCTGATATTTGGGTTTATTATTTCTGTCTGCAATTGAAAACACACACACATATGTGTTGATATACTTGTATTATCTCAGAATACAAGTCAATAATTGTGCTTGTTGTTCTCTAAGAGAGTGAAACGTGGTCTCTAAGAGAGTGAAACGTGGTCTATAAGAGAGTGAAACGTGGTCTCTAAGAGTGTGAAACGTGGTCTCTAAGAGAGTGAAACGTGGTCTATAAGAGAGTGAAATGTGGTCTCTAAGAGAGTGAAACGTGGTCTCTAAGAGAGTGAAACGTGGTCTATAAGAGAGTGAAACGTGGTCTCTAAGAGTGTGAAACGTGGTCTCTAAGAGTGTGAAACGTGGTCTCTAAGAGTGTAAAACGTGGTCTCTAAGAGAGTGAAACGTGGTCTCTAAGAGAGTGAAACGTGGTCTCTAAGAGAGTGAAACGTGGTCTCTAAGAGAGTGAAACGTGGTCTCTAAGAGAGTGAAACGTGGTCTCTAAGAGTGTGAAACGTGGTCTCTAAGAGTGTAAAACGTGGTCTCTAAGAGAGTGAAACGTGGTCTCTAAGAGAGTGAAACGTGGTCTCTAAGAGAGTGAAACGTGGTCTCTAAGAGAGTGAAACGTGGTCTCTAAGAGAGTGAAACGTGGTCTCTAAGAGAGTGAAACGTGGTCTCTAAGAGTGTGAAACGTGGTCTCTAAGAGAGTGAAACGTGGTCTCTAAGAGAGTGAAACGTGGTATCTAAGAGAGTGAAACGTGGTCTCTAAGAGAGTGAAACGTGGTCTCTAAGAGAGTGAAACGTGGTATCTAAGAGAGTGAAACGTGGTCTCTAAGAGAGTGAAACGTGGTCTCTAAGAGAGTGAAACGTGGTCTCTAAGAGTGTGAAACGTGGTCTCTAAGAGTGTAAAACGTGGTCTCTAAGAGAGTGAAACGTGGTCTCTAAGAGAGTGAAACGTGGTCTCTAAGAGAGTGAAACGTGGTCTCTAAGAGAGTGAAACGTGGTCTCTTGCCTTACCCGACAAAAATAAATAAAGTGAGCTTGAAACCAAGATGCTTAGGAAGATATTTGACCAAAATGGGGATGAGGATACTGGGGAGTAGAGGAGGTTTCATAATGATGAGTTACATACCATGTACTTATCAAAAGACATTGTTAAGATAGTCAAAGTCTCGTAGATTAAGGAGGGCATGACATGCATTGTGAATGTAAGAACCTTGTTAAACGTACTGATTGGCAGACATTGGAAGAGACCAGTGGGAAAAGCTAGACGCAGATGGAAGATTACCATTAGAATTAAGCTGAATGAAATGAGGTGAACTGGATATAACTATCTCAAGATAGAGATAGGGTGTAATGAGGTAGACTGGGTAGTATTAGCTCAAGATAGAGATAGGGTGTAATGAGGTGAACTAGATATAACTAGCTCAAGATAGAGATAGGGTGTAATGATGTGGACTAGATAGAACTAGCTCAAGATAGAGATAGGGTGTAATGAGGTGAACTGGATAAAACTAACTCAAGATAGAGATAGGATGTAATGATGTGGACTAGATAGAACTAGCTCAAGATAGAGATAGGGTGTAATGAGGTGAACTGGATAGAACTAGCTCAAGATAGAGATAGGATGTAATGATGTGGACTAGATAGAACTAGCTCAAGATAGAGATAGGGTGTAATGAGGTGAACTGGATAAAACTAACTCAAGATAGAGATAGGATGTAATGATGTGGACTAGATAGAACTAGCTCAAGATAGAGATAGGGTGTTAATGAGGTGAACTGGATAGAACTAGCTCAAGATAGGGGTAGCTGGCGTACTTTTGTAAATGCAGTAATGAACTTTTGGGTTACTTGTGTCATGGAATAAGTTTGATTCACTTTTTATTGAACTATTTAGTACTATTTCTACCTCTAGGAAATATATACTGTGTTATATCTAAGCTTTGATTAAGTGGAAGAAAAAGGAAATGCTTTTGAATTCTCAAGGAAAAAACCCGCCATTGTTATCGTTGACCTTTAAATATCATGAAAGCCATGATAATTATTATTGTCATGATTGAAATTAGTATAAATCATAATTATCTTTATGACATTAATAACTACTTTTTTTTCATTATAGTTTTGATTATTAGAATATTACTATTTATTATTATTATTAATACAAATCCTGTATCGCAATTAAATCTCACCGTAGACAACAACATTTATAATTTTGTAGTGAACATTTGATTTTACATTTGATGAAAAACCTTAAACAATCCTACTTTTATAGATTAAATAATTATATAATTTTGAGAAGGATAATATCTTAATTAGTTGTCATTGAACTCATTCCTTTTATTTTCTCTTAACAATAAATAAATGTAAACTTAACGATTAAATGGAATGTGGCCGGTGGTGAAAATAGCAGATAGGACCTTTGTATTCCTAGAACCTTTCAATTGGTAACATTTCTTTGCACATTCCTGTTGAGACCAATGCCAGGAACATCGAAATTCCCCCCGCGGTTCCGCATCTCTTGAATGCGCGCGTTAACTCGTGGAGCATTATGGGTAGAGCCTTGGTATTTTACCAGAATAATACGAGGGATTGCATCGGAAACATTCCTGGGCGCTGTCCGACAACGAGGGCTTTGTTCCACTATGCTAATGTTATCCTCTTGGATTCCACAGCGAGGGTTTCATTCAAACTAAAATTTCAATACGATTGTTCGTTAATTTTAATTGTTATAACTTTAGGAATATAAGGCCTCGTCTTGTTCGTCTTCAAATAATGGAAGAAAGAATAGGTTTATGGTAAAGTCTTCCCTTCCTATTTACAAACGTTTAATATTGATAAAATATTTAGTTATATGAATATAGTGTTATGGTGTCATACAAATAGGAATATTTATTTGAAAATTAATAATATAGATGCTAGAGATAAGATATACTTTTAATTTATTAGTTAGTAAAACTAGCAGTTTGACCCGTTCTTCGCACGGTTAAGTCCAATTTAACTGTATCTTCAGAACGCTCTACTTCCAGTTGCCATCATTTTAATAGTTCCTCCGTGTACAATCCTGAGATGGTGATGGCAATAAGTAAATGAATACATAAATACAAATCTTTGAAAGAAAACATTATCTAGTCCACATACTAAGTGTACAAATGAACGTATTTCATTCACAAGCAATCTTTACCTAAACACCTTTTTCCTGGCTTCCCGATTATGAAATTTAAAATGCTCAGACGTTTATCTTTAATTACATCGTCCTTAAACCTGCTTGCCTATTATCGGTTTAGCACCAAACGGATAAATAGACCTTCCTATTAATTTTGGAAGATTAAACCTGACCGACATTTCTCCAGAACCAAATTATAAATTAAAAATTTTGAGACTTATTTGGTTATCTGAATTTGTACTTCTACCTGCTTGCCAAAATGAAATGTTCTAATGCAACTATGTTCTCTTAACCCTCATTTCCCCACTAATTTCCTGGATTTCCATGTTTTAATTTTGCATTTTAAGATCTTACTGTTATTTGGAGTGATATCATTCACTACCTGTTTGCTTGGTTTCACTTTTATAGCACACTGAGAAGTCATTGAAACCACCAACCACATTAATCTAATTCCCTTTAAGAATGTTTAAATATTATTAATTATTTGGTTATCTGGAGATTTCCCTTTACTTGTCTGACAAGTTTTAATTTTTTGCCTCATCTCATAAAATATTCCCGCCACACCCCACCCCTCCCCCATTTCTAGCTATCATTTAGAAATTTCAATTTTTTTAATCTTTTGGTTATCTAGAGTTGTCCTGCTACCTCACTGCCAAATTTAAATTTTCTACGAAGGCTATTTTTTTATATATTCCCTTTTCCTTATTTCCTGGGGTCACACTAAGATTTAACATTTTAAAAACTTTATAATTATTTGAAGTGGTCCCTCTCTATAGCGCTTTGCTAAGTTTTAATTTTTTACATCATCATGAACTATCTATAAGAGAATCGAATGAAAATAGAATCAATGTAGGAAGGCCAACTGTATGCGTCACATTATGAGAGTAAATGGTTTATCAAGTGACGTCACGGAAGGCAAAAATAGTCCAGAGGGACCACAAGTGCAACTTACAATAAACAAGTAAATAAAATAAGTTTTATGGATTAAAAAGAAGGAATCAACTGATAGTACAAGCTGGATGACTTAATTTTAACAAGGCAACGGTCATGTCGAAAGACAGAATACATAAAAATATTAATATTTATGAATCTATCTTATCACGAAAGCGTGAAAACTTCTTCTAAAGTCTACTTTCAGAATCCCTCCCTCATTAGTTAATATCTGCGGATGGGTAGTAAGTTGTTGATAGACAGTACTTGCACTCGAGATATTTGTTTTTTTATCCAAATAAGATGATACTAAATCAATAGTTTCATTTTCGATTAAAAAACACCTTTAAGCCATATGAGGGGTTGTCTAGGGTCAGCTTAGCCCCTGTTATCACCCTTAAATTTGGAAGGGACCCACACACCCTCTCAAAAAACCCGTAATTTGATTCCTCAAAACCTACCCTAGAACACCCCGCCGGCCCGTACAAATCAGAGAGCTCGCAGAACAAACCTCACCCCCCTCAAAAAGAGAAGAGATGGAGACAACGTTTTGAAACCAGTATGAATCCATTATTGACTCTGAGAAGACGACGCTCCAGCCCAAGATGTCGCGACGCCTGGTTTACATAAGAGAGAACACACGCCGCGTCGAGCATCTTGGCTTGTATTATGGAAATTTGGTGGTTACAATCTTTAAGCTAAGGGATGTTTCATTTCGCTTGCTAGAGGGGAAGATTAGATTCATAAATTTGGTCAAGTCATTAAACAAATATATTTTGATGGGCAGGTAAACTTTCATTTTAAGTAATGACGGGTTAATACGTGCACCAGTGGGCTTATTTACATATTCAGGTCATATCTAAACAGTTTGATAAAGAAAACTGACTTTACATAATTACCTTAAATACTTTGACCTACAAATAGAAGGACATGAAATACAGCCTTAATATTTAAATGTAAATAAAATACCTTGAATTGAATTTTTAATGAAAATATTGGTAATGGGTAATATCGCCCTAATTTAAAGATTGTTGTGAAATATGATGTATTGATCATTTATAAAATATACAATATTTTATAAGGTAATATGCGTTATATATTTTTAGAATCTGTTTCTAATTTATTCGTCATCAAATCAAATGAGGAAATTAATCTTCTGGCCAAACAAACTCTCTGTTCTTGGATTGTTATTGCAGTTAACATTTGGGTTTTTAAATAAAACTGCCACAAAGATCTGAACTAAGTTTGTTGCGTGAACTTAAATGAAACCGTACTTATTGACAGGCACGTTTAGTAACTTTGAATAGTCATAAAACGTTATTTATATAACTTATGTTAATTTAAAACAACTTTTACGTAAAATCTAGAACTACAAAAGTAAATTACAAAATATTTCCAATTCTCTAATTCTTTATGTTAAAAGAATGATAGACGATTTATATTTTAGATTTTATTAAATTTACAAAGAACAGTTTGTTTATCTTATTTCATAGTAGGCAAGTAATTTAGACCTCTTTTTGGATTTAAGGTTAGTATTTCCCCTACAATATACATTTCGACAAAATATGAATCGCTACTAGTTTCAACAGCACTTAATGACAGATAACTGTTATTGGATACCACACCTTTTATTAGTTCGAACAGGTGACTAAGCAAGTCAAGTATTCAAGCTCGTAATTAATGTAAAAATAAACAAACAATACCCCGGTTACACATCATAAGTTTTCCTAAATTAATATGTCAAGTTTAAACTTCTCAAATTGTATTGATCTACACTTACCAGTGGTAATACATTCTAGGAGGTCAGGCTTGCAAACATTCTTAAGATGAATTTATATCCACCCGCTATCCTAAATACATATTCAATATCTAGAATTTTTATTTTTATTGTTTTTTGAAGCTACCTACACCTATGATCGCGTGGTTTAAGGTGTCAGACCCATAACGGATGTAAAAAACAACAACTATACTCTTTAGAAGGGGATATATTAAAATAAAACCTCAATTTGCACATGACGAGGCTTCCTGAGAACATATGCAAAGTTAAATGTTTATAGCTCGCTCTGTTTCCAAGTTACTTACACCTGTGGTCACGTGGATTAAGGCTTCGTACTTGCAACATGTACAAGTTAAATAAATACTTCAAAATTTAAACCTTAAAGTTTTCATCGCAAGTAAGGCTATGCTAAATTTATGATTTCTGTGGTTCTTGGTTTATGAGCTACCTGAATCAGTGGACTAGTGGTCTAAGACGTTAGGCTCTCAAAACTAAAGAATAAAAACACTATATTTACAAAATTAAAGGTTTCCTAAAATATTCATACAAAGTTTCATTTCTCTAAATTTCTTGGTTTCGAGGTTACCCACCCTGTTACAAGGGATCAAGCTCAGACTATATGAAAACTATTAGTAAAGGAATTTAAAAGAAGCAATAAGAGTAAGAATAGCTGCCTATTACTGTATATTCTATTATATTATACCCCAACTGATAATTCTATAAGCAGTGAATTATTCGTGGTATTTTATTTGAAGTGTATTTAGGTGATTTGGTCATATATTTCCATTATCATGATTTTCACTCCTGTTTCGTTCGGAAGGTGAATATGATTGAATATTCAGGTTGAGTGTGTTGGACTAGATTAAGATAAATACAGTTACTTTTGACAGTGATGAAATAGCTTTGCATAATAATGTTACACGCTACTGGCAGGACTTAGAAGAAGTGTTAGTGCACGTGATTCTTGTGAGGTAGGTCAAGGTCAGACCCGACCATGAAATAATGTTGTTCGTATCTCGCGTGGTGGTTTAAATATGCGCCGGTAAAATCCTTTTAGCCACCTTCTTCATTATTCGCCTTTTAGAGAAAGTCACTAATGGCCTTGTGTTAACCATAAATATTACAAACATTTAATAAAAAAATAACTTTCAACACGATTGTAAATTAAGTAACATTTTCTTATTCAAATGTATTGTTTAAATAAAAGGTCAGTTTATTAATTAATAATTCCTCCCTGATTTAACTACGAAGTGTTAATCTTATTTTCATTTAATAACTCCTACATATTTACACATATGTTCCTATTTTTACATCCATACATAAGTTATTATAGATTGGCATATCAGCTTGTATCATTACTCATTTCAATGGTCTAATGGTTTAAGGTGTCACTCTCTAAATAGCCAATAACGGAGATAACGGGGTTCAAATCCCGGTATGAAATACTGAGGTTGGTTTTCTCTCTGCCTGGAGGCAAATGCTTAAACATTCTCTCTAAACTCAGCATTCTTCATCCCTAACACACTGGTGTAATTAGTTCATAGACCTGTGAGGCCAAACAGGTGTTAGAGTGTGGTGAGGATAAAAAATATTGTAATTAATACTAATAAGATTAAGTACATTAAACACACTCTACAGTACATGTGCTATATATATGTTTTATACTCATTACTACTATTAACGTCAACCCAAATGTGGGTACATTTTATTTAAATATTACCTTAAACATTCTTACCCCGTAAATAAATTACAACTAGACCGGACGGGCATTGTAAATAGTATAAATATGGTCTAGCGTATAAACTGGCAGGGTTTATTTGTGTCGACAATGTCGACAATGTCGACAATGAAAGCTGTCTCACAGCTCCTCGCACTTTAAGTGGTACTAAGTTTGAGCTTGATGTCTCAGCTCGAGATAATTAATCTTGAGAGGAAAACTGTACTTGGTGGTTAAGTTAGAGGACTAGCCAGCGAGCTGGACAACATATTCGGCGTCACAAACAACTCACATTCTAAAGATGTTCATTCAAACTGGCCATCTGCTGGAGGTAACATGGTCTATAGCTACACTCATACATTGTTGTTAATGTATTCATAATTTAAGTAATTTTACTTGCAGCTGTCACTTTTGATGGATGATAAATTGGTAGCATTAATATTGTAAAATGTTATTTATTGTTTACGTAATAATAAATATTGTATTTTATTGAAGGTATTTCCTACAGTGATCTTAATGTACCTTTAGCCTCTGGCGGAACAAGTAATAACCATTGAACTTTGAACGTGATATCTCAGTGGTCTTCTGGCAGACATTGGGGAGAGCATTAGAAAAACAGACGTCCACATGTAGTAAGTACCATCGGAACTCACTTTTGGAGGGTCTCGGAGTTGTTACTACTCTAGATATTAAAAATAGATTCAATTAATATTATTGATACTGATATAACACAATCTAGTTAAATGTTTAAAAATATTTACACCAGTTAAACAACGAAAATTAATGTAATATGTTGGTAAATAATGATAGGTTCAATTAAAGATTGTGTATAGTCAAAATAATTAAAAAAAACATATTTACTGTCATATATTTCACAATAATAGATCAATTTTTTAATTCATATTTAGGTTAATTGTTATAAAAATATTTTAAAAGGTTAACATATTAAAAATTATAATAGTCAAATATAGTTGTAAATGTTTATAAACTGCTTCTTCATTGAACTGCTAAACAGATCTTTTGATATTTAATTTCATATTCAGACAAAGTAAGAAGCTAGGGGGGGTCAACTCTTTGTTCTATATCTCCAGTAAGCTGAGATACTCTACACCTTATTATAACTGCTGTATATATATATGTATATATATATACTAACAGTTTAATGAAGGCATGCAGTACAAACATCGACAACAATATTTAAATATTCAATTTGTTATCTTTATAAAACCTTGTTTTTAACAATCAACAATACTCCTATGTTAATTCACTAAATGATTATTTTAAAATACAAGAAGATAAACATTGTGTTTTCTTGAATTATTTCGACTACAAACAATCTTTTACTGAACCAACAAATCTGTATATTTTTATTACATTTATTTACAATGCTCGGATATTGTTGGTATTTGTAAACATTCTAAACAAATTGTTTTGATATAACATCAATAATTTCATAATATAATGTCTCAGGAGATAAAATATATAAATCTTTAAAAATAGATCTGTTAATGGTGTATTCATAACTAAACTATTGGTTAGGTGAAATGGGGACCTCGACGCCTCCATACGATTATCATTACTACAGTCGAGTTGTCTTCTGGGATCTCAAGTTGATATTCTTCCTTGTTGAGAAAGTTAGAGAGAGAACAAATGGACAGTATTTATAGATATTAACCATGGTTCACGTATTTAAAGAAGTCAGTCTCGCAATAGATTACCGAAAAAAATAGCAGGATAAAACTGTACATACGTCTTTCGGCGTAAGTTCAAAGAATGCCCCTGCAAAATATTGTTAAAATTGGTAAATTTACTTGGTAGTCATCGCAGAACAAACAGAGAGACGAAATGTCAAATGGTCATCTTTCTAAGCTCGGTCAGTTATATTTTATTAACCCATGACTTAATATTTCAATAAAAGTAAATAATAAATGCTAAACTGGTTTGTAAAATTTTTAAGAATGATCTATTTCCTCCCTAGATATTTACTAACAAAGAGTTGCATTGATAATACTTGCGGCCATCTGTCTGTTTGCCTCTTTATTCTTAAGGCACAAACGTGTTTGTTTATAATATATATAAAGTGTTATTTTTTCTAGAAATTGTGACGTATTTTATCACATTTGGGTGTAGGAACAGTTTATTATATTAATGGAAATACAATTCAGATTCAAATATATTATTGCCCATTTATACTGTAGATAGGAAGTTTAATACATTAAAACTTAAAGCTCCCTATAATGTTGTTTAGGTACTGTCGAGGCTTTCAAGTATACTAATTCAAGGCTGCTCTTGGAATTTTTCATTCCAATTTTAACGTTAATATTGTATTTATTTTCGTGGATAAATAATGTATTTTTCTGAAACTTATTGTGAGGCAGAACACGAGGTAAATATAATTTCTGATAACAGGACTATTTATAAACATCGTGTGTGTGACATAATAATAATTATAGTGCACTATGTTGTTTATAAACCAAGGATATAATAAAGGCACTCTCCCAACTTCTTACAAAATGAAGATAAAATTGGCCAAGCCAGGATCGACTTTAAATCCCTCCAGGCTCAAACTTCAGAGAATGCCTTACAATTCTTCCTCTCCATATCTTGTTCATTTTCAGATGCTTTCAAGACCTGCCATTTTAAAAGCCGGGGATGGCAGGATTTATAAACAATACATATTTGATGTTTGCTGACTTGCGGGATCAGAGGATTACATTATTATTTCAAATGTGATATTTTATGTGTGTGGTAAAAGGTAGAAATGAACTGCAACATATTTGATGTTTTCTAAGGTTATAAAAGGTCCTGGGCTCCATCCATTAATGTGTTTAAATAAATATAATATTTATGTATTTGTTGTGGATTAAGTGTTTGGTGTGAAGTTTCCTCTATTGGGAGGAATTTGTTTATAAATCCCCTGCTTGTATTATCTTTTCCTATAGAAATAGAATTAACCATCTTTAGTGAAAAATAATAATTTTATAGCCTTGATTATTTCGGAGTGGTGTGTGTTTTGTGGGAAATAATGTGAGTGCTACAAGAAAAAGTTTTAAAATTATTTTTATTTACAAATACTGGATACTGAATTATACCCTCTTCTGACATATTTTTAATAGGCCTTTCGAAATGTTCTATTGTAATTTAGTGTGTAAAGAAAACTAAACGGAAATAAAACCATTTAAATATCTCTTCACGATAAACTTGTATTTACCAATTTAATCTTGTATACACCACTATCTACTTAATTTATTGAAAGTAAATAATAATCAGGCAAGTTATTATTTTTAGTGTGTCAGTATGAGAAAAGTTTTTGTTTTATCGGTGAAGTATAGGCCACAAGCTTTATTATATGGTTGATATCTTAGTTTTATGTTTAGAGAATATAGTTTATAAACATAAATAAATTCCATTAATGTGACTAATTAATTGTTAAAATATTTTAAATGTATTATAAAATTACTAAATAAATCAAAAAATAAAATGAGTGTTTTTTTTAAGATTGACTCGATTAAAACTCTTCTAAATTTCAAATTAAAAACGAAATAGAATGTTTTACATCTGCAAAACAAGGTACAATAGCTTACATAAGTGAGAGGGTTTTCAAATATTCACCAAAATCTGCTTTATTCAATATATTAGTAGTGATGGAAATGTCCCACTAAATTTCCAAAACTATAAAAAGCAACATTTTATATGACGTGGCAGTGTTACAAAAATCTGGTATGCAAAGCGAGAGTTTTTAAACACCTGATATCGTCTCGCGGCTGCGATCATAAATCATTCCACTCTGAGTTATGTTCCTTATGATGCGAGGTTGCAAGGCGACACGTTCACTTTTAACTCATAACATTTTCTCGGAGAATGCTATTTTATTACACAATGTTACGTGTCCTTAATTCTGTGAGCAATGAAAAGGACATATTTCACACTAGGGCCGTGACAGAAATATTGTGTGTCATTAGTGTAGTGTGTTTGTGTGTCATTAGTGTAGTGTGTTTGTGTATCATTAGTGTACTATGTTTGTCTTTCATTGGCTTAGTATGTTTGTGTATCATTAGTGTACTCTGTTTGTCTTTCATTGGCTTAGTATGTTTGTGTTTCATAAATTATGATAGTAATGTCATTTGTTTGCAAGGGGAATAAAACGCGCTTTTAACTTGACCAAACTATACGCATATGTACTAATTAAGCTAATGTGTTCGGGATTAGGAAGGTGTAATATAGATTAAATGTACCCACATTTGCTTGGAAGAAGAGTGGGAAAACTTTTAGGGGAAAAACGCATAGTACACCCGACCGGGGTTTAAACCCTGATATCCCCAGCATCGCTAGTCAAGTATATTGAGATAATGACGTCTTAGACAATGCGGCCACAGAGGGGATGTATTTATTCAAATCAATAGCCTAACTCTACTATGGAGTCAGCTTATAAATTATACAGACGAACTAAATATGTTTTTAATAACATCAAAACACATGAACAGGCTCGTAGAGAAGAGGGGTGCAGTTATTAGGGGAACTAATCCCCCTTTCTGAAATACTAACCGATACTATATTTAACCACCTTTAAATTGCACCTTTATAGACATTAAATAAAATAAATGTTGCCACGGAATCGCACAAACTTTATCATACATTTTATTATAGCTTTGAAGAAAATTAAAAAAAAAAAAATAGGTTTTTCAGTTAACTACCCTAAAATATGCTTGACTTATAAAAACAAACACATCATCTTGTTAGGCACAATAGTCAGTCTTAAGGTAGCTTATCAATTTTAAAACAAATTGTTCATATATATTTAACAAAGTCAAATTTTCAAAAAAGTCTTTGTTATTCGTAAAAATTAAAACTAGACTAAATTATCATCAAAAACTATTATCAGACTCCCATTTTGAATACAATCTTCAAGGTTAATTTACAAAATATTCAAATTTTCTATAATTTATTGTAAGCAAACTATCCTTAAATTGATTTGTTTGAAAAAATTAAAATACATTATTTTGTGTATGTAAAATAGTACCCCGATACCAATTTGGTACCAAAGCAAAAAATCCATGGTTTTAAAAATATTTAAATAATATAAAAAAACCAGTCATCATTAGTCAACCCATAGCCAAAATTCCCCCAAATAAAGTATACCATTTTATTTGTCATATTCATATCAAATATCAGATATACATTTTAAGGAAAGTTGTTATAGCCATTATCAAAATAGCTCGAATTTTCAAAAATCACTCATCAGTAAACGACCCTTTATCAAATGTTTACCCAAAACCAAGTATACAGGGCTATTTTTAATGTAAAACATTCCCAGGATACCCATTTATAAGCAAATAGTTGGAGCGATTTGTAAAATATTTAAAGTCTTAGAAAAATTAAGTCATCAGTGATCATACAGCAGAAACTTGTTGATTTAAGAACCGTAATCCAACATTCTCATGCTACATTTTCTTGGCAATGATTGAGTAGTTAATTGCTTCTTTCCCCCTAACATCATATCCCCACAAATACACTCCATGAAATAGTAACATAATACGTGACTTCATTCATATTGATAGTTACAGGCCACGTTGGTTAAACGCTCTTTATAATATAGCTTACCTTGTTTATTGGTTATTTTATAATAAATTGTGTACATAATAATATCAGCACTGATATTAAATAACATACATAGTTAAAAATGAAATATTTCAAACCACATTGTTTATGAGTATCTTGTTTCGTGAAGCTTTGTATGGTCAGCTGGAGATAAGGCTGTTATATTTACTGGAGAAATATGATCCAAACATGTGGTCCTCTTGTTAATTAAAATGGCACATTAAACTATTGTCAGATAATAGTAATAAGTGTAAGAAACATCAGCCTTGGAGCAGATACATGTGTGTGTGTGTGTTTTGTAACTATGTTCACATGTAGCTGAATGTTCCACGATAGTCTATGGATAGAATGGGATCAAAAGGGGTGTTCTGCAACTCCCTATAGACCAAAATACCAGGTCTATGGTCTCCCATCGGATCTGGGGAACTTAAGACAAGTTCCACAACATTTTGTAGTGTGGACGTGTTATAGACAAAAACCAATCAGTCTGAGAGAAGCTGGTATTTGTTCTCTAAATCTCGTTTCCTCTTTTGATGTTTTGCTTCCAACCACCTGAAGCAATTTTTCCAAGTCTGAAATAGTTAAACTAGTAAAATTTCTTAAACCTGAACAATCATCTAGATTCAATCTTCCTATAAGATTGATCCCAAATTTAGGGCCATCAGAAAAAAGGTTCCGTGTCCCCTAACGTTTTATTTTGACCTTTTTTTGGTGATTATTTAGTATGATTACCGCACAAGCACCAATGTGACGTCATTCATGGTGTTGCGGGGACTAAACTAAGGTGCGAACATGTGACAAAATCAACCAACCACCTTGAGATTTGTTCGCGATTGTCTTTAGACAAAATCCGTGATCTGTCTAGAGACAGTCGCGTGAGTTTGTCTGTGAGTGTGAACAAGCCTTAACATAAAAGCTTTTCAAATACCTATATATATATATATATATACACTTTTTCTGTGCTTAAATAAACTTAATTTTAAAGAAAACTTCAACAAGTTAATTTACTAATATTTAACAATCAAAATATAATACCAAATTAATATAAATATTTTCAAGTTGATTTGTTTATTTTTCCATGACCTAGTTGTAATTTCAGTGAAACCAGATTCAAATCTATATATCAGAATTTTACGAAATTCATGCTGATTTAAATCATAGCGTACTTACTACACATTTCTACTCGGTTTTCTTGGAGTATTTCTTCAAAAAGTTTCTTAATTTCTCATTAGAGAGAAAGTATTGGTATGGTTAGCAACTTTTACTCTGAGTTTGTGATTAATCTTACCGTTTTATGAGTCCCAAAATGTAAATAAATGGTACAATGGTGCACCACACAGAATCTCCCTCGCTTTTATCTTAAAACAGATATTTACTATAAACTCGTAACATTTGTGAAACAACATAATAGTGATGTACTTTGTTGCAGAAACACTAAACCAAATATTATAAATGAAATACTATTGTATATAATGTTGTAAGCAAATGAAATAATGTTGTATTTACAGGTCCTGGGGCAGCATTGGCTGAGTGCAATATGACTAGTTAAAATAGGAGAACAATATTAAATGTATTAATAATATAAACCACTGTACCAGTTTTACTACAAATATTTATGTAGGCTTTATCATTACTTGAGAAATATAGCTTGCAAACAAAAATTAAATTTACAATATGTTTTAACTAATAAACTTTTTCTAAATTATTACTTTCTAAATGCAGTACTTTCTTCGGTGCTTTTGATCTTTAAAGGCCAAGAGTCTGTATACATAAACATCTACTTGGATTGATGTTCATAGCTTACAAAATAAATTCTTGCCCTCAATTTTATATGGGCTTTTTTGTTAAATCTCATAATGTGCACGAATTTACTGAATAGGTTCCCCATAACTTGTAGGAATTATTCGTTAACTACCACTAACATAAACATTTGAATGACTTTGTTGTTTATCAATTTAATGTGTATATTATATTCGTAAAATGAAATATCATTTATTTATGCGACCTAGGGCGTTCAGAATATTCTGGGTGAGAAAAATATCAAAGGTTATAAGGCCACAAATTGAGGTTTGGTCTGTAATTTGATGAACAATAAGGATGTGTGACTAATGGAGGAGTCCTTTCACTTTTTAAGGTATGACGTTAGAATTTAACAGTGTTACTTACAGAGAAAAATATATTTACAGACTATATTTTAATGTTTAGAATTGAGTCAAATTTTCCGTTATAGTTCTCTTATATTATGTTCTTGTAAAATGGGCTGATAAGCTTTAGTAAAATATCACAGGTACTTTTACACTTCACACAACTTCTAATAATGTGATTTTAATTTGTTTGGTATAGATTCTTAGAACATTTCATTTTATAGGATTCAAATTTTTAAAACAAACAATTGTTTTTAGCAACTAATATTTGCCAAAATAGATTATTTATTTGTATACTAAATATATTAATTTTTAAAAATAATATCAATCAAACAAGATTTTGATTAATAACAAGACTGCCAAATTTTTTATGAAAGGTCAATTGGTCTTTATAAAATTTAATGACTGTTCTATCTAACATTTATGCTTGATTTTTTAATATATCTAAATTGACATAAGCCCTACATTTAAAAAATCAATAAGACATATTTGTGAAAAATTCAAAGTAAGTTTAATTTAAATTTTAAGTCACTTGGCAATATATTATTTGATTACTTTCAATAAAAGTGCAACCTGCCTATAAACGTTGACTTCAACTTGATGACTGTCTACAAACAGCTCGTATCAAAATCTGGACCAACTCCGGTAAAATCACAGCCCTTACATCATAGAAGCACAAAATAATATGCCTTCTCACATACAAAATAAAGTAAAAAAAAAACAGCATATATTAAAAGCCTCATTGTGTTTTGAATGTAACTTTTTTATGATTAAAAAACGTGTTAAAAAAAGAAACATACCGGATGATTCATGGTGTATCGATATTTTAAGGAAGGGTGATGTTCCCGTCAGTCCGTCGTGCGACCCTTGCCGGCTCATTTATTAACAACATCTACCCCTCCCTGGGAACCCCCCAAAACCGTTACCCTCAACACCAAAGCTGAAAACCATTTTTCACATCGCAGTCTCATTTTGGTTGTCACTTTGTCAGTCTGCATATTAACGATCGCCTGTCATCACTCAGCCAGAACATAGTTCAGATACGCTAACATTTTATATTTTAGATCGTGGAGGATGCTGGTTCTTTCAACATTCGTGGATATTTGGTACAACTCGTGTGGTAGGTACTATGAATATACATGGACTTACATTGGCTTGTATCCAAAGTACCATAAAGAGTACAGCCCCCGATTAGTGGCCAATGCCACGACTTGACGACGTTTTTGTTTCTGTACTTCGTATCTTACTACCCGTTCGGACTTGACGCATATTTACTAATCACGCTAATGTGCTATGGATGAGGTAGGTAGAGGTTAGAGCAAGTATACCCGGATTTGCGTGGTGGGGGAGTGTAAGACTATTTAGGATAACCAACCCTTAATAGAATGGCAGTCTAGGCTATTGCGAGTGTGACGTCTTGGACCATGTGGTCACCAAAGATAGTAGGTTTTAGATTAAATGTACCTGTTTTTGTATTGAGAGAAATCGAGAAACTATTTGGTAAAACACTCCTCAATTCGACTATCATGGACTTAGGCCATGATCCATCCGTCACTCGCAGTTAAAATATGACGAGACTGACACCATGATATGTGTACCCACTGATACAGATTTTAGAATGTAGATGTAGCTTACGTTCTACCCAACATAGTTTGATTGGTCTTAATGTGTATGTTTTTCATATTATTCAGACAATCATAATTTTGGTGCTAAGGCTTGATGTTTATTATTAATTAAATAAAGTAATATTTACTATTAATTAAATAAAGTGATGTTTATTATTAAGTCAATAAGGTTATGTTTATTATTAATTCAATAAGGTGCCAGTTTCTAATTTATCCAGGAGATAAAATGTTTTTCCTGTTTAAATGAATTCTCCTTCTAGGAACGTGTGGATATTAAAGTAATTATTGTTTTGATTAATATATTACAACTTATCTAATTTTAATCTATCATGAACAATATATTTACGAGATTTAGTTGGTAAATAGGACTAATTCAGGTTGAAGTTAAACATTCAATTGGTGTACAACGCATAGTTTCAGACTCTAATATCGTCCAAATGAAGTGTTTTAATTTATTCCTCACGTATTGACAGACAGAACTAGCCCGTTTATCTCCATGCAGAAAATGTGTCAAGGAAATGAGTTATTAATTTTCTCATATCTTAGTCTCAAAAAGTAAAACAAGACAGTAAAACACACTACCAAACAATAAAATACCTAAAACAAGTAACATATTTTGAAATATTGAAATCACGTTTTTTAGTGTTTAAAAACTAATCATCATCATAATCAACTGTTTCTAGCCTGTGGCTGGGTCTATTTAGTGAAATTCTCCCATTCTTCTTTCTTTCAGTATTCCTCCTCCATTATTTGATTCCATTACTCTCCTGATTGAGTTTATTTGCTCCTCCCATTTCTTTCTTGGTTTCCCTTGTGATATTTATCCTTGATACTTCATCTCCATCATTCTCTCAAAGTGTTCTTATTTTCTAAGTACAAATATGCTCGCTTATGTCGTTTAGTTCGTGGATCGGCCGCCTATTAACAAATAAGAGTATGTCCATTATTTTGCCGTCACCTTGTTCAGAGTTCACGGTTTAAAATTACGGATTAAATGTAATCCAGTGAAAAGTGCTATTATTTACTCTTACTAACCGAAACATTATTAAGAGCTCATTATATACTTAGTCCAGAGACTAAAATAATGAGTTCGAGTATTAACGGAAGGTCGCCATTATTTTGTCTGGAGAAAATCTAATATAAAACCAGTGTTGAACGTAGACATTCACCCAGCAGGGTTATAAACCCACCCAACCCTTCCCCTCCCGCCATCCTACTCTAGATTAACAACCCTAGAGCTCTAGAGAGGATTGTATCAACTCGGCAAGTAACCAAACATATCTTCCTTTTTTTTTAAAGTAAAACTAATTTTAAAAGTTTTTATAGTTTTTATTTTCTCATTATCCGCTATTCAATTACACTGATGAGGTGGGGATTAGGAAGACATAATTTAGATAAAATGTGTCTGAATTTGCAAGGAAGGAGAGTAATAAGAACCACTCTATATACACCCGGAGCGAACCCAAGCCGTCCCCAACAAACCAGATTAGCCGAGGTTGACCTTCGGGACGACCGATGTGTGGGTTTCATCACTCGGGGCCATTTCAGATTATTTCCCCACCGGGTTGGTTTTAACTATATATACTGTTTACTCTAATGAGGGTTAAATTTAGATCAAGTGTACTTGCATTTGCATGTGGTGGGAAACCATTGAGGATGGAGAGTACTGGAATCCCCCGCGGGGATATGAAACTATTTCACCGTCAAAGAAATCCGTTCTTTTGCTAGAATGAAGTCTTAAACTATTTGACCAAACAAACGGGTTAGTTTGCTTTTAAGTTTAAAAATACATCATTTCCAACATGAAATCTCTGGAAACTGAACTGGTAATTTGATTCTAACCTTTCTGTAATTTCCAACTTTATAATCGTAGCCAAGAAACTTTAAACTTTACAATCCATAGTCCCTCGTGATGCGTGGCGTACCGTTCAATCCCCGTATTAATTAAAATTGTAACAGTTTCAAATTGTTACAAACCTAATATCATAATAATTAATTTTAAATTAGAAAATACCCTTTACTTTTGAATTGAGGCAACAATTAGGGACTTTAGTGAAATGCGGATAACCCCACAGTTTCATAAGGATGAGAGGTGGTCATTTTTCAATTAATATTTCATTTACCAGTTTAGATTGATGACATTAATTTACAAAGGTGGAACGAACGGCTGGTTCGTTATTATTGATTCGTTCTAAATTGAATTGGTCCTTTTCAAATCCCGAACATCGATGTTATATATCTAATTATCACTAAATCTTTGAAATACTAAAATACTATATAGATAATGAATAAATTAGTTTAGGTCTATGTCAAATTTACAAATTCAATTGATTTTTAAATTCTCAAAATGAGCAACAAATTAATTTTATTACAGTTATTAAATATGAAACTAAAAAATATAGTAAAGCTTGGAATTTAATGAGTAATATTTTCAAAGGCTTAAGGACTTAGTTCGGCTTATTTCTCGAATTTATAATCATTTTAGTGTTCCGAACTCTTTCCAAAAAGGAAAATAATGTTTTAATTTGAAACTGTGTTAGCTTGCTATGCCAAATTGATAAAAAACACGCCCACACTGGTGGTATTGTTGACAAAGGTGTCAGCCTACTTTTGTATTATTTTCCGGTGACGAAGTAGTCGAGACTAGATTCCCATTTGGGTTTACTCAGGTAGTTATTTCCCTAATTAGTTTTTTACTTTCTCTTATCACAAAATTTCTAAATCTCACTTTGGAATTTCGACTTGTAAGATATTTTAAATTTAATGTGTAAATTTTGGTATACTTTTTAATTAGTTTTAATTAGCTCTCAGATGCTGAGGTTTCATGCGACGTTATAGTGATATTTGAAACACTAGTTTTATTTTTCTTGTTTTAATTTGTAAAAATTCTCACAATTTAATATTTTGGTGAGTTTAGACATGCATCGACGTTTGTCCACGTCACAATCACGTCATGTTGCTTTTGTACAGCTCAGATACAATATAATATGTCCATTCACAATGTATGCATGGATGATCGTCTAGCATTGTTTAAAATCATTACTATAATAATAAAGATTTGAAGAATGTGGCAACACTTACCTCTTTAATAAATATATTAAACCTTTAAAGTGACCTGTTTCTTTTTACTGTTTATTTTTTCGCTGTCGGCCATCGCTACTCAAGGCACCAACAAGCTGGTGGCAATAGGAGAGCCAAACTCACCAGGAATATAAACACAACAAGCTGGTGGCAATAGGAGAGCCAAACTCACCAGGAATATAAACACAACAAGCTGGTGGCAATAGGAGAGCCAAACTCACCAGGAATATAAACACAACAAGCTGGTGGCAATAGAAGAGCCAAACTCACCAGGAATATAAACACAAGAAATAAGATGTTTGAGCAGAGATGATGCCACATAGAGGAAAACTGCACAAATTTCCGCAAAGGTTCATGGGAGATGGTGTTAGTCTAAAACTACGTAATTTAAATTTGACATCAATGCAAATAGAGAGTTTTGACCTGATTCTAAATTGCTAATATTTCTGATCTATGATTTTTCCCGATGACATCTCATTCCTGTAAAGTTATTTTAAGATTAGGTCAAACTTTATTGACTATTGTTATTTTACATTGTAGTTATTCATGGACTGTTTTAATGGAACATATTTTTTTGAACTATTCTAGAATAAAGGAATGTTGAACAGTTTTTGTATAAAATTAGTGTCATATTCTCAGCGTTTAAAAACTCTAAGAACGAAATCTGTGTTGTCCTAAGCAACATTTTAAGAAACGTAAAGTTTTTATAGTGAATTGAATTAAAACGATCTCCAAAACCGCTGGCAGCCAGGTACATAGCAAGAGTGAGTTGAACCAATATTTGCTGATGATCCGTCTCAGGCATTGTTCCTTTTCCCTGGTGAGACCCGACCAAGTTATATGGTTATCTAAATTTAACTTACAACACTAACACACCGTATTCCCATTGCTGCTCGTCACCCAATCACCCTATTCCCATTGCTGCTCGTCATCCAATCACCCTCGTACCTCCACTGCAACCTTTCACTCAGAGGTCAACTTCCATCCGGCAAGAAGACGCTTCTGAAGGTTCAGAACGAGGCGACAGTTGAACGGCAGACTCGGGCTGTCAGCTCAGAATAATTAGAAAGATCACAGAACAGGCGTGCAAACAACCGGTTCTCCTCTGTAAAGTAAAATAATGAGGGAGCAAATAAGGTCATAGCTACCAAACAGCACGAGCCGGTTCCAAAGTGCGGCTGGTAATCAAATAAATTATAATTAAATATGAGAAAATGTCATATTTGCAATAGATAAGTAATGAAAATATTTTAATAGAATTCTACTGTGTCATTGAATCGGAAATGTAAATATTAATTGTTAAAATTCATACATTAACTGGGTACTAGTTTTATGTTAAAAACATATTTTTAGATCGCAATGCTTAATTTTAAATATCAGAATAGTCTAACAAATAGTTTTCTTAATTTCATTATATGTAATAAAAAAGTTCACATATTTTCACAAACTAGTGTATTAAAAAAATGTATCTCAACATTCACCCATCAAAATATACTTTGACAAATTATTTGTGTTGTGCAGCGCTCGCCTCTTGGGCCAAATTAGACATCACGGTTTGATATTGAGGTATTTGCCAAGTCCTAGAGGGTTTGGCCCCCCCTCTCGTATGCGCCCCAAGGGACAGACTCCCACAATGGATCGAGATATCAACGTCCAGTTGGCCGACGGCTCTAGTTTTTCACTTGAATTGTCACAATTCCGCAGGTCACCGGCCCTACCATATGTTCCAACGAGTCGCCTCAAATGGCCCAACATTTCACCACTTTGACGCCATTTTTACTCACGTGATAGTCTTTTTAAAAAACAAGTAATGTATATATATTATAGCTCGTTTCTATGGATTTCTCCCCATGGTTTAATTTTTAACGTAATTCCCTAACTATGGGTAAAAACAGTGATATATATATTATGCTCGAGTATTTATAGACTTTTATTTTATTTATATTGTTGTTTATTTTACTCTAATGACTCATTTTGGGCTCAGATGGTTTGCCAGCTATTTTATATTAAATAAAACACTTTTGTTTAAATTATTTTAACTATTTTGTTTATTATATTCATAATACAAATGGTGGGTTTGAAAAATTACATTTCTAATCACTTGTTAGTTTTTTGACAGCCGTAGCCTGAAGCTTAATATATTCAACATATTTTATTTAAAATTATGTAGTGAAGGTATGACTTTAGAGGTAACGTACCCGCATTTTATTTGTGTGCAAGTGTAAAACCGGACTTGGAATACCACCTTCAATGGACATTACAAGGATTCGAACACCCATCTCCCCATCACCGATAATTATTCAGTCTAATACAAGATTGATGTTTTAGATCATACGATCACCGATGCAGGTGTCATAATCATCATAACAATTTGACTTGAGTAAATATAAATTAAAATGTGTTTTATTCGAATTCAAATAGTTACCGACTCTATCAAAAAACCTATTTTTACCACAAATACAAGCATACTAACAGCGCCTCTCTTACTTGGAGGCATTGTTGCAATGAACAAAAAAAGAGTTTAAATTTACAATCTTATAAACAAAAATGGAGTAAATTGACAGAAATACTCCATACTAAGGCCCGTACTTAACAAACAAATTTTTGCTGATGGTTTAGTGCCAAGGACAAACTAATTATACGTAATTATTACGCAACATAATACAATTATTAAAAACATCACCCGTGACTTCAAATATTTAGCTGACAATAATAAAGACAAAAACGCACACAAATCTTCACGTTTTCTTATATCCCAAACCAAGGAGATTTCCAAATAAGATGTAGGTACGTATACTTTAAAAGTGAATATATTTGAACTGTTACAAATCTAAGACGGGAATGTAACCAGACTAACAGGTGGTGTTTTGACTCAGCTCTACTCGCTGGCTAATGAGATATCTTGGTGGTACTTGGCTCATCCTGTATTATGTAAACTAAGGAGTACAACAGAATAAGTACGGTCTTGATCAAATAAGTACATTTTGAGTTTACTGGCAATAAACAGACAATAAAAGGTACAAACAGATTTAGAGTTATATTATCTGTATAGATTTCCACAGAGCATTTTGACAGGAAATGCGACAGTAAGAGTAAACCTCCACAAAACTTTCCAGAAACCATCCAAGATCTGACGTGAACAGGGAACAAAGAGCTGTTATAAACAGTATTAATTTAACGTTGGATGCAGAAAATAAAAGTTGTATGAGAATGACATTGAATGATCCAACAGTCATATGTGATGAGTCAACAATGGTTTCAAACCATGCACTAGATGCAGTCAATCATTTGTTGCAGAACAGTCTATATTGAATACTTATTATCCATTAGGGCGAAAAGTTTTGGTGTTGAAAGATGACGTCAGGTAAAGTTAACAAATTATTTTGCACGCTCCTAGGACCGCAATCGTACAGATAAATATTAAATAAGCTCAGGTGTGTAAGGAAATTAAAAGTACCAACATTTGTTGTGAGCTCACGTTGGCCCTTGGATGATGGCATTATTCACAACAGAGATAAAGGTAAGTCTTTGGTCGGCGAGGAGCACTAATACCACACTAATAATTATACTCCACGATACTTGAGTAGCAATCTAACGAGAGTAGTGGCACCATTGTGTGTGTTATTGATGTTTGGAAAAATATATTCCAATATCCGTCATATGACAAAAATGAAAGTGTAGCCTACCCTCATTTGTTATTCTCATTGTGAAATTACACATGACAGTAAAGCGACAATAAAGCCATTTTCAGTAATCAATCTCTGGATCGCTGGTTTACACATCATACAGAGAAGTTCGTAACCAAACTCCACAAAAGGCACTCTACAAAATATGAACCATTTCCTATGAGCAATATAATACAGTTTAATCTAGAATCAAATACATTGAAATTATTTGTTTGATGATGGGCAAATGAGTATATTTCATCAAAAACATAAATGCATGATTCTTCAAAATAAATATATTTTAACGCTATTGTATGTATATAACTTTATATATAATACAAATATACATAGTAAAAGGATTTTTTTTTTTTTTTTGCAATTTGTCAAACATTAACTAATATTAATTATTCTTTTTGAATAATGGATAAAAATAAATAATGTATTTTATCAAACTATTTAAATATATTGATAAATAAAAATTTGTTATATTTTTGTATTACTAACCAAATAGGTTTTAAGGACGATTGTTTGGACTCTTTTACCTTGAAAAAAATATATATATATATAATTTTTAGAGCACTATTTAGAAATATTATACGTGCCTTGTGTTCAGCAGAATTAGAGTTTATTTATAAACGTATTATATCATATTATTGTATTTTCCAAATAGAGCTTTTTTAAACCGTTGTGTTTAGTAACGGTTTATTCTACTAACATTCTAAAATCGTATTTCTATACTATAGACTAGTTTTTTTCTTAATTTATTTTAAGTTAAAATATTATAAAGACCATATTTTAGTATCTGCACATGTTAATTATGTTGAATTTTATCAGTTATTGAAATAAATATCCATTTAATATCTTATAATTTAATTTTGTTTCTGTCATGAACTACTGAAATAAAATTTGAAAATCTTTTATGCCAAAATATACTGTTCATTATTTTATTGAACTAATTTAAGTAATAATTACATATAAAATTTGGCTATGAGGACGTTTCTAGTTTGTTCTTTGTTGAAATACAAGTACGTCAGTAAAATAATGTTGGTAGTGATATAGTTGAGAGAGTAAATGTAAATACTTGAGGGCTGAGTGTTGAGTTCTAAGCGAGCTCTCTACTATCCACCATATTAATAACATACTATCCACCATATTGATAACATACTATACACCATATTGATAACATACTATCCACCATATTGATAAAATACTTACACCATATTGATAACATACTATCCACCATATTGATAACGTATTATCCACCATATTGATAACATATTATCCACCATATTGATAACATACTATCCATCATATTGAAAACATACTATCCACCATATTGATAACATACTATCCACCATATTAATAACATACTATCCACCATATTGATAACGTATTATCCACTATGTTAATAACGTATTATCCACCATATTGGTAACATACTATCCATCATATTGATAACGTACTATCCACCCTATTAATAACATACTATCCACCATATTGATAACGTATTATCCACCATGTTAATAACGTAGTATCCACCTTATTAATAACGCACTCTCCACCATATTCATAACGTACTATCCACCATATCGATAACGTATTATCTACCATATTGGTAACATACTATCCATCATATTGATAACGTACTATCCACCCTATTAATAACATACTATCCACCATATTGATAACATACTATCCACCATATTGATAACGTACTATCCACCTTATTGATGACATATTATCCACCATATTGATAACATACTATCCACCATATTAATAACGTAATATCCACCCTATTAATAACGTAATATCCACCATATTGATAACGTACTATCCACCATATTAATAACGTACTATCCACCCTATTAATAACGTAATATCCACCCTATTAATAACGTAATATCCACCATATTGATAACGTACTATCCACCATATTAATAACATACTATCCACCCTATTAATAACGTACTATCCACCATATTAATAACGTACTTATCCACCAGTTTGTTGTTAGTCACTTTCACCGGACATTTCCTCGGGGGCTGGGATAAAACCGGTCCAGTGCAGCATCCAGTGGTCTACTTCAAAGAAAACTGTTACACATTTTATCAGGGGGCGTAGCTCAGATGGTAGAGCGCTCGCTTAGCATGCGAGAGGTACCGGGATCGATACCCGGCGCCTCCAAAATATTATATTTTAATTTTAATATTTGTTAGCTTTCATTCATTTAAACGAGTAGCATTTTGTTGAGAAATTTTCTTAAATAATTTCCCATCTCTCTAAGCAAATGTGTGTATTTTTTCTCTGAATTGTACCCTACTCCTCTTCTACCACTCCGGATCAATTAATTCAATTACATATAACCCTAGTGAGATATGGTGGATGGAAAAGTAAGAATAGAAATGTTGTAAGGATGATGTGATCTATGAGAATAATACAAGAACTACCACCTCCGTGCATCACACCATGATTAAAACTGCCACCTTTCTGTCGGCGATGAACCAGACAAGACGAAACTATCACCTTACTTTTCACAGAAAGTTTATATCACCTTTTTTAAACGGGAAAGTGGCCTAGAATATAGTTAAGATTAAATGTACCCACATTAGTGTGGCCAGGTTTTAGCTATACAGTTTATGTTTCGTTCTTAAGGGCCGCAGTGAAACTTTGAAACACTAAGGGGGTCTCATTTTCAGGATACAAAACCATAATATTTTGTTTAAATAAACGTAGCTTTAAGTTAGTAACATTTTAGTACAAATAAAAATTAATATACTAAATAATTAGAGTCTCTCAATTTTTAATTTCTCTTGACCCCCCGAACTATTGTGAACGTAAAGAAATCTAACTCAAGATTTGGATAAAATACGTCGACGTTTCATGACCCCTGAAATATAAAAAGTTGTTTTAGTGATGCCCCCCGTCTGTCTGTATCCCAGCCTAGCGCCAAAACCATTCTACCAATCGAGGTCACACTTAGTCTCTAGGGTTTTCATAAGATACCCCCAAGGGATTTTTGGAATTAGATATCAAATCCTAAAATAAAGGGTAGTTCACTGAAAGAAAAAAGAGATCAAATAGATTTTTATCAAAATACGCTCTAACGATTTTAATTAAATCTTGTATCCAGACATTTTTTTACGTTACAAACAAAATTAATATTCTTATTTTTCAATGAATACATCAACATAAAATTTACGATTTTGGTCATATCTCCTAAACTATTTGAGATATTAAATGTCTTTATTTTAAGATAAAAGTAAGATAAAATTTGCAGTGCACCGTGCCATTTATTTCTCATAAATTTTCACAGTGTCGATCAAGCCTTCTTTAGAAATTTGACCATCCGGAAAAATTTTGAATTTGAAGCAATAAAATGTGACAAAGTATATAAAATGGTATATCTCTGTAACTTAAATAAAAAATCAGGCAACATTGTATGTATATAAATATGTACATAATAAAATCCTCGGGCTGCATATAATATCGAAAAATAGCTCTCCATTTTTGAGTAATGTAATTTGGCTGGCTGGAGATTTCCTCCCATATTTACCAGTGTGTTCCCATTCACATGGAACTCCTATCGTACAACCAACATAAAATATAACCTTTTGAGATCGTAGTTTGTGACGCTAAGGAAAACTAGCGGCTTGAATTCACAAGACCCTATTTACAGTTCATGGCTTCTCAATCTGGGAGATGAACAGCTTCTCAATCTGGGAGATAAATAGTTTCTCAAGCTGGGAGATGAACAGCTTCTCAAGCTGGGAGATGAACAGCTTCTCAAGCTGAGAGATGAACAGCTTCTCAATCTGGGAGATGAATAGTTTCTCAAGCTGGGAGATCAACAGCTTCTCAATCTGGGAGATAAATAGTTTCTCAAGCTGGGAGATGAACAGCTTCTCAAGCTGGGAGATGAACATCTTCTCAATCTGGGAGATGAA
The DNA here is from genome assembly GCA_033556935.1 of Timema podura. Classification (NCBI taxonomy): domain Eukaryota; kingdom Metazoa; phylum Arthropoda; class Insecta; order Phasmatodea; family Timematidae; genus Timema; species Timema podura. The sequence continues at coordinate 11,812,382 of JAVRXN010000007.1, read as the reverse complement.
CAGCTTCTCAATCTGGGAGATGAATAGTTTCTCAATCTGGGAGATGAACAGCTTCTCAATCTGGGAGATGAATAGTTTCTCAATCTGGGAGATGAACAGCTTCTCAATCTGGGAGATGAATAGTTTCTCAATCTGGGAGATGAACAGCTTCTCAAGCTGGAAGATGAACAGCTTCTCAAGAACCAAACGCTGTAAAATGACATCCTTGGCGTGCCAGACCATCTTTGAGCTAGTGATATAGTAGCTATGCACCCCACCGCAGACATTAAATTGTGTAGGCAGTACAAAGTGGTTTTCAGTGTGTTCATATAAAGAAAGTGCCTCAATCCGATACAAAAATTTAATATGTCTAGATTTTCTTTTAAAAGCTAATGCTCTTCTTAAAACTAAAAAAGGTATATTTTTATTTAACACCTCCCCTACCATGCCGTAAGGTAGGATTGAAACCTATTTCCAATAATTGTCTCGGAACACCAAATAATTGAGCGCAATTAGGTTGAGAGAAGAGTACCCTAACTAAATGTTGGCATCAATTTTTACTTCCTAAATTATATGTTCTAAGAGGCGCTTTATATCCTAAAAAAAGACATGGACAAATGTTGCTCTACCTCCTGTATGAGGATTTTTAAAAAAGGATCAAAACAACAGGGAACAATCTGCACGTGAAGTCCTAATGGCAGCTTTTGGGACATGTATAACCCGTTGTGACGATACAACATCTAGATAATATCCAGTTTTAAATGGTTATCGTTTCATCCGTTCTATCAAACAATTTCGGCCATAACCTCGGAGACATATAGAGCTAAAGAAATGTAATAACAGATTTTAACTTTCTCAAATAATTATAAAGTATTGTAACCTTGTAAATTTTGATCTTAAGATTATGCTTTACGTTTTATTTGACACCAAGCCCAAAATCGTGGACTATACTATTCTGTCCATCCCCATATCTGTGTCTGCCTGTCCCTTAGTCTGGCTCTAAAACGATTTGATGGATTTGGTTCAATCTTGATATTTAGATGTTTTAGTGAAACACAAGTCTTACGACTTAGACCGTTCTTCAACCATTGTGGGCCTGTATTGAAAATAAACCTCTATAAATAAGTCTTTGCTATCGGAAGGCCAGTCAGCATGTATGACTCGTAGCATGTATGCCACATATAATGTATTGATTGCTAAGCAACCCCTCCTTCCCTTCCCACCCCTCTCCAACCAACCCTAAACCCAGCTGGTCGTTGATTATCAGCGCTGACAAACGGAGAGGATTAAAATCTTAACCAACAACAACAATTGAGTAAAAACAGTTTAATATGTTTTTGAAAAGACTGAGCAGTCACCAAGAAGACAAAGGTCCACATAGAAGAGCTGTGTTCGACTACAGGTCGTACCTAAATACATAACCGATATGAGTTGGTCCTTGTTTGTAAATAGTACAAGAATTTGACAAGTAGATTTTAAACTTTTATTTGTAACCTCACGTCTTACTGCCCAACCAGGTTATACGCATATGTGGGGATTATATGTTAGAGATGAAGAAGGTTGAATTTATAGGGAGTGTACCCACACTTGCGTAGATGGAGAGTGGAAAAGCCTTTAGGAACAAACCCTTCAATACAACTGACAAGGTCTAAGAGTCCCGATGTATTTTTCATTGTCAGTCTAATCTATTTTAAGACAATGCGGCTACTGACATGGGTTGGATATTATTAATTTCCATTACTAGTCTGTGGCTTAGAGAACGTTTGGTCCAGCTTAATATTAGATTATCTTAAGGACATAGAAATAAAAAGGAGAGGTTAGATGAAATATATTTAAATTGACTCGTAGAGTGAATGATAGCGCTCCAATGAAACACAAACTATAGTAGAGTGATGGGGTGGGGGGATTGGATCATAAACCTAGATATATCCTTGCAACAACCTAGGATCATAAACCTAGATATATCCTTAAAACAATATAGGATCATTAACTTAGATATATCCTTTAAACAATCTAGGATCATAAACCTAGATATATCCTTTCTACAATCTAGGACCACCTAGCTATATTAAGTGTCCGCACTGGTGAACACGGGGACAAAGGCGTCATGCTGGGATTATCAACCTTGACGTTTACATAAAATATAGGCATAGGCGTCACTAGCTATAAATTACTGAGGGGGAGAGGAACGACATAATTAACCCATTTTCAATTTGAATTAGAAAATAAAGAGTAATTTGAGCCAAATTAATAAAACGAATACTTTTAAAATGGAGTTAAATATACAGCTTATAATAATAGATAAATGTTTTCTACTATTATAAAAGCATATTCTCAATTTTTTTTTTAGTAAAAACCATTCACTGTTTCATATTTAATCAGATTATTGAGGAGAGTTGGGTCGTGTCTTACCCCCTCCCCTTCATATTGACGCCCGAAGCTATCCTCGTTTTAGAGGAAGTGTAACCGTATTTGCGAGGAGGGAAAGTGAAAACCATTTATCAAAATAACATCTCAGAGCAACCGACCGGAATTCTAACCCGTTGGCCTGGTCATCTGTAGTCCAATCTATTACGAGAGTGACGCCCTAGACCGTTCAACCAAAGCTGGTTTCTAAAAGGTGTATTGTTCCCCTCCAGGAAATGAGGTGAAGTCTACTGTAAGCTGTACCTTCTTATCCGTGTCCTATTGACTCAGTTACTGAGCCACGCTAATCCCTCACGCCCCGTTCTCCCGTATTGACAAGCAACCAAACGGCTCAAGGTGTGCGCACTCTGATAATGAAGTGTGTTTACCTGTCGAATAGATCCACACCTTCTTCTGTTGATCCCTCTGCCATCAAAATATCTCCATTCAGAGCACTCCTCCATTTCCGTGTTTGATTAACCCGATCATCGGCAGACACAAACAACTTCTTGTGTTCCTTTTAACCTGTCGAGTAATCAACGTTTGGAAAGGGACCCTTTGTTAAGCTTACTCCTACGCTGGGTAATCTTTTTCAAACAGAGACGTTTATTGTCTCGGAACCACGTGTTTTTAGTAAGGAAAGAAAAAACAACCACGTAAATTACTTTATTGGGGATGGGATGGACAGATTATATAAAAATACACTGCATTTTAATAACAACTAGAATCTGAAATAACACCATCGAGTAAAGATACCTTAGTGAGGAACCTCATTATAAAATAAATAACCCACTTTGATGGACGAGTTGGTGTTGGGTTCAAATCCCTGCTGGGTTCATAAGAGGTGGCTTCCCACAAATTGTATCACTGTTTATTTTTCAAACTATCTCTAGACGGGTTATGATAAAGTTTCTTAAAATTCACATTCCTCGTGCTTTATCCTTAGAAAATTATTGTAGCTTGCATCAGTGCACATACAGTCTATGACGTAAGGCTCACCTTTCCTAGCTTGTTGATGCAGAAGAGGTCAGGTTCTGAATTACGACTGAGAGTTGGTTTCCTAAAAGGTTTCCAACTCTCACTCGACTCCAAGAGATAATTCCACTCCCTTCCTCTCTACTCAGTCGGTGAAAACATGTGTACAATCCAGATGAGTAATGAGATGTTGTGTATAAAAACAAGTTTTAGCTGTTGATAACTTGAAAGACAGTCAGATATGGTGTGGTGTCGGGATTTACCATTCTCTTCCCTGGTTAATATTGGAGCATACCTTTAAATTTAACCTCACTTGACTCACGGTTGGTCGGAGTCGTATTTAAAATAGCATTGTCTCGAGAGTCAACCAATATCCTAGGCTAAGAATAGCAAGTACCTCAGGTCAAACGAGGGATTGATAGTACTCCGAATATCGACAATGGGAACAGGCATAAAGTATCAATTTGCTGCCAAACTAAAAGTAAAAATAATAATAATAACTTGTCATCGTACCTAGGCTAAAACTGACCTAGGTCAACTCTCTTGTTAGTACAAATCATAGGGTTTGTGGTAAAGACCAGCGTTAATCAAGACTTTCGTGATTTTCACTCTCTCGGTGCCTCACAAGGAGAAGTAATTTAGTAAAAAAATCGAACTCAAGATTTTGATGAATGTCAACGTTCCAGGACCCCTTTAAACAAAACAAAATGTTAGCGATGCCGTCGTTCTGTCTTTCCCTTGGGCCGGAGGTGAAACAATTCTACAGAGTGGGTTAGAACTTGTTATCTTGGGTTTTCATAAGGATCACCCGAGGAGATTTAGGAATTAGATGCCCCTTAAAATTAATAGTAAATTATAAAATAGAAAAAAAGAGAATAATTTATATTATAAAAATCTATTCCAAAAATTTTGATTAAATTTCGTGCCTAGGCATTGTTTAACATTAATAACCAAATGGCGGTTCTCATCTTCCCATAAAAATGACTGAGTTAACATGAGCAGAAATCTCCAATTTTGGTCAAATCTCGACAAATATTTCGGATGAGAAATAACTTATCATCTTGAAGTTGTAGTATTCTTAGTAATAAAAATCTTTTATTTGAAATACATTTTTATAAAATAATTTTTTCTGAGCTACAGGCCGATATAAATATCTTAATTTTATATATCAAAGACTTAATTATGTTTTTAGTAGAGAGAGATAAGAGATATTCCTCTTTTATTAATATGTCTTTCAGAGTGGGTTTTTTCATTTATGCTCTTTGGTGGAATGTTTTTTTCAACAGAATATATTTTTTTTTTTAAATTCTTACAAGCCTTAAGTAAATGTCTCTATTTTATGATAAAAGAAAGAAAGTGTGTGTGGTGCACCACCATTTGTTTTAAATGTACATTTTAAATGTTCAAAAATATTACACTTATAAACTATCCTAAATGTTAGAAATATCTCGACAGTAAAAATAATGGCCCACGCTATGACCAGCCTCTAACTATCGAGTATAAACTATTTCATACATAGCCCAGAGAACAGGCCAACATGGGATCCAATAGAAATGAAAGACTCACTTTTTTTGAGTTCGGGATAAAATAAATCGTCAAGATCCATCATAATCTCGAGGATGAGAATGCTCACGACAACAATACTTTCTTTGTATTAGAAAGGAAACGTAATCAATCAATTTAGATCGATAACAATAAAAAAATAATTGTGTTATAAAAATATAGTTTGATTAATGACGAACAGGAATTCACAAGTTTTTCTTTCTATTTCTGGATCACAGAGCCTAAGGAATGAACTGCGAGTATTGTCTTCTTTCTGTCATAGCATGTCTTGATTAAGAAACAAACAAATGAAAGGCGGAAAGTATCAGGCGAGTACCTCGAGAACTCTCTTATTAGGGTGAAGAAACACATTCGGAGATTATAGCGAGATTACACTGTGAGAAGGAAGGGAAAGGGGGGGGGGGATTGACAAAGGCTTCATTTGGTTTCTTTGCGGATTAAAAGAGAGCGACGTCTTGTTACAAAAGGAGTTCAGTCTATATGCTTTCCAATCCCAAAATGAACTGGATGGAAAATAATTAAGACATTGCTTGTTATGATAGTCTCAAGGCTTTGTCCTTTTCAAGGAGTTTATTGCATTTTATTTTTGTTCTCTGAATAAACAATTCACTAATCATAAAAATAAATGGTACGATACAATCGTAACAACTTTATAAAATAGTGTATTAAAGCTTTGAATAACATTTTCTAAAATAATTTATTTGTAAGCTATTCTCAACATATTTATATATGTAAAAATAAAGTAGCTTTTTATTTAACCTGAAAACTATTCTCATATAACTATTTTGAACATCATATAAAGGCCACCTACAAAATATTTCAAATTTTCTAAATTTGTCATAAGTAAAGTACCATTAAATAATTAATCCTTTAAAAACCAACGAACACTATTATCATATTAAATAGTCTTCAAATACCAATTTCTAACAATATCGTTAGAGATATTTTCTAAAATTTTAATTTTTTCAAAAATATTGATCAGTAAACTACCATTAAAATAAAAATAAAAACCAACAACAAGTGTATAGAGTTATTTATAGATATCCATTTCAAAAAATTTGTTAGAGCGATTTTTGAAAAAAAATAATTGGAGTTTCAAAAAATCACTTAACTGTAAATTACCCTTAATTTAGGGGCTATGGCACAGGAAATAATATACCCAGACATTCAATTTCCAGGTTAAAATGGTTGCGCTCCTTTTGGCAGCTTGAGTCTTTCAATACTAGGATCGCTGCGGTCACCCAGCAGTGACACTAGCGAAGCCCAGTGTTGAAGGACACAATCTGGCAAAGAGCGCAGCTAAATCCCCATAAGGTTGAGAGTCTGTTTCTTACTTGTCTATGGGCTAGGGTAAAAAATAAGTAAAAAATTCTGAGGTACATCTTTATAATATCTAGATATAAAGTTTTGACAAAAATCCATCAAACTTTAGGAACTGTGGCTAGGTGCTGACAGAATTGTAAAATACACATTTTTTGGGTTCGGACACATATCGGTAGCGTGTATGTCCACTAAGATAAGGATCTGGGGTTTGATTCCCGACATGGCTGAAAAAATGAACCATTGGTGAAATGTGGCTTCACCCTTTCACAGTGATGAATTAATGGCTGGGGATTGGATGCTGTGCCTGTCCTAGTCTTAAGTTAAATTATAGGCACATGAAGATACTACATGCCTAGAAAGCCAGTAGTGGATGTAAAGTAAAGTGGGAAACCAACCAGTATATATCTGTTTGTTTGGTTGGTATAAGGGAGTGTACCTTGACTAGTCTTACAGTTAATAACAAGACTGTATACCTACTTTTCCCAGACCTTCATTCCAAGAAATGCTGTTCTTTCTCCGATAACATATTGGATGTACCGAAATCAATATGATATCGACATTTTGACACAGATATTACTACTATATATATGTAGATATGTGAGTGTTTGGTTGGGGTGATGTAGATTTGTATAAAACGATACTGGTATGTAAAATCAACTTTATAGTAAGCCACCTAGAAAAATTAGCTTTATATCTATTTTAATAAAATATTATAATACTAAATAGTTATTTATATATTATTTGTTAAAGATTTTCACTATCTACAAAGTGATACTTTTCTCATGTCAACTATTCTATTTTTAAGTTTTGTATATCTATATAATACGACATAAGTAAACTATCTTGCTATGGGATAAATGATCCTAAAGCATATCTGTAGATAATTAAGAAGCTAAAGTTTATTTTAAAATATTATACTACAGCAAAATTACTAAAACAATTTTGATGTTTTGGTAGCAAACATAAATTCTCTCGCCAAACAGAGATATTGGTATCAATCTCCTTACTCTAACTGATAGCCTGTTCCCTTCTTATGCCTTTTAAAGTAGACAGTTGTGGAAGGCATTTTTTTACCCCCTTCTTCTTTCAAGTTTATCATGAGAACGTAAATGCGTTGTCGTGGGGGGAGCAACACTCTGCAGTACCATTACTTACTCCGCCGCGGCGTTGAAAGGGTAAGAGCGACGCTGGCGCTACTAGCGAACAACCCCCATAACTGCTGTCCTTAAAATCATTACAGCCTCTCGTGGCGCGCAGTGGAAGACATGCTCAACTCTTCAAGATAATCCTTTTTGGAGATTTAGGAACTACTCATACACATCCGTAGCGTTGGCTAAGTGGTCTTAATGTGGATCTACGCACTCGCCGGGAAAAAAAAGAGCAGAACTGAAATATGGTCACGTGACGAGGTCTTAGCCAATAGCAAGACACCAGTGTGAACTGCTTTGGTATTTCTGCTCTAGTACTAGCAATCTCAGATTGGTCCGCAATTCTGCTTAATATTGGCGGTAAATAAACAATCAAAGTTAAAAACCAGCCTACTCAATATGCGCATGCGCCTTAAAGGGCGAAATAAAAGCAGTCATCAGCGTCTACTGGTTGGAGATTATTTGAAATAACTTGATGAATAAAAGTATGTCTGTAATTCTCGTTTAGATTTGAATTGTTTCACTTCTAACACAATAATAGGACAGAATACATCGTGTCACTTGTAAATGAAGTGATTCCACCCTAGAATGTGACATGTTTTGATGAGCAGCTGTTTCTTGTTTGTGATCCACAGCATTGGACTGACATACACTCCTGCAAGCGTGTGAACTGCACAGATCAAGCTGGTTGTGAATCAAGCCTTATACCTCACTCAGGTTACGGAGAGGCAAGGGTTCAAATCTAAGACGTGTTCATAAAAGGTGATGATTATTTCACTGTAGTTTTCTAGTCAACTATCTTTGTGATTGTGGGTGCAATTCCTCCTCATCATTATCCTTCAGAATCAGACGATAGTAGTCCATGACAATAATAGTATATATTTGAAACCTAAGACATAATTTCTCCTATAAAAGAGGGACAATCTCCTGCCCCTTCCTTCCAACCCACACACACACACACACACACACACACACACACACACACACACACACACACACACACACACAAACACACACACACGAAATAATCCAAGCAAGCCAGATAATCTCAAACACTTAGTCCACCCGTCGTGTTATGGAAGACCATGCCACGATTTGTCTTGGTTAAATATGAAATGGTTATTATATCCGTGGATGCACTAGAAAGTATCCGCTAAATAATAATACTACTATGAGCTTTATCATAAAGTGGAGTTATGGATAGCTACGGAGTAAACACGCATTCTTGAGTATTGAATCTTTTATTTAAGGTCTGAATAATTCATCTATTGACATAATTGGTCATTGGTCACTGTTGTATTCCTAACTAGTCTAGTAGTCCAGAACCCAAGTCCAGTTTTCTGTATTAATATTGATCAGAGTCCAGGAAATAAGGTAGTCACAGTTAATCAACTCACAATTGCCGGTGCATTTCCTATCATTTCCTATCATTTGTAATATTTATAAAATGGTTTAACGCACCAATTTTGATCATTACAATTCAACAGTTAACAGTAATGTATTTTCCCCATGTTTTATTATTATTATTATTATTATTATTATTATTATTATTATTATTATTGAGGTTTAGAGGCCCATCGACACAATGAGGTTATTATGGCCGTTTTATTATAAATAGTTTATTTGTTCAAGAAGTTAATATATCAACTATGTCATCATAATTGTGGAAACAAACCTTATACCATAGCAATAGTTTAGTTAATATGATGAGTGTAACTATCTGGGGACAAGATCAGTATAGTCACAGTGATAACAGGGTAGAACACAAACATCTAGGACATAGTGTAACTATCTGGGAACAAGATCAGTATAGTCACAGTGATAACAGGGTAGAACACAAACATCTAGGACATAGTGTAACTATCTGGGAACAAGATCAGTATAGTCACAGTGATAACAGGGTAGAACACAAACATCTAGGACATAGTGTAACTATCTAGGGACAGGATCAGTATAGTCACAGTGATAACAGGATAGAACACAAACATCTAGGGCATAGTGTAACTATCTGGGGACAAGATCAGTATAGTCACAGTGATAACAGGGTAGAACACAAACATCTAGAACATAGTGTAACTATCTGGGGACAAGATCAGTATAGTCACAGTGATAACAGGGTAGAACACAAACATCTAGGGCATAGTGTAACTATCTGGGAACAAGATCAGTATAGTCACAGTGATAACAGGATAGAACACAAATATCTAGGACATAGTGTAACTATCTAGGGACAGGATCAGTATAGTCACAGTGATAACAGGATAGAACACAAACATCTAGGGCATAGTGTAACTATCTGGGGACAGGATCAGTATAGTCACAGTGATAACAGGGTAGAACACAAACATCTAGGACATAGTGTAACTATCTGGGAACAAGATCAGTATAGTCACAGTGATAACAGGGTAGAACACAAACATCTAGGACATAGTGTAACAGAATATCTAGTGAAAATACAGGGTTCAATAGAGACTCTTTATTAAGTCAAACGTTTTTTAATATTCTCTTTATGAGTACTATTATTAGTTGAATAAAATAGCTGATTTCCATACTTGACAGTTGAGCCTAACACCAAATATTAATACTAGCAGTAGCAATTATAGCTCATGTGTCTTATTATGACCTACTACACTAAATTATGATATTTATATGCGGTTTACTTATTTACATTTGTAGTTTTAACAAAAGTTCTGATGGTGTTGAGTGTCGGTAGACGAGGGAAAGAGGGGGCTATTAAAGGAAATGGTGTCAATTAAGGGGGAAATTCCTTCTGTGCACCCGGCTGAGATTCAAACCTCAACCTCCTTTCACCAGCAATCCAGGATGTTACCAATTTGACTCCATCAGTCCAGGTAGTAATATTATCTTAAAATAATACTTTATACTAAAATGCACTTATAGTAAAATACCTAATATTAATAATAAGTTTTGAACTCAGGTTTTTATGGTCACCTGATGTAAGGAAGCTTTTGTATCGCTAAATCACTTCAATTGATTTGAAAGATTTGTCGTTACGGCCTCACATTTCTGTAACCGTCTCTTGATACGACTTAACATTAATGTCATAACAGCCCAGAATACGACTACTTAAACAAATGTTGAAACCTAAAATGTTAAAATCTATTGGCATTGCTAAAATCTAGCCTGCTCTAATATTATTTTAATCCCCCCTTTTATATCTATTTGTATGGTAATTTATATTGTCCAATCAAACATCAATATCTACAAACACAAATAAATATAAATACTAGAGATTATATACAGTAGACACCAGTCCCAAAGGACTCTTGTAAACTAGCGATAAAATAATTATAAAACAATGAGACAGGATATGGCGCTCTGATAATTCCCAGAATATAAAAGACCCGTCCCATTGCCTATAGTAGACCTTAAACACAACACTGGTAAGCAATACAGAAAAGACCCACCTCTGGGGGGGGGGGGGGGGAGGAGGAGAAACTAAAATAAAAAGAATCCGAGTTTCTCGTTGAGAGGAGTGCAGTGTGTTTACAAAGATCAACCAACAGACTTGTGGAACCACTAATGCCTTCTAGCGGCCGGCTCGGAAGTAACCACGCCCAAGGGCCGTATTTGTTTCTTAGTTTACAGCGCGATATTATGACAGTAAATGTCAAAATTATTATTATTATGACTTAACATAATATCCCTAATCATTTTTTTAGGCTCTACTATTCTTTGAATATTATTAAATTATTCCTGCATTTTCCAAGCTGATTAGATTTGCAATCATTCTTTAATACTCCAGCTGTTGTTTTGGACTCGCTGTTAATTATGTTTCTTTATATAGACAGAGCATTGTTGGAGGATGATTTGGAACATTTTTAAATTCAAATGAAGGTCTTCAGTTTTCGTGAGTGATGCTGACCAATACTAAGATCTGTCCGTTTTTATAAAACAATAATTATAATGGTAAAAATGTTATTTTAGAATCATAAAACTATTTAAGAAGAGAGTACAGTGTCCTGTAATTAACTGGAAGTGTTTGTGGGAGTTCTTATATGAAGATTTTCAATTTCAAGTTATTGTTTCAAGATTTCCACAGGCGACATTTCCGTTTCATCGTTGAGATTATTCCAATTGTATCCAGTTTTATACGTTCATATTTCAAGCCATCCAATAAAAGATATTATTTAAAACCATTTTTCGGGAAATGAGCTAAGTCTATTAAACTTTTTTGTTCAATATTTTAATCATAAATATTATAAAATAATAATTGATTTAATTTTCAGTTCACCATCTATATACCAGGTCTCTTTTCGTACTCCAGAAGTCTCAGGGTGTTTTCAAGAACTAATTTCTTTACCGACTGAGCAGATATTTCTTATATCTGATTCAAATTTCATATTAAAAGGAACCCAAAAAAGTCACTAGAAGTCATCAAACCACACGCTAGCCAACTTAATATTGAGTTTCCATGTTGGTAATTTCTAGTAGCTTAGTTCATTTTTTTATATTTTATCATTATCCCTCTATACACGAATTCATACCTCCCACACACACATTTTTCAAATTGTATTAAACTGCATTATGAATCTTGATTTCATCTCGGCGGAAACTCTAGTTTGTTTTCCAAGCCAACATTAGAGTTTGTAAGTATAGCCAAGTTTTGGTTTGAATTCGTCACCGCATCGACCCGTTAAATATTCCACTGAGTGCCAGACGTCGTTGTAGAGTAAATAAACGCTTAGCGTGTTAATTCTAGGCTCTATTTACTTGTTTTGAAGATGAAACGGAAGTAAGTTTTCTCGTACACACACACACGTAACTAACTACTCAACACACGAGAGACAGGAAGTGCAAACAAACCAAGGTGAAGATAACACTCTCATCTGGAAAAGATCCACAACTGTTTGAAACATGCTTCCGGTCGCTTTCTCGATGTGGTTTCATGGTAATCCACTGAAATATACCTAGTTTCCAAACCACACGACCGTGGCTGGGTGGTTCTAGATACAACTATATACTACGCAGACCTTGTTTGAACCCGAGCATGGAGAATAAACTGAATTATGTTATTGTCTGTAACCCTTGTTTACCCTATACTAGAGAGAGCTTACCTTGCATTATTACACTATGGTAGAGCTAATAAGATAGGGCTATCGTCAAGGTAAGACTGCTGCCTGTGTTGTGCCATACGTAGAAGATAAGAAGAGTTAGCTCAGTGGCTAACTAGGCCAGGAGTTCAGGTCTATAGTTAGACACCCATATGAGTGCACCGGACTTGATATTCATCAAACTTTAAAGTCATATCTGTTGCATCTTCTCTTAGTTTCACTTCTTAGTCTTTTTGTTCCATATTATTAGCCCCACTTCTTACTACGTTCGGGTTATACGCCTATGTATTAGTTACACTAATCTATTAGGGATTAGAACCGTTTAGTTAAGAGGGCGTGCACCCACATTTGCGTGGAGGGAGAATGGTAAACCATTTAGGAAAAAACTTCAATGAACCCGACCGTGATCGAGCCTCTGTCTCCCCATCTTCAGCAGACTAGTCTAATGTGAGAGTAGCGCCTTAGACCACGTGACCACCGAAGCAGGTCCCATACTAACCATCAACTAAAATAACATAATATCACAGTCCCTCTTTAATTTTGTATTTTAGTGTTTAGAATATGATATGTTACTAGGCTAGGTTGTTTTAAAACTTTGTGATGGGAGAAAAAAGCTGAACATTTCATATTTAAATAAAGAAAACTTCTGTGAAATAATTAAAAAATTAGATTCCATTGTAAATCGGCCGCCTCCTTCAGCGATAAACTATTAATCACTGTCAGCCACACGGCTTGAATTACAATGGTCTGTGTCGTTTTCTGGAACTAATTTTTATTCTGTCTAAGCTTATACTCCCTTCCACCCTTCATCTACAACCACCCTTTGTGTCAATACGAAAAAGAGAAAGAAAACTACTGACCATCTTGTCTCAAGGTAGAGAGGAAAGCTCGCTGCCAGTTCTCAAAATCTTAATATTTTCCGTTGTGGGCCTAGCTATAAATTAGTGTATTTGATAGAGGAAGGCTAAACCCAAAGCCCGTTTTCATCGGAGATCCTCAGGAGTGGACGTCTTCAGGGTGATAACGACTCTTGGCCCAGCTGACGCTGTAGCCCTCCCTCCACCTGAGATGTAGCCCTCCCTCCGCCTGAGATGTAGCCCTCCCTCCGTCTTAGACGCAGCCTATTAGCGAAGAAACAGAAGCCATAAATGCACTTGATATAAATATTTGAGATATGGAATGCATGTATTTATATCATGACTATATGAATCAAGATATTGGGACAAGACTCCTCGTCCTTCCTCAACCAGTGCTAATACAAGGAGCTGGAGACAGGTCGCAGTGCTGTCTGGAACAAAGGAGGGACCCACAGAATTATAACAAGCACTTTATGAACCTACTTATTAAATTAAATAATAACACAAAATACACAATAACTTAGTTCTAAAAAAGCCGTGATAGCCTACAAATTAACCTAACGTGTCGGGCAATTAAAGTGAAGAATGTTGGCGAGATATCAAATATTGCCCGAGACATTGCTTAGAATACGTTTGAAGGAAAGTGTTAATTCATCGATTATATTAAAATCAAAGTATCACCATAAAATTATCAATGAATATCGGAGCAGGAAGATTTGGTGCAGGTGCCATTTTGTAATGGGGATGATCGTTTGTAGCTGTCATTTGATGGATTTTGATAAGATTATCGTTTGTAGCTGTTATTTGATAGATGTTGATAAGATGAGAGTCTGAAACTGTCATAGATGTTGATAAGGTGAGAGTCTGGAGGATGAAATTGTCAACTGTCTTTTAAATAAAAATTTGCATACTTTTTTAACTTTAATTTAAAGGCTATTTGATGGTTACACTTAATTCACTTTCTATCGACTAAATACTATATTTTACTTCCAAGTGTTTGCATGATTGGAACATTCTTACCTCCTGCTCTGGTTATCCTTGTTAGAGAACCACAGTCAAGTGACTCCACTAAACTGTTTGTACTCATACTGGATATCTCTCGACCTGTTGACTAGGTATGTTCTATGAGCTACAGTGACTCCACTAAACTGTTTGTATCCCATACTGGATATCTCTCGACCTGTTGACTAGGTATGTTCTATGAGTTATTCCTGGCTATCCCAAACACCCGCTACACTAGGGTACGATGAATGAAGGCTTGTATTCAGGTCTAAGATTGCCATTTTGAGCACTTTCTATCATGTGAGGCAGCTCCACGTCACTGGAGTATAACTCGGTAACAAGGTCAAATGGGGCTCATGATCATATTAACTCTTTTCATTGTTTTAATGTCTCCTGTCCACCACTGAAGTGTATCCTACATATTAAGGTACATCCTGTATATTGTAATGGCTCCAATTCTTGAAAATGAATACGTTATGTTCTAATTACTTAATTAACTCGTTCAAACAATAGGTACGCTCGAAACAATTGTAATTAGCATGAGTAAAGCGGACTATAGAGGACCTCTAGGATGATAGGAGAGGAAGGGTTAGGTGAGAGAGGGAGGGGGAGTTCCTGTTTGAACTGAGAAGTCATTTCCATAATAATCAATGAGACTAACACGCGGTGAAATACCTGATTACTCTCGTATAGAAATTGGCACGGACCCGGAAATGAGGCGTTCCTGTGTGAACAATTGACTTTTATTTGCTGTAATTACTCTGTTTGGGACGTTTTGTCAACCCAAGTATATTAACGATATAATTTAAGAGCAAAGTGACGAGTAGAGTAATTGAAACGAACTGAATTGATATCTACTTGGTAAGAGGATAATAAACCACAATAGGACGTACACGAACCTTCGTACCACCGGCTTCTAGGATCGTTGGACCTCGAGAAGGTTCTCTGGTGCCGGTTCTAATTTAAGATTACAGTTGGACTTAGGAGTTCATTTAAACTGATGGTACTTTATGGGGTATGAGAGTTTAGCTGAATGTACTTGATGGGGTATGAGAGTCTAGCTGACTGTACTTGATAGGGTAGGAGAGTCTAGCTGACTGTACTTGATGGGGTATGAGAGTTTAGCTGACTGTACTTGATGGGGTATGAGAGTTTAGCTGACTGTACTTGATGGGATAGTAGAGTTTAGCTGACTGTACTTGATAGGGTAGGTCAATTTGTAAGCCAAGATTCTAAAATGTAAATATTGGTTTCACAAATGGCTGGCTATCTGGATAATAAGATGACTACATTTATATTATATTAAATTTATACTTTGCTTAATATAGATATGCAATCAGTTTCATAAACGTCTTGGTGCAAACGTGCTCTTGTTTGATTAAAAAAAGCGCTTAAATAGTTGTAATTTTAAATAGTAAAATATGAATAGACATAATTAGTTATTTAAGAAAGATTTTAGTCCAGAATTTTTGAAAGAATATCTCAAAAGTATTTAGGAAAATCCTAATCCTTCAGACAAGAATTGATTTACTCAGTTGTTAGTTTGGACATTATGTTATTTTTTCTCCGAGTTTTAATACGACTGGACGGGTTGTATGCACTTATAATGACGCTCATGAAGCCGGCAGTACTTTAAAATAAATGTACCTTAGGAAAATAATCATAATTCACCCCTTCAGGATTGTAACCCCGACCTATCCATCACTAGCAAACCAAACTAAATGAGCTTGACGCTTAGACCGTGTGCTCACCAATGAGGATACAGGTTTAATAAATAATTAGTTTAGTGGGTGCCATAGTTTCAAACATATGTGATTTCAAACTTTCTAAATGTTATAGATTGTATTTAAGTTTGAAGTAAAATGTTAGTAAACAAATAATTTATTTACAATAATATTTAAAACATTGTGCTTATAAATTAAGGCGTTACAGTTTATGATCCTCTAATTATTTAGTTCAAATGCTTTACTCAACGGACAAATGATAAGACATGATATTGATATATTAACAGCCCTTGAGTACGTGGGCTGAGGCATAAAACTCTTCTGATATAGTTTGCCGCGGTGCAAATGTAGGAACATTTTATTTAACATAAATTTGTGGATAAGCGAGAGGAGAGGTAGAAAACACAGCAGATAAAACCACTAAAATGATGTACTCGTGCTTTAAACGTTTCGACGAGAGTCAACTCTCATGAGATTTACATCCCTCTTCATTGAAAAGGCTCTTTAGTTGAAGGGAAATTTTCCACATTCGTTTGATAGGGGACAACTGTTGGCGGCTTTGTATTGACAAGCCAATGAGGGGGTGCGTCATTATTGACATATGGTAGACTCACCCCTCCAGCCCCCCTGACCCAACCTACACCCTCTCCACTAACCCATATCTTCACATGATCTGGCTTTAGAAACGGATTCCAGTCACAGAGAACGCTCGTGGATTCTCGTTTCCCACCAAGACTGGTTAATGCGAGGGGGGAGGGTTTAACCACTAGTGTTGAATGTGGGGACCACACACTCGCCACTGCCTTGTGAATAACGCAAAGGGGTTGTCTGCCGCATTGGTATTGACTCGGTTGAGTGGACTTTGAGGGCCGGGCCAGGTCAATAATGTCTTTCATTCCACGTCACAGCTCACGACTCAATCATCTTTAGGTTTATTGAATCAACACCACGGCGTGGTTTTAAACAATACTAGTCCTTAGGCCTCTCCACGACCGGTTGGTTGAAATACTAACCAACCTAATAAAACCTAACCTTCGATCGATAGACGTATGGAAGGTCGGGCCTTGTTTGCAAAATGTATCTGTCAGTTAGTATGTAATAGTGGATAAAATGAGTGCGAATTAATCAATTCAATTTTTATTCAATAAAAACAGTCAAAAATCCGTTTCGCTAGTACCTGTGCTGCGGTCTGTACTCCTTGTGCAAGTTTTGAGTTTTCTAGGTCATCCAGGGACTTCTGGAGGGTACGAGAAGAAACAAACACACTTCTAGGTCATCCAGGGACTTCTGGAGGGTGCGAGAAGAAACAGACACACTACCTTTCGTTTTCCATCCTCCTCCCACGCCATGATCATGAACCACTTGGCTGATAGACCACAGCATACAGTCACGTCTAATTGTTTGAATTATGGAATACTAGTTTATTATTAGATTATATAACGTGTATTTTACTACTGAGCTGAGAGTCCCTGGTTAGAATCCCTGCCAGGCCAAAATGTGTATCATTATTGAAATGTGGTTTCCTCCTTTTCACAATGATAAATAAAAGGTTGGGGGCTGGGTGTTGTCTCTATTTTATATTTATGTTAGTTTAAAAGTCTTTGTGCTGATATGATCAATTGGTTCAGAAAGTTCACGTTAAAGATGTGCACAAGCTAGTGATGAACTGTTTTTCGAGAGAAAGCAGCACTATCGTTTTGGTACGAATGGGGATTGCCACGTTAAGAGTTGAAGGAGATAATAATATACTCCCTATATCTCTCTATCTCTCTCTCTTAACTTCTGACTCAATCTATTGTGTATTGTGAATCTTAGAGTAGAACAAACAAGTTTGATGGGTTCAAACTGGTATTGTTTGCTTGGAGGTCGATATTATCGATATAAGAAACATATAACTGTTGATGCTAGTGTGAGATAGAACTAAATATACTTTAACTAAAAGTATCTTTTTTAATTAGGTGAACAATATTTTTAAAAATTTGCCTAAAAGTATCTAATATAGTCTACCTTCCAGGGATCTCTGACATCCCACAATCGACGTGTGACTGACGGCATCACTTCTCCTACGATGGAGGTTGTGCAACGGATTATATCGCTTGCTAGTAATCAGCCAACTTGAACCTCCAAATATCGAGTCATAGAAGGCGTGCAATAGTACAGAGTTCATTAACATGTTTACTTAATATATAACAATATTAATATATGTGTAGGGTGTTCCACGCGAACTTTCTCTCTCTCCTACCTTAAAACTGGGACATTTGCTTGTGAGAATAAATATAATACATTGTTGAAGAATTATTCCACCAAAAAAATCAACAAAATATAATACACTATGACAGAAACATTGAAAAATATATATATATGTCCATCAACGAGCATAACAATCAAGTTTACATTTTAAATTTGAATAAAAATATGCTTGTAGCTCAGAAATGATTGTTATTATAAAACTATATTTTAAGTAAGTAACAGTACTAAAACTTTACAATGATAAGCTACATCGTCTATCAAGTAGTTGCGGGGACAGGTTCATCAGTGAAAATTCCTCTTATTTAAAGTAGGCTCAGTCATTTTCATGGGAAATGAGAGTTTCCTCTTTGTTTGTAATGCTAAACAGGGATTAGATTAAAAAAATGCAATCAAAATATTGTTATTATGGATTCCGGAAAATTGATTTTTTCTCTTTTAGAACATAAGTAAACTATACTTAATTTTAGTGTTATTCCAAAAAATATTTTTTGGAACCTTATGAAAACCCTTTCTTTATATCAAGTGTAAGTTCGGCCAGTAAAATGGTTTCAACTCAAGACCAAGACAGACGGAAAGATGGACAGACACACAGACAGACTGACTAATGGTGTCTCAAAAAAGCTCTTTTTTTCAGTTTCAAGATGTCACTAAACGTCGATATTTATCAAAATAAAAATGATAATTTTGACTAAATCAATACTTCTATCTTCAAAAGGTGAAGATAAAGTGAAAAGTAGACTAAAGTAATACCTGACGTACAGGGCACCCAATTGAAGCGTTTGTTTTGTCTGATGTTGATGGTTCAAATCATGGTACGGTAGTTTCTCCCCAAGCTGTTTACCTCTCTCTTGTCTTTCAAGTGCGGGTACATTCCCTCTATATTCTACCTCTCTTCATCTTCCCTCAGTAGTACAAATATTCGGATAATGAGAATGGGTGGTAATACGTGAACAGTAGTAAGTAAATAACAAAAATAAAGGATGATGCAAACATAAAACATTGTGCCGTTCAATATTGGGCTAGTTTTGGTTGGTACCAAAATAAATAGTTCATCCTCTAATGGTTCATGGTTTATTTTGATTGGTTCCATCTGGTGTTACCCAGGTAGTGTAACCACTCAACGTAACACTTCATTCCCAGATACACGATGGTTCCATCTGGTGTTATCCAGGTAGTGTAACCACTCAACGTAACACTTCATTCCCAGATACACGATGGTTCCATCTGGTGTTATCCAGGTAGTGTAACCACTCAACGTAGCACTTCATTCCCAGATACACGATGGTTCCATCTGGTGTTACCCAGGTAGTGTAACCACTCAACGTAACACTTCATTCCCAGATACACGATGGTTCGATCTGGTGTTATCCAGGTAGTGTAACCACTCAACGTAGCACTTCATTCCCAGATACACGATGGTTCCATCTGGTGTTATCCAGGTAGTGTAACCACTCAACGTAACACTTCATTCCCAGATACACGATGGTTCCATCTGGTGTTATCCAGGTAGTGTAACCACTCAACGTAGCACTTCATTCCCAGATACACGATGGTTCCATCTGGTGTTACCCAGGTAGTGTAACCACTCAACGTAACACTTCATTCCCAGATACACGATGGTTCGATCTGGTGTTATCCAGGTAGTGTAACCACTCAACGTAGCACTTCATTCCCAGATACACGATGGTTCCATCTGGTGTTATCCAGGTAGTGTAACCACTCAACGTAACACTTCATTCCCAGATACACGATGGTTCCATCTGGTGTTACCCAGGTAGTGTAACCACTCAACGTAACACTTCATTCCCAGATACACGAAGCACATCTGAGTTCTAAGAAAGGTGGGAAAGGGACTGACAAAACAGTGAAGCGCTTCCTTCCTTCCTTCCTTCCTTCCTCCTCTCTTTGGCGCCTTCTTTGAACACTTCATCCAAGTGTAGTTGACACAAATCTCCGACATAATACAGATTATAACTATCAGGGTTGATTTCGAACACAAATTCACGTCAACGTCCTTTTTAAAAGCGAGAGTTGTTCCTTGTCCTGAAATGTTTGGCCATCATTCACTCACCGACTGCGGTCCGATGGAGCACGTCTATAAAGTCCCAGGTGGGCGATAATATTGTGTTTGCCACCAGATGACTCCACTCCAAAGTTCCCACAGAGGATATAGCTCGTTAATCAAAAGGGCTCAAAGTCGGGTCCTCAAGCAACGTGACAACTTGCCCCTGGGAATGTGTAATGACGTAACAACCCCCCACCCCTCCCCTCTATATGAAGGGGGCGTGGTCACATGATTAAGGACGTCAGTTGGTGCATCAGGGCTGGGGAGTAATTTAGCGGGGCCACAGTGATTATAGCACTCCTAGCTGTAATTCACGATACATTGTTATTATCAGCGATGATCAATAGATTGACCAATTCAACTAATTGGACCAGTGCGGCTCAGATATATCGTCGGACTGAATCAAGAGTGGAGGTATTTTAGAAAACAAATAGAAACAAGGATTTTTGGTTGAGTACAACATTCATTAAGTGTTTACCGGAGTCATCATAATCTTGGTGAGGAAATACAAGGTAAATTCATCAAAAAAATATATTTTAGTTTATTCTTTAGTACGTTTAACTAATTAATCTAAGGACTGGGGATGATAATGATAGATTTGTTTTAGAAATCTTTCTTCCGCCATTCTAATAGAGTATGGGAGAACCACAGTGGGAGATCTAATGTGCATTTCAATCTTGACGCCTTGGACCGTGTAACCACTGGTACGGTGGTACTCAGTGCTTAATTATAGCTCTAACGTTCAGTTTTCAAAAATATGTGACAGAAGGATCATCAATGAATGAATTGTCATGTATTCACAATTTTCAAAATACGCCAAACTGTTCAAACTATACATTTGACTTCTAATTTTTGCAACACAACCTATTTTTACTTTCTCTCTATCTTACAGGTAGAGAAAGTATTGTGATCGTCAAAAAAATCGAACTCGAGATTTTGATGAATTTTGACGTTTCATGACTTCCTGAATCCGAAAAAGTGGTTTTTGAATTTCCGTCTGTCTGTCTGTCTGTCTGTCTGTCTGTCTGTACCTCCAACTAGAGCCTAAACTATTTTACCGATTGAGCTGAAACTTGATATCTAGGGTTTTCATAGGGTTGCCCCGAGGGGTTTTTGGAATTGGATATCTACCCCTAAAATTAAGGGTAGTTTACTGAAGGGCAAAAAGAGAAAAAGTCGATTTTCTCAAAATCGGCTCTAACGATTTTGATTAAATTTCATTTATAAACATTAATAAATATTCCAAACAAAATGGCTACCCTCAATATTTCGGCAAAATGGCTTTAAGGGATCCGGTCTGATGCGTAAATTAACATTTTTTTAAATAGCTCCGAAACTATTTAAGATATGAAATTACTTAGCATTACAAATATGTATATATATTTATAATACAGATATTTTATTCGAAACATATTTTTATAAAATCAATAACTTTCAATATATACGCAATTATATGAATTTTTTTTAACTTTTTGGACATTAAAGTTTAAGTATTGCGACCGTAAAAAAAAAACTAACCTGAAATGTTGATGGATGTCGACGTCTCATGACCCCCCGAACCCTAAAAAATAGTCTTTGCAATGCCGTCTCTCTGTGTGTCTATAAAAACTTAAAATTAAGGGTAGTTTACTGAAGGACGAAAAGAGAAAAATTTGGTTTTCTCAAAATCTGCTTAAACGATTTTGATTAAAATTCGTATCTAGGCGTTGATTAAGATTATAAATAAACTGGCTATTTTCATTTTCCTATGAAAATAATTTTTAGGGTACATTACAGAAGCGTTAATTTCCGTATCTCCACAACTATTGGAGAAACTAAACAACTTATCATTGCAAAATTGTAGGACTATTAGAAATAAAAAACTTTTATTTGACATATATTTTTATAAAAACAGCAGTTTCTGAGATATTTGCAAATATATTAATACAATTTTGTGAGCTTTAGTTGTAAACATATACTACTTAAGTCTTAACGCAATAATACTCCAATGCCAAAGAGTAATTAAATATAAGTAAGTATCTAAAAAAGTATGTTATTTTTCCTTAAATCTCTTAGGAGAAATGTTTGCATAGCAATGATCTATCTCCATTTTAGACTCAATAGTCAATATTTACATTTTTTATTAGTCAAAATGTATAAATGAATAATTAAATATCAATGCGATGACTTGAAGAGCTGCAACACCTTATAAAATGTTAAAATTTTAACCAGAAATCGAAATTTTAATACGAAGTGTTGACCCTTGTGGAAGACATTAAACTGTTTGAAATGTTCTTAGGTGGACAAAGATGCGCCTCTTTTCTCATTGATTCTATATCATTGTATATTATTTTATGCGTGTTCTTATGTGGAGTGGTGATGATACAATGTACATTATTCCGTTCAGAAATCTTACGAGTTTATATAAAGAGAGAGAAAGTCTGTGCGGTGTGCCGTACCATTTATTTTAAATAAATTTAATTCTTGTTTACTGTTTAGTAACGTCAACAATAATTTGTCAAAACTATGACGTAGACATAGATCTTGTGAGTGCGTGAGTTATGTTCCGTGTAGGCCTAAGATATTTTGTGGGGTATTTTGTGATAACTGCCATCTTTAATCCAGTACAACCCTCTATACTGAACTGAATGCTATAACATCGCCCTTGTGTGCGAGCATGCGTATGGAGAGAGGGGGGAAAAACCGTAGTTTAAACTGGGATTGTTGTGAGTGGGAGATTTTCTTGTCATATGATGGGGTTCTACGACTAGTGTGAAAAGTTTTATGTTAACAGATTTGAGATTGGAGGTCCACCAAGTGCTAACGTAGAGATAGAAGGTTACAACTCCTTCATAACACCTGGTGTCTCCGAGTTTAGCTATTCAAGGGGGTATTGACCGTAATAATATGGATGTCACGTTGCTAACAGCAGCACAGGCCCGTCCTCTGTGATTGGTGGCTCGCCTGTCATCATAACAGAGAGAACAGGTCGCATTTAGTCTCATACAAATAAACAACTAGAATAAAAACAATCAATGTTCAGTAACAAGATTTCTACAAAATGTAAAATGATTAAAGAGACTTCCTTAGCCCACCATCACAACGATCCACGTAGTTGATATTAATCTTAAAATTAGTTTACTTCAGAAAGTCAAAATACATTTTATTAATTTATATGGCTACACCATGTTGGAGTTTAAACTGAGGCTGTGCTTTATATTTATTATTTATACAAAGATTAGAGAAATAATTTCGATATTGAATGAAATTAAGGTTCCAAGATTTTTAGGTAAATTGAGTTTTTTAAGTTTTAAATGATATTTTTTAAATGTTGCTTTGTGTTTTTTATTTGTTCTTATGCCTATATTGGCACACTTCTGAATATTAAACGGTTGGTTTTTTAACCTTAGTATTGAAGAATATATCTATTAATTTATTCTTGAATGAGAAAGCAGAGTATTTAAAATAAAGAGTACAGTAATTTGAGATTCGAAGCATGACCTCGCTGCTACAGTAAAATCAAAAAGTTACCGTGCATTTCTGCTTTTTAAAATTCACGACCATTTTGTTTCAATATGGTGAGAACAAACCATTGCTTAGAGCCTATTTCTCGGATAGTTATCAAGTATAGTTGGTGCTTGTAATAAAATAAACACACTTCAAGGATTGAGGAACTGTGACAAGTATATTGTGTGTTGTACATTGTAATCCTGGTGTTATAGGACAACATGTAAATAGCTAAACACTTCAAGGATTGAGGAACTGTGACAAGTATATTGTGTGTTGTACCTTGTAATCTTGGTGTTATAGAACAACATGTAAATAGCTAAACACTTCAAGGATTGAGGAACTGTGACAAGTATATTGTGTGTTGTACCTTGTAATCTTGGTGTTATAGAACAACATGTAAATAGCTAAACACTTCAAGGATTGAGGAACTGTGACAAGTATATTGTGTGTTGTACCTTGTAATCCTGGTGTTATAGAACAACATGTAAATAGCTAAACACTTCAAGGATTGAGGAACTGTGACAAGTATATTGTGTGTTGTACCTTGTAATCCTGGTGTTATAGAACAACATGTAAATAGCTAAACACTTCAAGGATTGAGGAACTGTGACAAGTATATTGTGTGTTGTACCTTGTAATCCTGGTGTTATAGAACAACATGTAAATAGCTAAATACTTCAAGGATTGAGGAACTGTGACAAGTATATTGTGTGTTGTACCTTGTAATCCTGGTGTTATAGAACAACATGTAAATAGCTAAATACTTCAAGGATTGAGGAACTGTGACAAGTATATTGTGTGTTGTACCTTGTAATCCTGGTGTTATAGAACAACATGTAAATAGCTAAATACTTCAAGGATTGAGGAACTGTGACAAGTATATTGTGTGTTGTACATTGTAATCTTGGTGTTATAGAACAACATGTAAATAGCTAAACACTTCAAGGATTGAGGAACTGTGACAAGTATATTGTGTGTTGTACCTTGTAATCCTGGTGTTATAGAACAACATGTAAATAGCTAAACACTTCAAGGATTGAGGAACTGTGACAAGTATATTGTGTGTTGTACCTTGTAATCCTGGTGTTATAGAACAACATGTAAATAGCTAAACACTTCAAGGATTGAGGAACTGTGACAAGTATATTGTGTGTTGTACCTTGTAATCCTGGTGTTATAGAACAACATGTAAATAGCTAAATACTTCAAGGATTGAGGAACTGTGACAAGTATATTGTGTGTTGTACATTGTAATCTTGGTGTTATAGAACAACATGTAAATAGCTAAATACTTCAAGGATTGAGGAACTGTGACAAGTATATTGTGTGTTGTACCTTGTAATCCTGGTGTTATAGAACAACATGTAAATAGCTAAATACTTCAAGGATTGAGGAACTGTGACAAGTATATTGTGTGTTGTACCTTGTAATCCTGGTGTTATAGAACAACATGTAAATAGCTAAATACTTCAAGGATTGAGGAACTGTGACAAGTATATTGTGTGTTGTACATTGTAATCTTGGTGTTATAGAACAACATGTAAATAGCTAAACACTTCAAGGATTGAGGAACTGTGACAAGTATATTGTGTGTTGTACCTTGTAATCCTGGTGTTATAGAACAACATGTAAATAGCTAAATACTTCAAGGATTGAGGAACTGTGACAAGTATATTGTGTGTTGTACCTTGTAATCTTGGTGTTATCGAACAACATGTAAATAACAAATATATATTGTAACTTGGAGAGCTAGCTAACATCATCAATATGAAGAGCCCATACAATATTTAGTATTCAACCTCAAGGTTTAACCCACACTAGTGGTTACATTGAGAGGTCCGTCAAACTCCCCTGACCTGGTTTATCAGGGACGGGAGGACGAGGTTCAAGTCCCAGACAGATCTACTGAGAAGTTTTACCCAGTGTAATTTTACACTCTCCCTTCAAGCAAATGCTGGTGAATTTTCAACTAAGCATTATTCATTAGTGTAAATAAGTTAATATCTCGGATAGGCTATGAGGTGAAAAAAGGGAAAAATAAAATATTGACTTAACATCGCTTGAAATTAAATTGATTTTTAAACATATTTTGACAGTAAACAAAACATCAAGGACAAAACAGAATTCGACCGTTCACAAATATATTATTTTTACTCCAGCAGTATTTTTGAAACACAACGCTGTAGTTGTCAAATATGTATTTCAACCAAACATTCAGTGAATCAAATATATTGAAATAAAATTCACTTGTGATTCGTGAAACACAAACACATAAAATGGTAGCATTATTAACAACCAGACAGAGATTATTTGAAACAAAAAACTAAATATATTTTCTCGATAACCCACTCGTTTCCCCTTTTTTTTAAAGCACCATTTCTCGATCCGTTGTATTCCTGACACACTATAGAGCCCCCTCCCCCCACCACGCATTGCTAGAATTGTAAATCACTACGACACCCCACCCGCAAACCCTAAAAAACCCACTTTTCCCTCCGCTGTCACATGGTGGGTCATGGTATGTGCGTTTATCAACAAAACATTCAAACCACTCCCACAAAATTCGGTCCAAGCAAAACTAAAATCACGAGTGTTTGGGGAGAAAAGGGGAGGGGGAGTGGGAGTGAGAGGCAGGAAGGGGAAAAAACGAACTAAATGAATTGTAAAAAGAGAGTTACTGGACAAACATGAACGTGCAGTTTGTAAATGAACGACTGATGCAAATGTGTTTCCCCGGGCTGTTGCGCCCACCTGGTCTGACAGGAATGTTAGCTCGGATAAATAGTATCTTATGGCGTGCTAACCACGTCATTGTCAGCAAGGATATATTAATATACAAACACCAATTAGTTTACAAAGAGCTGGGCCCATCTGTCATTAGAGGACGAACTTTTTAAATTAAAAGAAAAAGTGGCCACTGTATTCCAGGACATCCTTGACAGATATTCAACAACTGTTGATATCACCGTGGGAAGAAAATTAAACTCTAGGTTTCTACTGGAGAAATAGTTTATTTATTTTGTTCAAAATAGTTTTTCTATGTAAGTGAACAAACACTGCTCTTTTCTCGCTTGACTGTGTTCTTGGCTAAGCTCAGGTTCGAAGGATGTTTGCGTTGTTTTCGTTGGGTGTAGCCATTATTTTGTTAAAAGGGTCAGAACACCACGTGTGACACGTAAACTACCTTTGAATATTTATAACGACCAAATCACCGAGTGCAACGTATCGAAGTAAAGGTCGATATCAAAATTGTTGCAATAATATCTCTTATATTATTGGGTGAGAGTACTGTGCCATGTCCCGTAAATCTCTATTTAAGATCTAGATAGTATTTTGAGTGATCTTGTGTGTTTATGTGATGAATCACCGTATTGTTCTCAGGAGACCTCCGACAAATTATACCGGTAGTTCCGAGAGTCACTAGACCTGACGAGGTCATACATATTTCCTAACTTTCTGAAACTAACTCTCTCAACAAATGTGTGCATCCTCCTGTGCGGACACAATAGCTAGAATTATTTGTCAATATCTTAATTAAACTTGGCCATGGATTCTTCCCATAGCATGAAGTAAAGGTGTATTTTTAATAACTCTCTAATATGCGTCGTAATCAAGAATATCAAGGAAATATTTCATTTTATTCCTCCAGAGATATGTCTCCTGAAAAATAAGACACCAAGAATACCCATGATTCCGTCAGACCTGCCCTTCCAGTCTAAATGAATGCAACTTCCTATCAAAGTTTACTACAAGATGACAATCAACACAATTCAAGGACAAACCCTGAAGGTGGCAGTTGTTGATCTCCTTGGCAAGTGTTCCCTGAAGGTGGCAGGTGTTGATCTCCGTGGCAAGTGTTCCCTGAAGGTGGCAGTTGTTGATCTCCTTGGCAAGTGTTCCCTGAAGGTGGCAGGTGTTGATCTCCGTGGCAAGTGTTCCCTGAAGGTGGCAGGTGTTGATCTCCTTGGCAAGTGTTTCTCACATGTACCTACGTTGTGTGTTCATGTGATAGTTCTAGCAGCAACCTGTAACTACTCGCTCCTGATGATAGTTCTAGCAGCAACCTGTAACTACTCGCTCCTGATGATAGTTCTAGCAGCAACCTGTAACTAATCGCTCCTGATGATAGTTCTAGCAGCAACCTGTAACTACTCGCTCCTGATGATAGTTTAGCAGCAACCTGTAACTACTCGCTCCTGATAATAGTTCTAACAGCAACCTGTAACTACTCTCTCCTGATGATAAAACCACTAACGAAGTTTACAAAGAGGACTTGAATTAAATGTTTTACTTTATTTCCTTCAAGTAATACAAATATTCTGTGGGTCTAATCTAAAAACAGAAATAAGTATTCTACATTGTATGTTTAGAGTCTGATAATACATTTTCCATCAACTTCAAAGTTCTCACCTTGGTAATCTATACTTGATACGTTGCGTGATTTATTCTCTCTGTGGGGAATTAAAAACCTCGGTACTAGAAACGTTGTGTTTTGAATGGGCGTGTTTTTGAAATCAACATTAGCGCGAGTAAAGCCACGAGCTTAAGTACCTACACTGTACTATCAGAAACTTTTCGCAATCATGTAGTATACATTTTTTAATAATTTCTATGAAATATATTATCTTAATTTAATGGGAAAAAACATTTCGATTGTTCACTTTCTTCCTCCTGGTCGTCATTGAGCCCCAACTGGATAGTCTGCGATACAGAGAAAACCATGTATTGAATCGTGTTAATAATTACCACAAAACATAGGATAGCTCATAAAAGGTTGAATTTATTGGGACTTATATTTAAGTGAATATTTTATGAACATCCCTTATTTTATCCAGTTTAAAGGGAATAGGACCTATCAAACATTGTAGGCATGTTTAAAGAACAAAGTGTGTAAGTTACAGATCTTGGTGTTTTAGATGTCAACCAATTTATATTTGTTATATTTAATATTTACTCTTAAAAATTTTCCCATACCACCTAATATTAATTTAGTTTTTCTTTACCCTACTCAATTACGAGCACTTTAAAAATCAAGAAAGTCCAGTTTGGCTTGTATTTAAATATTCAGTGTGTTGTAGAAACACGTGCATGAATATGCATAACAATTGCTTTAAGAATGTAAAATAACGCTCCGGGGAAATGACACGTCGTAAGAACAGGAAAAAGGCAAGAGGTCGCGAGGCTTCTAAAGGAGGTAAAAACTGTTACTTTGGTTGTGTGGATAGTTGCGGTTTGTTGCTCGCTCGCTTCAAGATCATAACCTCAACAAAACAAGTGTTCTGGAAGTGTTTGTAACCAGACTATAAATAACACACCACGGGCTACAGGCGTACAACATTAAATGTAAATTCATTGAGTTGTGAGGGGATGTGTGTGTGTGTGTGTGTGTGTTGCTAAGTACACAGTAGTATTATAATACATTTTTAAAAACTAGGCTTATTTTCCTTCTGACTAATTTTAGTCAAAGTTTTAAATGAAAACTTCGTTATTTATGTAAAGTAATCTACAGTCGTAAGCCAATTTGAGGTAGCTCAGCTAACCGTAAACCAAACTACATGTGACTATAAATATTTATGTGAGGCAAGTTTATATATTATATAGAATAACAACATATCTATATATTCAGTCACTGGATCTGTGTTCTAATTGAATAGTAACAAGATATTGATCATTGATCAATGATCCGCTGTAGATTGGGGAATGTTTTATTTCCCTTTTTCTTGTATTTTTGTGTATTTCACCAGGGTTTGTTACATCAGTGATTGACAGTGACGGATATGTTGCCGTCTTCTCAGGTTGAGCCGCCAGGTAGGTGTGGTTACTCGTGTATAAATATGTATAAAGCCAAATAATGAAATAATGAAATAAAAAAAATGTTAATAATTCGTCAAATTAGCGATGGAATAGATCGCATCATGCTTTGTCAAAACTATAACTATAATATTTTCAGAAAGTTCACACGCCTTAGCCATAATCAGATGGGCCCCCCTTTATACTAAGAGAACCCAAACCACTCCTGTTTAACCTCCACACCACTTGAAATACCTAACCGGGACTGAACCAGAATCCCCTGGTGGCCTTTGGAGGTTGTTGGACATTCGTCGTAGCTCTCTTGAACCAGACAGAACCTCTATACAATGTTTCTTTAGTGTGAAAGTTAATTGAGAAACTTCTACCCCCTCACTGACTTCCCTTTCCCCTTTAAGCCCCAAAGAGGACTCGTGGATTCAAGGGCTGTGATTCCAGGCTCCCTCCCATAAGACCTTTATTTAACTCCCGACCTCTTGCAAGGTATGTGTTTTACGTCGGTCATATAATTCTCTTGACGTGGGTTACCCAACGTTTCTTTGTACTCCTTTATTTTTACTAGGAGTTTTGTAGACTATATCTTTTTACCTCTAAGCAATAGAATTTTATAAGAATTTTTAATTGTTCATAAAGAGAAGGTATTGTGACCACGGACATTTTCGTCCTCAAGTTTATGATGAATCTTTACGTTTAATATTCCTACAAATTCACAAACGTTGATCGTGAAATTCTGTCTGTCTGCCCCTGAGACTACAGCTGAAACTTTGTTATAGATTTATTTAAAACTTTATATTTAGATGGTTATACGTTAGCGATTTTTGTTTTTTTGTGATTTTTAACTTAAGCCCTCAAATTAAGAATGGTTTTCTGAAAAGGTGTTGTTGAGAATTGAAAGTTTTTCAAATGTGGCCTTAATGATTTCGTTTAAAATTTATATCTAGAAATTTTTTGGATGAACAATTTATTTAGTTTTTATATAACTAATGACTGATTTTTGAAGATTTTATAGATTTTTAAAATTATATCTCAATATTTTGTTTAAAATTTTTTTCTAAGAATTTTTTTTACATGATGAATAAGAATGTATTTTTTTAAATAATTAATTAATGCCAGTTTACTTATGAGAGAGTTCGTAAAATGCCCTTTATTCTGATAATCATAGACAAGTGAGAGCGTCTTGAGATTCTCTTTATAGACGAGTGAAGAGCATCATGGGATTCTCTTTAGTACATTACTCTTCTAGAGGTGTTGAGGGTCGGGTATTGTTTGGTTAATAGTGTCCTTGTTGTGACCATCACATTGAAGATTGCTGAGGTAAGCAGTGGTGGCCATCACATTGAAGATTGCTGAGGTAAGCAGTGGTGGCCATCACATTGAAGATTGCTGAGGTAAGCAGTGGTGGCCATCACATTGAAGATTGCTGAGGTAAGCAGTGGTGGCCATCACATGGGAGGTTGCTGAGGTAAGCAGTGGTGACACTCACATTGAAGATTGCTGAGGTAAGCAGTGGACCTCACCCCTATCTTAACATTTTGATGAATGATTATAAGATGGGCTGTAGCAGAGTATAATTGTTTAAATTAAGCTGTGTTGTTGCATTAATCAAAATGGTCTATGTGTGCCCTTAACGCCTACTTTCTTAGCTCTCTCATATAATTATAAAACGTTTTGACTGTTATAATTTCGGACCTTTTGGTATATTTCTGTAAAAATGTATATTCCACCGAAACATTCAGGAACTATGGCCTGATCTGTAACACTTTGCTTTTTCTACTTAAATTAAAATGTAATTTAATATTATATGTTTGTTTCTTAATATTTCAACCATATTTTATGTTTCTTGTGTAATTATCAAGTCTTTTCCTCTATCTAAGCCTTATGGATGGGATAGGATAAGGTTGGTTTCTAGGTTTCTTATAGAATTATCCAGAAGATTTAATGGAATATACCTTATAATTAAGGTTAGATTAATTAAGTGTGAAAGGAAAACAAAAATTCAACGTCGGAGTTAACGATATTGATTAAAATTTTCCATTTCATGTCTTAAAAAGGTATTTTTTTTAGAAAATTAAATTAAATTAAGTGTTAGTTGCTATATATTGGTAGTTATTGGGAGGGCCAGAATTCGAGCATATTAACATTGTCTACGTTACAAAACAATTGTACTCACAGAGCCAACAACCGGTCTCTACGCTGTTAATTCAACACTGCACAAGTGGATACATTGATTTAACTAACGATTAAAGTTTGAAATCAGTCATGTAGTATAGGAGATCAGGGTTCGGTTCCACGAAGAGAATAGAGGGTGCTTTCTTACAAATGATTTTCCACTCTTACCTTCACACAAACGCTAATATAGTTCCTTTAATTCTACCTTCCTCATATTCACCCCTACATAGTAGTTAAAATGAATACAAATCAGTAATGGAACCCAGGTGACAGCCTATCAGAAGAACTAGTGCTTGGATCAGAACACAATCTGGAGTCATTAAGAAGATGTATTCATCTAGCAGTTAAAATAAGCTCCTATAGGACCTTGGGATCCTTACGGTACATTTTGTAAATATACAAGAAGGTCGCGCACAAAATAACAACTAAAATTAATCGCTGTGTTATTGCCTTTGTGAAAGCATCTGAAGCAATTACATACGAAACAGATCTGAAAGCGTGGATGTAATCTAAACAAAGCCACAGTAATCATACCAATGGACAAGTTTTCCTCAAAATTTCCCTCAAATGACCGCATAATAAACGGCGAATACTCGGGGGAGTCCCTAATAACAATGTAAACCAATGCGCTCATCAGATCTCTTTTAACTACGGCGCAGATAAGGAGGGAGCAGCAAATTAAAACGAATCTCAATGCAATAGAAAATGGTTGAAATGACTATTCTTCTACAATACCTCTACACCAATGATTGTAAAATGTGGACTTGGAATAGCTTAGTGGAAAAAGGATCTAAATTACAGTTTGGGATATTATTTAAGGTGACTCACGGAATAGCTCCATTACAAATATTTATAAACCAATGAGATAGTCAACATTTATTATTATTTTATAAAAATATTTGTTTTGACTCTTTTATCTTAATTGGTGTCTATTTACAATGGAGTCAAGGTCGAGTGTTTGGTTCTGGCACCATTTTACTATTAGTATTATTATTATTACTATTATTATTATTATGACCATGTCTTACTAACCGTTCGGGTTATACGCACTTACGCTAATGTGTAATGGTAGGGTGATTGTGAGATGAAATGGAGGACCTACAGTTTAACGTGGGATCCAAACCACGGTGGAGGGCCTGGCAATCCACACATTCACAAGTTGTGATTAATACACGTCTTGTCAGAGGTGAAGGAAGGGTTTGGCAATCAGATAAATCTGTGCCGGGACCGAGGATTGAACCCCGGACCCGCAGCACAGAAGTCTGACACCTTACTACTATCAGTAAAACTGGTGATTTCTTTATTCCAACGGTGATCTGACGGCTGTAAAGGCTAGGCCTCGTGTCTGTTAAAAGTTTAAGATAGCGTGTAAGATTTAATAATTGGTCCAAAAAATTAACATTAATTATTTTTGCAAAAAATGCATTTATTCGTTGATCTTTATTTCTTTGGCTATAGCCGTGTGTTGGAGTAGGCTGACCCTGTTGCTTGATGTGGGACGATTTATGTTAACTGGGGGGATGTAAATAAATAAACAAGATATATTTTGTTCCATGAACAACCCCTAATATTAAAATGATTTGGTCTTTATAGTATTTTCCCTTAACGTTTCATAGAAAGGTGATGACTAATCTCATAAAGGTTTTGTTACAATAGAAATATTAATGTAGGCCTATATACATATTTAAAATAAGGGTACACAACACAATATTGAGCAAAACACAAACCTAGTTAAATTATCAAGGTCAAGTTTATAATCAGTCCTCCTTCATCACAACGGTGATCTTGTGAACTAAATCTCAAGCTCATCTAGTGTGCTAAGAAGAGGTCTGGTTCCGAATCCCGGTTGGTTGTGCCGGGAATGTTTTTTATTAAATCGTTTCTTCCTCTACATACACTCAAATATAAAGATACATTTCTTCTTATTTCTACCTTTCTCATCCCTTCAGATTAGCTTAGTTAGAATATGTATTACCTAGAGGCAGTAAAACTGTGAAAAATAAATACTCTCTGAGCTCTAAACTGACTTAGGCCATTTGTGATGTGAGCCATTCTCTGGTTCTAAGCAAAGAAAAGAGTTCCATCCGCACGACCCGGTGTTAGTACAAGCAACGACTGCGGAGTTGCCGTTAAACCGCGTGATAGCTACAGCACCATTCATTCACAGCCTGCACACGAATACCAAAGCACTCGAAAACATAAAAATGGCATTACTTTGTAGCTGTTCTCTTTCCTTCCTCTCATACCTAATGTCCTTGACCACGTGATATGGTTCCTGTTGAACGTGCTACGTGTGTTAAAACTAATATCCTTACAAAATCTGATAAAGGACCACTGAATTAAACAAGAATTATATAACCCTAATTTAAGAATATGGTAGAATATATTTATATGGGGTTTTTAAAACTTTTTTAAACTCCTGACCCTTTTAATAAAACCTATAATACGTATTGCCAATAAAGGTCCAAATAAATATACTACATTCTACTGTACTTATATGATACTACACTATGATACTATAGTTCATATTAATAGTGCATTAAGTTTACCAGGTTTTCTTAGAATTTATTATTTTTTAGTCACTTTTTACTTGGGTTTAAAATTTGTTTAGACCAGTTTCACTGAATAGTTTATAATATGGAGGCTCGAAAAATTTATCTTAACTTTCTTTATTTAGTACAATTTAAATAAATAACAATAGCCTGACTATATACTACCATGTAGCTGAAATAGTTATTTCTACTTTCTCTCAACCCCTCGGAGAGAGTAGTATTGTGATCGTCAGAAAACTGAACTTGAGATTTTGATAATTTCGACGTTTCATGACCCCCGAAAGCGAAACAGTGTTTTTCATGGTGCCATCTGTTTGTCTGGCTGTGTCTGCCAATGTCTGCCTGTGTCTGCTAGTGTCTGCCTGTTTGTATCTCAGCCTATAGCCCAAACCATATTCCCAATTGGGCTAAAACTTAATATTTTGGGTTTTATTAAGGTTCTCCCAAAGAATATTTGGGATTAGATACACAACCTTAAAACTAAAAGTAGTTTGACCAAGGGCAACCAGAGAAACTTATAAATATTCTCTAAATTAACTCACGATTTTGATTATAATTTGTATCTAGGAACTGTTCAACATTTCTAAGAAAATGGCGCATCTAATTTTCATGAGAAAGTAATGGATAAAGTACTCTACATTAGTGGATATCTCCAATGTATATCATACCTCCGCAACTATTTGAGCTAAGAAGTATCTAATCAACTAAATGTTAATTTTTTTATCAGAAACAAATTTTTATAAAATTATTAATTTCTGACATATTGGTAAATATATTTTTTAAATCGAGGTCTGTGAAATTGATCATTATGCCCTTTGGTGAACAGAAATGTAACTTTTCCTCAATATGTTTCTGTAGCAGTGTATATTATTTCATTTATGTTATATTGTAGAATGTTTCTGCAACAATGTATGTTATTTAATTTCGCATATCTTACGAATATTGAGTAAATTTATCAATTTTTAGTTAAACGAGCGAGAAAATCTGTGCATTGCACCAAATCCTTTATTTAAAAGTGAGATGGCTGTTAATTATTTACGTTGTCTCTAAATGGAGACAAAAGCGAATCTAAAATGGATTCTTCACTACCTGTATGCGTTTGAAGTGTGGTAGATAACCTATAATTAATTTATATTCCTAGCAAGGGATATGTATCCACATAGATAGAAACGTTATTTATGTTAGAACTTTTCTGCCCAAAACAGCACCTTTAAATCACGAGAAAACGTTAAAGTAGGAATTATTCTGTTTAATATCTTATAGTATAGCTTTGATTTAAGAGTGTGTGGGGGATATAATTGAAGTTAATGCCTGTGAAGGATAACTCCCTGGCATCATCTTCAAGACGAAGTAACTTCAAAGAAATAAAATAGAATACAAAACTATATAAAAAACTGAACAGCATAATGCAGCCTACAGTTTGAAATAAATAGAAATTATTAAAATCAATGGAGAGAGTATAAGTTATTCAAGAGGAAACGAAAACATTCTGGGCCAATAAGAATGTTTTACTCTCACCAAGTTCAAAAAATACGTGTTAAACATTAATAATAAAATATACAGCACATTAATTTTAACAGATAGGTGTCTACTTTTCTTTTGGTACCATAAAATGTCATAAAAGGCACTTTTTAAATGAACCCAAGATATAGATGTTGTCGTTCATTCCATGATTTGATGTTTCCTGAACGGAAGCACAAGAACTTATAAAACTAATGTATATACAAACTACACTCTGTGCTGGCTGGTTCTAGCCGTACTCTAGATGAACCCAAGATATAGATGTTGTCGTTCATTCCATGATTTGATGTTTCCTGAACGGAAGCACAAGAACTTATAAAACTAATGTATATACAAACTACACTCTGTGCTGGCTGGTTCTAGCCGTACTCTTGGGCGTTTCACCAACTTGAAGGTCATGTCTTATATTTTCCTTGTGGATCAAACTTGTGAACAGGAATTTTCACGAGTTTCTTTGAATATTTTAGAACTGTTTTGATTCATCACCTTGTGGTAAATATTTTTCTCCCAAATACCTCTTATGACCTCTTTAAATGAGTTGGTATGGAGCTAGTTTTTAAGGAAACTCAGACAAATTAAGGCCTACACTGAATTTTTGGGTGAAGGGTGAGGGGGAAGTCAATATATTATTTTAGTTCAGTGAACTGAGGTTCATCTTACATTTGTGATTTATAACCATGATTTTTCCATCACCTTAGTTTAAGGCATCTTCCTTATTCTTCTCCCGAAGATTAAACCGTTTATAACCTTGATGGTGAACATAATAATTAAAATATAATACTATTCTTTGTAAAGGATTATTTAATTACTGCACACTGGTGACGTCACCATCCATTCTAATTGTGTCCTGCAAATTTACACCAAATAATTATTAGTATATTTACATATATATGTATATAGATGTATATACATATATATGATTGTATCTACATGTATTCCATCTTTGTTCAGATATAGTTTTTACAATAAACTATCTTTTGGTATGGGCTAGAGCAAGTTTATACTTTCATTGATGTGTCTCAGTCTGTCCATGTGATGAATGGAGTGAAGGTGTTTCTTGTAGTGTCAGTTGGTGTATTAATGGAGTGAAGGTGTTGCTTGTAGTGTCAGTTGGTGTATGAATGGAGTGAAGGTGTTGCTTGTAGTGTCAGTTAGTGTATGAATGTTGGTGGGATTGACTGTCTGATGTGCAACGGTACCTTCTGGCTCAGTCAGGAAAGCAACAGAAAACTACCTCACTCCTAATCTCCCTACTAGGCCTCTTCAGTGCTGCCTCTGCTTTAAGGCTGACGGTGGAACTGTTGAGGATCCAACCAACCTTCGGGCTCTCTCTCTCTCTCTCTATATATATATATATGTATATATACTTATATATATATATATAGTTGGCATCTCGCCTGCTTTCAAGGAATTTAAAACTCAGAATATACTAAATAATAACTTTACTGGTTCTCTATGGGTGTGAGACATGGTCTATTACCTTACATGACGAAAACAAATATAATGTGTTAGAAAACAAGGTCCAGAAAGGTATGTGGCTACTGGGGAGTGGAGGAGGTTACATAACGAGGAATTACATACCTTGTACTCATCACAAGACATTGTTAGGATAAAAGAGTCTTGTGGATGATGGTGGACAGGACATGCAGCCTGCATGTAAGACTCTGGAACCTTTTTCAGGGTATTGTGTCGCAGATCCAATGGGAAGAGACCTGGATTGGATATAACTAGCTCAAGATAGGGATCGGGTGTAATGAGGTGAACTGGATATAACTAGCTAAAGAGAAGGATAGGGTGTAATGAGGTGGACTGGATAGAACTAGCTCAAGATAGGGATAGGGTGTAGTGAGGGGGACTGGATAGAACTAGCTCAAGATAAGGGTAGGTGGCGTACTTTTGAAAGTATGGCAATGACCTTTCCAGTTATTATGCCATAGCGTGTATATATATATATATATGGTTTAGGCCTCACATTTTATACACCCCTATTAGTTCTATGTTTTCACTAACCAGTTATAAAAAAGTGTTTTTGTTTTCACTGCATCTTATTACCAGTTCAAGCAAAACGACAATTATCAAATAGAGAAAGTATGAACAAGATAGCATTGGGAGGATATTACATCCTCATCTTGAGTTTGCGGGGGTGGATAGCTATTTAATTTAAACCATCCTTATTATACCCGGCTGGTATTTGAATCCAAACCTCCCCATCACCAGAGAATCAGACAAGACAGGGTTGGCTGCCTGGGTGGGTAATAAATACTTGTGTCAAAGAACCTAGCGGCCTCATTGCATCCTTCTAGTCCTATCAACTCGTAATACGTACGGACGGTAATAACTCCAGCCTGGATTTGGAAAGTGCTGGATCCTGTTTCCAGCTGGACATTTCCATCTGGCTGAGCTTGATCCTTGGTCGGTACCCTCCCTCTTTTAACAGCGCCACTAGAGGTCAAGTGGTGGACCATGTAGAGCGGACTATAAACCAGCCTTTGTGGTCCGTACCATCCCGCGGAGTTAAATAAAGATGAACAGTCGGTCGGTAGGCGAGTGAGGGCGCCGTTAGTTGGGCCGGCGCCTCTTCTTCAACAGATGAAACATCTAGACGCACGGATAGTGAACCAGGGCTGGTGGCTGACTTCATTTAGATTGACCCCCCAACCCATATTTTGACTTTACTTTCTGCCATGATATTGTAATTTTCCTTACTCTTGCTTAAAGTAGTGGCTACTTTCACTAAAAACCATTTAAACTACTAATTACTAAACACTGAACTTGGATACAGAATTTAATGTTCTATTAATCCTACATTATAGATGGGTTGTATTCCTGAATCCAAGTAGTTGGTTTAAAAATTATATTTGACATAACTCAAGTTTTACCTTAGTTTATTGATATTATTAAAATAATCTTAGAGTGGCTCATTGTAAAGAATAGAGTAATTCTATATTAATACAATTCCCTTCCATTGATAAATATTAGTTCCAGTCATGTTAATTGCACCGTACACAGGTGAGAGGTTTTCGTAATTACTGTAATTCACTTCAACTATTATCGTATGTACGAGCAACTATAATGTCGATTATTAGAAAAACAAATGGCTTTCTCATAAATGTATGCTTTATTAGTTGGCAGCGCAGGTTTAACTACTGACGCATGCGCAAACGAGATAACAGTTTTTCACGAAAAATTGAGCAAAGAATTCCTTGTTTGAAAAAAAAAGTAAAAAATAATATATTGTTGCATTGAAAAAAGAGAATTTGAGCAAACATAATTGTATTAATTAAAATTTGTGATTAATTCTTAATTAAAAAAATATTATGGTTTGTTCCATAGTATACCTATACATTTAATACTGTACCCTATGCATACACAACCCCTTTTCGGAAACACATTCTATATTTGTCGATAGCATTAGCTATTCACTAAGCCTGAATAAAACATTACACGTGTAAATACACGTTAATATACTTCCTAGTATCTACCTTGCTGGTAATGTTAGTACAAGTATGTTTACTGCATTAAGAACGTAGACATCGTCCATGAACAGGCTCGCCGTGATGGGCGTGACATGGTGACAGGTCAGGGCAACAAATACAGATTCACAAGTTTAAAGAGAATGGCAATAGTTGAAACAAAATAAAATAAAACATCCATGACAAGCAATAAATGCACATTCCTTCTAAGGAACAGCGTATGCATAGTCCACCGGTACAGTCTCTATTATATTATAGGTTCAGTACAGTCTCTATTATATTATAGGTTCAGTACAGTCTCTATTATATTATATGTTCAGTACAGTCTCTATTATATTATAGGTTCAGTACAGTCTCTATTATATTATAGGTTCAGTATAGTCTCTATTATATTATAGGTTCAGTACAGTCTCTATTATATTATAGGTTCAGTACAGTCTCTATTATATTATAGGTTCAGTACAGTCTCTATTATATTATATGTTCAGTACAGTCTCTATTATATTATAGGTTCAGTACAGTCTCTATTATATTATAGGTTCAGTATAGTCTCTATTATATTATAGGTTCAGTACAGTCTCTATTATATTATAGGTTCAGTACAGTATATATTATATTATAGGTTCAGTACAGTCTCTATTATATTATATGTTCAGTACAGTCTCTATTATATTATAGGTTCAGTACAGTATATATTATATTATAGGTTCAGTACAGTCTCTATTATATTATAGGTTCAGTACAATCTTGTGCTTAGTTTAAAAGTGTTTCAAATTAAATTCAGCACGTGAAAAGTCGGTTAGTGAATCTAGCTCCATTCAAATTTAAGTATTGTATCATGTGATACACATTTCAGTGTTCAGTTACGTATTAATTTAGGTTCATTGCCTTTGTTTTGTAAAAGGGACAAACAAGTTAAACAAAATTACTAAACCAAGTCGAGAAGTGTTTGCGTAATAAACTCACCCCCTCTCCTGGATTAGACTTGCCCCTTCCTATATTTATTTCATTCCTCTTTGATATTCTCGATTATTAAGCTGAAATAGACTTTTATTAAATTACAAATAGTTCCGAGATCATTCAATTTTCCAAAATTTACTGGAAGAGTCCTAGAATTAAGAGCTTCTGGATGCCTCTACTATTCAAATAATTCCAGGAGAAGAC
Organism: Timema podura; assembly: GCA_033556935.1. Classification (NCBI taxonomy): domain Eukaryota; kingdom Metazoa; phylum Arthropoda; class Insecta; order Phasmatodea; family Timematidae; genus Timema; species Timema podura. Next base: position 11,771,839 of record JAVRXN010000007.1, on the reverse strand, counting down.
TATTTCAAATAACTTTTAGAGATATCCAATTTTTTAGCCAAATTTCCAGGGGAAGACCATTCCAAATATCTTATATTAGAGACCTCCAATATTAAAATACTTGCCAGCGGAAAACAACTGCTAGACATATTATTAAAAATTTTAAAAGTTCTGGAGGACCACTCCAAACTGCTTTAAGGGACTCTAGTTTTCAATATTTTACGTGAGAGGACTACTTAAAATATCTTCTAAAGCTATCAACATTTCACAAGGTTTACAAGAGAAGACCGCTTAAAACAGTATCTGTTCATGAAACACGTCAAGTTACCCATTCACACCTCTGGCTCATGGGTCAGTATCTCCACTACAAAGTTATACGAGCAGTAAGTGTTGCTAGAGTTGGAACTACAAATAGCTCGTGCTAGAAATATCGCAGAACAAATGTGAGCGTGAATTATCACTAGAATCAAGCATGAAATAACACTACGTCTGGTCACATGGATGAGAATCGGTGACTTTCAGAGATTTCTCAGTTCAGTTCAACAAACATTGTATCTGTATTATTTGTGTGGCACTGGTGCCATAGTGGCTCACAGTGGTGGGGGAAAAGAAAGGGAGCATTCCCCTTGGAAAGGAATCTGCCCCTACACCTGGAATAGCTTTGCTCTCTCTAGATTTATTTCCCTCTCCTCTGATATAGCAAAGATGAGTTTGCAACAAATCCCAAATGGCCTTCAGAGGCATCAAATTTTCAAAATTTGTTAGTATAGGATCCTCAAACCCCTTATGACTTAAGAAGCCTGCCTCTCAAAAGCATTTTTTTTTCAAATCACCTCCACTTTATGAAAATGTGACTGTAGCCAAAGGCCATCAGGAGGCTCATTCACATGTTATATTTTATGACATCTTAATGTAGTTAGAGTTGTATGAAATGTAATGTTGCAGGCTAATAAGCTAGGTCATGGTAACAAACTACTCAACAACGTGTGTCTGTCCCTCATGGCATATTTAACACTGTCCTGTACTTTCAGTCCAGTCTCAACGGCACTTCATTTAGTTTTCAAGTGTATATTAAGTCAACCGAGGTTAAATGTTTCTCTTTTCATTTAAAATAAATTAAAACACATGGAGCCAGAGAGGCTGGGGAAAAAGAGCCTTGATTAAACACGAGAAGAAAAAATATGGAAGTCTTTATCAAGATGGTTTTCTCCGAACACTTTTATTTTGTAGAAAAAAAATTTTGTAAGATATTACACTGAGTGTTAGTGGATTAGTCTTCAAACTAGAGGGGTGAGTTTTATTAATTACACGGGAATATTAAAATAATAAAGGTTTTATCATTTATAGAAAGTGTATACCAATTGGCGCCTCCAGGGACCCGATTCTTGACAACAAAACAAGATGAAAGTGTCAAACCACGTGATATTGTTTCTACCATTACTTGCTAAGACTATACGTACATCTATTAGTTACGTTAAGTCAGAAGGAATTAGGAATATTAAGCTTAGAGAGAGATAACCCTATTTCAGTTGAGTGAGTTTTTTTTAATGTTCTTAGAATAATTGATTTTACACATTTTAGTAACTTTACAAATAATAGGAAGCAAAATTTATATTAATAAAATTAAGAATTGTTCTGTCTGTGAAAAGCATTGTAAACTATTTACCACAAGAAGAGGTCTAACATTTTAAAATGTGCACTTAGCTACAGGAATTTTGAAATTTTAATCTGAATTTTTAAAATTAATAAAAAATCGTAAAAATGAATATATTAACGCCGTGAGATAGATTTAATACTACATTCTATACACCTGTGCAGTGCGGGTTAGTCTAGCCATTGTGCACGAATATCTGTACCTAGAAGACAGACTTTTAAAATTTAGGCCCCCCTCAACCCACCAGCTCCTATTTTTACCCCTTTTTTGCTATATTAAGTTAAGTTTAAGTTTTAATCTTATTACTCTTATGCTCATTTTGCACTTTTAACTCTAATATAAGCTGGGTAATTAATGCAAAAAAGTGTAAAGAGTGCAAAAAGGTCAAATAGCCCAAAATAGCTAAATGGGGTAAAAAGGAAGACTAATCAAAAAGGTATATAGACCAAAAGGACAAAAATTGCAAAATTATCCAAAAAACTAACCAAATAGGGGAAAATGGCAAAAAGGGCACAATATAAAATAATGGTAAGAAAGGCAAATAATATTTAATTAAGATAAGAAGGTTATAAAGTTTAAAAGCGGTAAAATAAATAAAAATGGTGGACAGAATAAAATGGCAAAAGGGAAAAAAATGGTAAAAAGGGCAAAAAAGAACAAAAAAGTCTAAAAGGTTAAATATTCTAATCGAGTAAAAAATGTTAATGGGTTTTAAAGGGTAGAAATGATAGAAAGGGTTGGAAGGTTAAAAAAGGTAGAGAGGGTAAAAAGAATAAATGGGTATATGGGTCAAAAATGTAAAAGGGGTAAAAAGGCTAAACGGGGTAAATGTGTTAAAACATGTACTAAATAGTTTTGATTGGAATTAATTAAAAACCTTTTTATCCTCTATGCACTGTTTACATATTTTAACCTATTTTCTATAAAATAATACCCTTTTTTCCCATTTTACACTTTTCACCCATTTTACTTACCCTTTCAACTTTTTTAAAAGAAAGTTTTAAATAATTTTTACCTTTTTTTCTCATTTGGTTCTTTTTGCACTCTTTACATGTTTTTAACCTTTTCCCGTCTAGTATTTCTCCCGGGCAAGGTCGGGTGCTCCAATGTTAGTTGAATAATAAACCATGCTTGTTAATTTCTCTGAGGGCTGTTTACTGCCAATCTTTCTATAGGGCTAGAGTAAGGATGAATGCCCTGTACCTGGCTGAGTGTGTGGGTGTGTGCGCGTGTGCATGAGTGTGTGGGGACTACAGCCCACATCCCCTCCCAAGGGCCATGAACTCCCTGCCCCTGTTGTATAGTGTACTAGCCCTACAGACGACATAAACCAGACCTTCTCCTGTGAGATTACACACACTTTATACCCGGGCACTACCTTGCCACCAGATTATATTAGCTGGTACACTCACAGCATCGTAGGTTGAGCATTCATATACAGGTCTAGACTATATTAGCTGGTACACTCGCCACATCGTAGGTTGAGCATTCATATACAGGTCGAGACTATATTGGTTGGCTGCATATTAAATATCAATCAATATTCATGATAAGCTCGAGGCTTGATTTTTTTTACGGTGAGAAAGTAAAAATTATATTTATGTTAAAAAGAATAAAGCATTTTGTAAACAAAATTATATTATATCATTAATATTGTTTTCTTAAAACTTACACATAAGTTAATGTAATATTATTATTAGCATTATTTACACTAAGAATATCTGTGCCATGAGCACATAGTCAAGGTAGTTTATTCTGGTTTGCTGTTGACGTGAACCTCGGGGTTTTAATCCCGGCCAAGTCATTTTCCCTAAATGGCTACCCACTATCCCCCTGCGCAAATGTGGGTACATTTAATCTACATTCTGCCTCTATTATTCTTACAACAATAACGTAATCAATATTCTACTCATACGTGCAATAGAATGGGTAGTTAAACGCGCGCTGTTACACTTTATCTGATATGACGTCACTTGACTTGTCCTGAGCTCTAGACTCTGCTAAGAGCGGAGGATGGAGGTGGTTGGAGGGGTATTGTAACTAACGTGACTGAGTGCTTAGTTTATAGAGGGGATTGTAACTAACGTGACTGAGTGCTTAGTTTATAGAGGGGATTGTAACTAACGTGACTGAGTATTTAGTTTATAGAGGGGGATTGTAACTAACGTGACCGAGAGTTTAGTTTATGGAAGGGGATTGTAACTAACGTGACCGAGTATTTAGTTTATGGAGGGTGATTGTAACTAACGTGGCTGAGTATTTAGTTTATAGAGGAGGATTGTAACTAACGTGACCGAGAGTTTAGTTTATGGAAGGGGATTGTAACTAACGTGACCGAGTATTTAGTTTATAGAGGGGGATTGTAACTAACGTGACCGAGAGTTTAGTTTATGGAAGGGGATTGTAACTAACTTGACTGAGTATTTAGTTTATAGAGGGGGATTGTAACTAACGTGACCGAGAGTTTAGTTTATGGAGGGGGATTGTAACTAACGTGACTGAGTGTTTAGTTTATAGAGGGGGATTGTAACTAACGTGACCGAGAGTTTAGTTTATGGAAGGGGATTGTAACTAACGTGACCGAGTATTTAGTTTATAGAGGGGGATTGTAACTAACGTGACCGAGAGTTTAGTTTATGGAAGGGGATTGTAACTAACGTGACCGAGTATTTAGTTTATAGAGGGGGATTGTAACTAACGTGACCGAGAGTTTAGTTTATGGAAGGGGATTGTAACTAACGTGACTGAGTATTTAGTTTATAGAGGGGGATTGTAACTAACGTGACCGAGAGTTTAGTTTATGGAGGGGGATTGTAACTAACGTGACCGAGTATTTAGTTTATGGAGGGGGATTGTAACTAACGTGGCTGAGTGCTTAGTTTATGGAGGGGGATTGTAACTAACGTGACCGAGTATTTAGTTTATAGAGGGGGATTGTAACTAACGTGACCGAGAGTTTAGTTTATGGAAGGGGATTGTAACTAACTTGACTGAGTATTTAGTTTATAGAGGGGGATTGTAACTAACGTGACCGAGAGTTTAGTTTATGGAGGGGGATTGTAACTAACGTGACTGAGTATTTAGTTTATGGAGGGGGATTGTAACTAACGTGGCTGAGTATTTAGTTTATAGAGGAGGATTGTAACTAACGTGACCGAGAGTTTAGTTTATGGAGGGGGATTGTAACTAACGTGACCGAGTATTTAGTTTATGGAGGGGGATTGTAACTAACGTGGCTGAGTGCTTAGTTTATGGAGGGGGATTGTAACTAACGTGGCTGAGTGCTTAGTTTATGGAGGGGGATTGTAACTAACGTGACTGAGTATTTAGTTTATGGAGGGTGATTGTAACTAACGTGGCTGAGTGCTTAGTTTATGAAGGGGGATTGTAACTAACGTGACTGAGTGCTTAGTTTATGGAGGGGGTTGTAACTAACGTGACTGAGTGCTTAGTTTATAGAGGGGTATTGTAACTAACGTGACTGAGTGCTTAGTTTATGGAGGGGGATTGTAACTAACGTGGCTGAGTGCTTAGTTTATGGAGGGGGATTGTAACTAACGTGGCTGAGTGCTTAGTTTATGGAGGGGGATTTTAACTAACGTGACCAAGTGTTTAGTTTATGGAGAGGTTTTTAAAGTCGATAAAATAGCACAAATTTATTGATGTGGACGATGCAATTTAAATAAATATGGGCCTTACATTTGACGATACAGGGGAAAAGGTAGAAAGGCACATCACACACATTTTTTCATCCAATACCCTTAATTTTCTTTCAACATTATTTCAAAATTAAAATACAAATAAGAAAATTCTATTAGCGGTACCAGTGGAACATATAAAAATATCTAACCTAAAACAGAAAATGATGGTCCACCCGTTGTAAAGTTTCTGTCAGAACTAAACTTGACACCGGCAATTCCCTTCACGAACACGTAAAGCGTGTCCAAAACTGGCAGAATTAAATTGGCCTTAATAACATTTCGGAGGCTGATGCTATGAAGCAAAGATTTAATTAGATGTGTTTCATCATGACTTGCCTTCTGGCCGCTCTGCTTTGCGCCGGGACCATTTCACCAGGGTTCTGGGTAGGGGGACTGTGGGGGGGAGCAAGTAATGGTTTTATCAGGGGGGAGGGGCATTGCTTGAACGCCCTATAAGAGACTCTTACCAGCACTGCATATGAGGCGCGTCATTCTATTAGGATGAGAAATTTGAGTAAAAACTTTAGAGACGGATAAAAATGAGCTATGAAGATTTCTAGTGAGGTTGTTCGTTAGCTTTTGAAAAGTACTTAGCATAATAATATTTAGTAAGAGGCTTAGTTTGTAATTACTACAATCCAATCAAAAAATATTATAGTTGATTTAAATAAGAACTGCCAAAAAAAATGTATGTATATGATTAAATACGTATTAAAATAGAATAACTCATAAACACAGTTTTTATAGTAAACTAATAGTATTATGAAAAATACTTCTTTAATATAAACACATATTAACAGAGGCTAGGTTAACAACTATGCTCAAAGATTTCTGAGAAATTTCCATTAAAAATATTGACTATTCACACACTAGTTAAAATGTAGTTTCAGGTTCCAAATAAAATCCAAAATATAATAGTTATAGTAAATAAATTGGTACAAACACCAGGTAGATATATAAAGAAAGATTATTATGGTCTTAAAAACATGTATAATTATTGTTTTGGGCCCATGCATTACGGTATATGATGGTGGTGAATCTATAGCATTGAAGTTCTAGGAGTAGAACACTCAGATAACGAATGGATTAAATCTTGCTTCAAACATTTAAACAACTTATTTAGGTCCCTTACTACTGGTAGTCGTTAATATGTGGCGTCCTCAATATATAAAACATTTTCTCACCTCACACGTGTCTGTCTGATCTGAAATGTGTGCTTGGTATATTAGATAATTCAAGGGGAATAAAGTTAATCCAGCCGACTTAAATGCGAGCAAATCCACGTGAAGATTCTTGTATAACATATAGCAGTGTGACCATACATGAAAGGGAATATGTGAGACATAAATAATTTCATACATATGATAAAATTGTGTCAATAATTATTACAAAAAGATTAGGACCTTTTTAATGTGATTATTTTGTATCTTAATCGGCAAGAATAAGATCTTAAAATGTTTATTTATAGTTTTATAAGAACCAGTATATAATTGTGTTTATTTAATAATATTAAATTTTCTCGCCACAGTCCACCGAAAGCTTGATTTCTCAAAACAAATGGTGTGGACGTTAGATACAGTTAGTTTACTATTAGTCTTGTTCCGAGTAGGTAAGATTTAATCTCCTTATTTAAAATATAACTAATTGGATATATTTGTACCATAAGTGAATACACATTAGTATCTTGTATTTAGTTAGTGGAAGAATTTGTATGAATTCCAGTAATTTAAACAGTCGTATTGTAGGAGCTCTAAATCTCAATAAGTTACAAAATGCTTCCCAAAATTGGGGTTTAAATGTGTGTATGTCAATTTATATATATCTGGGACCAAATCTGAAACTGTTTGATGGAACTTGTTCAAAGTTTACATTTAGATGTGTATGGTCTAATATCCCGTCTAAATTGTAATTCTGATTCTAGCTCCAAAATTAAGGGTAGTTTACTAATGACTAATTTTTGAAAATTTGAACTATATTAAAAAATGCCGTACAATTTTGTTTATAATGTGTATCTGTGGAATGTTTTACCTAATAAATGAAGAATGTTTACGTTTATTGAAATGTAAACTTACAAAGGGGTAGTTTACTGATAGCTCACTTTTGAAAACCTTGTCACAAGTTTTAACAGACTTTATGAGATAAGTATTGATTATTGTGATGTACGATTAGTGGTTGCATGTGTTTGTTGTAGATGAGCCCTTATATATTCTACTCAGAAGAGTAGATGACACTATTCTATATTAAGAGTAACGCTATCACTAATACATTAGTACTAGTTCTAGTAATAGGTTTGTAGAAAAGAGAGGAAGTACTCTTGACACAAACACTAAGTGTAAGACTTTGCAATCCAAAACCCTCTCAAGTTTCGTTTTAGCTTAAAGACTCCTTGGAGAAAAAGGGCTTGGGCGTGTAGACTTTCTCGTGGTCTGGATAAGGGCCCTTTCCCTACCACGTCTCTCCTAGATTCCACTTCATCAGCTGTTTGAAAGTGTTTTAGGGATGTGGAGCAGGTCTCTGTGAATAATTTGTAAAGGCAGGGTTGGTAAGTGGGGAAGGAGTTGTTCTATGAAGACACAGAGCATTTTCGAGGTTCCCCTGATTCAGCACACTTGAGGGTAATAGCTGCTCTCGGCACAATCTAATCTTGGGAAAGGGGGAGGGACAGAAGACTTTCCCTAACACAATTTGACAGAGGGAACGTGCTAGATCCAGATTGCCTTCCACTTTAATTGTAACACTTGTCTGGGACATTGCTGAGGGCATCTTGTTTACAAATAAATACATTTAATATGTGTTTATATATGTCTGAGTGTATGCATAATACATATAATATGTATTTAGGGCGTTATTTTAATGTGCACTCTATGACCTTACTCTCCATACACGACTTACAAACTAACATCATTGTGGAAATGACATAGTAACCAATCAACTAGTCGTCACTTCATCTCCAGCTCTATGAAATCACACAATCACAAATCAATCACATCAATGACACATTTTTATTCATACCTGGAATAGAACACAAAACAAGAAACTACCGACTATGTTGATGTCTATTCTTTATTACATTTTAATCATTTTACTTACCAACAATTTATCATATTATTTATTAAATATTACAGACATCTCATTTAATGATGTTGTGCTTGCAAAATGATTAGAATTTTACCAGAGGTTTATGTGTAACTTTGAAATATTAGTGTTGTATAGTGCTTTTTATTTATTTTATTATTAACCTTGGATATATTTTATTATTAACCTTGGATATATTTGATATTTATGATTACAAAATATTTAGTTAAGAAGTAAAAAAATATATATCAAATGAATGTGTACTTGTATATTATTGACACAAAAAATTACTGTATTTGTGAAAACGAATGTTTAGCTATCCATGGATGTTGCTGGATGTATCTATTATCAGGGGGTGAAGGGGTACATAAGGTAAAGGTGGGTTGAAATAGTTTCACTTTTAATTAGAAAATACAAATAATTTAGTTCCAACTGAATAACACAAACTATATGACAAACGAATTACTTATTTAAGTCCTATAAGTTCCCTTAGTAAAAGAAGCGTAGATACAAATTTGGACTATTTATTTAAAAGATCAAATGATCACCACCTTTGAGTCAAGAGGGCTATATCATGCCAATAGTACAAATGCATATCACAAAATGGCTCTGCCTTAAAATATGAGTGAAGAATGACCCTGGGCATGGGACGACTCCTGGATAGTTCAGTTGTTGCCCAGGTTTCCGTTTTAAATTAAAAAAATATATTTAGATGCTGCTATAACCGTAATTAGCAATTGTAATAGCTTGTATATTTAATTCATCTTGAGATATAGACTATCAAACTTTGACGATAGTCACTAAATGTATCTTAGATCAATCTTAGCACCACGTCTTAGTACCCGTTTGGGTTATACAATATGTATCTTAGCGATGACACCAACTACCAGAGGTAACAATTAGGGTTGGAGATTTGGGGGCCAACCAATCCCCCATTCAACCTGAACTGCTTGTTATTTCTAATATCAGGAGATTGGATGCAGTCCAGAGACAATGGCCAACTAGTTTTCAACCTTTATTGCGCCATCTACCCTTTTCACCACATTTCTGAATGCAAGCACCCCTCTCCAAGATTGTCTGACTCAAAAGTTGCATTTTGAATCATCGTAGATTTTTTTTTACACTCATGATGGTTTCCAAAATCAGTGAATAAAAACCAAGAAAATGTCAAACAAAACAATAAACATAATATTTTCACAAATTAAAGTGACTTTTTCTTCCCTTTTTATTAAAACTGTGATATAAAATAAAGTGTCGTGTCCTGAAGAAACGTGTGTAGAATTGTAGTTTGTAGAGAAAAACTTTTTTTTTAACAGTTTGATTCTTTGGTCCTAGTAAAACCCTAAAATTCCACCCTGGTTTAGCACTCCTAGATTAGACTGTACAGTTCCTGTTCCTTTTTTAACTGTAAGCAAAAGTTATTCCTAATGTCAGCCGAATATCCGTTGATCACTGCGGAAGAATTCCTTGTTGTTAAATAAATAAACAAACCAAATGATTATTTAAAATGTGACAGGTAAAGTGTTCTGTTCTGACAGACGAGTCCAGTGAGTGATGCTGTAGGTTAAGTCATCATGAAGTATGCCCAAGTCCAAACCACAGACGCAGGTACCCCTCCAACTAGATATAACTAAGATTTTTTTAAGAGGGGGTCTGGCATATACGAGTAAAAATAACAATACTGGTTGGAGGGATATTTGACTTTTATTCGAGTGGTAAAAACGGGTTATCTTGACTGTAAAATAATCCAGAGGGGAGGTAAGTAAATGTAAGTTTAGGTTAATATTCGTGTCTGTGCTTTTTCTAAGCGAACTTTCAAGTATTTTCTGAAGCATGAGGTATTCTCCACCTTATTAAATATATAGAAGTGTTAGAAAACAAATATTCGACAATATACATCCTGTGTCAGATGTTAACAGCAAATTTCTCACATGTATTAACTTCAATAATTTAAATTAGACTAAACTATATTTTCTTTTCCAAGATCACTTTTTAGACTCAGCGTTTAAAAAAAGAACATCAGAACCTCTTTATGTATTTAGTTCAAATTTAGTGGGAAGTCAGCTCATTGAGAGTATCTCTGGTGGAACTTTGTACAAAATGAGTTGGCAACACTGAGCGAGAGTGATTTGTCCGTACCCATTCGTTATTAGAAGCAACAGCTGACCATGCGGCGCGCGCACAATCTGCGCGATATTACCGCCATCTGGTGGCAGCCGCCGCCACCGTGGTAAATGACAATGACGGACGATGTGTTGTTGGAGAGAGAGATTTATCTTCTGTGCTATCGTCGCTAACCCTGTTGCTGCTTGTTTGGAACCACCTGCACAAACACACACACACACGCGGCCATTTTGTTTGATTCGTTCGACCTGAGAACTGAGGGATCATTAGTACATTTCTTGTCACCAAAAGTGTCCGGTTTTTTCAGTTCCTGTCCACTCGTGTCGGAGAACAAGAGAAGTGAACTGTGCGCTGAGCAAGAAATGATCGCATGGTTGTGTTAGTTCGATCACGACTGTCTTAATTCCATATGGAGTTTTTTATTATTTGGAATTTCCATCCTCTCACTAGTCAATATCCTCTCAGATAGCAAGAAGAGGACTATTAACGTTCACCTTAATGGTTTTCAAAAGAACCTTTAGTTATTTATGTTTTAAAAAAATTGTATAACCATTTTTAATCTATCTGTTAGCAAATTTTTAATATGATATATATATTGTTTGTGACTATATCTAATATTTTACTTGCTACCATATTTATTGAATTTATTATTATTATTTATGAGTACAAGCTCAATAAATATGTTAAAATAGTCTTGTAGCAATTAATAGTCTAAGAAAGGTCTACAACAAGGACCCTAGGACGTTTGGAATATTTCCTCTGAAAAGCGAACCGTTTGGACCAATCTATACTGGATGTTTGGCCCAGTAATAGTAAGTAAATGGGAGGTACTTTGGACCAACCTAGACAGGACCTTTACACTAAGGATGAGCCGAGTTCTTCCTTTCATTCATGCAGACCTAACCTAACACGATCTAATCTTAGGTAGTCCTCCAACCTAGCCTAACCATTAGTTACATAAACGTCATCTAATGTAACCAAACGTAGCTGTCAGACAAGTGAACAGACAATGGCTATATGAACACGAGAAGTAAACAAACACAAGGTAGGTTCAACAGGTGCTTTCCAACTGCGTCAAATGTCTGATGTGACACAATAATGTTTATTTTATTTCAAAAGTTTGTTTAGCAAGAGAGCTCAAATACCCCCCACCCCCCTCAACCTTAAAGAAATGTTAAAGTTATTAAAAATGTGCTTGGAAGACCTGACTATAAGAAGGCCACTGGCAACTCATTGTTTGTAATGGGATCTTGGATGGAGCACCATTGGACGGCCAAGCGAATACCTCTCACGACCTTGATCATTTAGTCACACACCGGCAACTGGTTAGTGCTGTCCTAGTTTTAGAAAAAATAAAACCAAACATCATTTATCGCGTGGCTTCTTAGCAATGATCCAAACATTCACGGGAAGAACTCTAAATGTGTCTCCCTGCACTATCCAAATAAATGGTGCGATACATCTCACGGACTTTCTCTCTAACTTTCCTAGATTATAACTATAGCTCGTAAGATATGTGAAACAAAGTAATATAAATTTTTATTGAAAATTAGTGGGGGGGAAAGAGAGCATCGTATTTCACTAAAGAGCATATATTTAGCAATATACACCGTTACAGAAACATATTATATATTCTGTGCATTTCCAACTCTCCATTTCGCAAAGCTTCGTTTAAAAAAGTATGTTTGCCAATAGCATGAAAAACAATTGATTATAAAAAACTTCATGGCTTCAGCCCAAAATAAAGCTATGCCAACCGATTTTATAAAAATAATATGATTTCAAATAAAAACTTATTACTTCCAAGTCCTAACATTTTTGCAATGATAAGTATTTCAGATAGTTGAGGGGATATGGCCAAAATGGGAAATTTCTGCTAATGTCAGATATCCTCAAAGTAGTTTTCACTCGAAACAGTGTCTAAATAAGAATTTTAATCAAATAACTATAATTAACTTTAAGAAACCTCTTTTTGGATTTAGCCCTAAAATAAACTATCCTAAATCTTAGGGTTGGATTGATAATTCCAAAAACCCATCTTATGAACCTCATGAAAGCCCTGACCCAAAGTTATAGATTGATCGATAGAATTGTTTCTGCTCTATTACCAGTCACATAAATGTAGACAGACTGCATGGTAACAATCCCTTTTTAGCGTTCAAGGGGTCATGAAACGTTTACATTCTTCAAAATTACCAGTTAAAGGGTTTTGTTTCCTCTCCTAGATGAGTCACTAGAAAGTATCGATTGGCCACAACTAGAGATGTAAGAATGATAAACATTTTGTAGCTAGACTCAAGACTTACCTTACATGTGTACCAGTATTGTATGACACCAGATGGCTACTTTCTTTCAACTTTACCGCTATCATTCTGCAAACACTCGGGCTACTAGGCAGTCAAGATAAGCTCGCGGTACTGACGACACATCCTGTTATCCAGTATTCAACTGTTCTCGTTTCATTTGAGCCAGCGCAACCATTCCAGAAACCAGACTGACCTTTGCTCAAACTCAACTCTGACTCTTAATACTTCACGTCCCAACATACCGCTAAGTTCCATCTACCGGAACACTGAGACCATTACTTACCGATGTGACGTAGATGGTTACCAAGGTTGGTTCCACTATGGTAAACAGTCTGTGCATAAATTATACTATATATATATTGTATGTAAAAGAACTATTAATTAAAAAACCAAAGACAAGTGTATTGTAGTTCAAGTGAACAATCTTGTGACATTAAACACTGGTTTAAAAACTTGTCCAGCCAGTGAAGTGTCATTTTATCCAAGTTTTCTGCTTGAATCTTGTCACTCTATAAAACAAATACTTGTCACTTTCATCTCTAAAAGACAAGTTAATTCACCTGTAATGACAGGAATTGTCCCTTTGTAAAATAGGCTCTGGGTTTCTCGTTCTCTCTGGACTTGACTGAATGGCCGTGGGATGTTTAGCGTTTTATGTTGGTCCAACAAAGCACACATTTACTTAATAATACTGGGGCAAACATGCAGTACAGATCTGTCCGAACTATTTTTTGACGATTTATTTTTCTTATAACTTAATCTTAAAGCTAAGATGGATGTTTATCATTAGTTGATAGCATAAATAAACTTTAAACACACTTTTATTAGACTCTCCCATTCTGAGTTTCATCATTTTAACAAGTGCAAATTGGGGGTTGGCCTTTGTTATCTTACTATTTTTATGTACGTTCAAATATTTTTTCTATTTGGCTGACCATGCAAAACATTGTAAAACTATATTTTATATATTTATCACAGATATTATCTTTCAATGTTTTATATAAACCACTTTTTAAGCCTATATAACACATATTTATTATAAAAACAAGTTAATAGAACCTTTGCTTTATATATGGATGGATGGTTCGGTATTGCTTAGTTTGGCTAACTATTGAAAATAAAGATATTCTGTATTTTAATTCCATTGAGTACTTACTTACTTACTTACTTACTTACTTACTTACTTACTTACTGACTTACTCCATGGCACTAGGAACTCGGAAGTTTATTGCAGCACTTACAAAGGTACGCCACCTATTTCTATCTTGAGCTAGTCCTATTCGAAACGTGAAGGTGGGAATAATTGATCTCCTTCAAAATACTTCCATGGAAATTCATTCAATTTGGTTGATGAACAATTCGTATGAACGTTGCGGAGCTTTCCGATTCAGATCAGAGGGCAGTAGCTGTTGTCACACAGGAAAACTCATTCTTCCATAGCTCTGATCATGTGATCTAATTAAGGCATTGATGCTCAACATTCACGAGCTATCACAGAACTAAGACACTTTATGACAATCATGGATTACTCCTACAAGCTCAAGGACAGTCGCCTGATTGTGACCAAGTGTCTCTGAACGATGTCCAGACCAAAGTCCAACACTGAATGAACGAGGCAGCCAACTTAAATTGCAATGAACAACTCATGACTCAATTGACTGAAATTATTCTGTTAAAATAGTTTGGTAGAGGTTGTAAAAGAAATGACTCAAGGGATGAGAGATAAACCACAATATCAACAACGTAATTTCCATAAGTACAATATATTTATCAGGACAATAATACGGACCAATGCCGATACAACTATCTGATTTCTCCTTGGCTCATGATTACTCACTAAATATATTACTAATTTTGTTTTCCTTATCACGATATTGTACTAGTTTTGATAGTACATCAAAAACAAAATTTAATAATAAATGTGCATATCTAAAAAAAATTCGAATTGATCTATAAGTTATCCTAAGTTTCTAGCTAAGACATATTTTAGAGTAATTATATTGTTACAACATGTTACGTTGAGATAAAATTTCATATGTCATGTATTGTATTTCTTCTTTCTGATTTGGATTTAGTGAATTAAAGATTTTCCACTATGGTGATAAACTACACTTACTAAAATCCCGTAATTTATCGAATATTCAATCTCCGCAAAATCTATCTGTTCTATCTAGATATTGGAAATAAGGAGGAGAAAGTAGGGTTTTTTGCTCGAAGATTAATCCAAAAGTATTTTTCAAACATGATAAAGCGTTTTCTTTACCATCGCAAATTGACTCTTGGAACTGAAAGTTGTGAGATGGAAGTCGTGGAGGTGAACGAAAATACTTATTAAACGTAACATTAATATTATTTTTTTAAGAATCAATAATACTTTTAAAAGTCTGCTTAATCTCAATTGATACATTAAATCTACGAATCATTTTAACTATTTTCTAAAGTTAAAAAAAATAAGCTAACTATTCAAAATGTTTTTGTTCCTCTTTATATTTAAATCTTTACGAGACCCATTTAAAGAAAATGTAGTAAAATTCTTCTTTAATATATCAATATCCAAACAAATATAATAATGAAACTCCGTGGCAGTGATTTTCAATCGAATAGTCCTTCCTAATATAACCTGATCCATGAACCTATACATGTTTGTGTCACATTTACTTATCATTTAAAATATTTATTTGGATAGTGAGAATTAATAAAGAGCTTAGTAAATAAATAAGTTTCAAAATATGTATTATATTTGAGATATTTTTGGGATTGAGTTTAATAATTTGGATATATTAGGCTAACTTTTGAGATATAATACATAAAGCTCTCCATTTCCCTCAAGGTTGTGTGAATAGTTGCACTGAAGTGGCAGCCAAGTTGTGATAAACCTAAATATCGACTCACCTGGTGAGTCTTTGAAGGATTGACACAAAATGATCAAATGTTATAACTAGCATTTAATTTTCCAGGCAAATACCACTCCAAATAGCTTTTAGAAACATTACATTTTCAAAAATATGGGGAAGACAATCCAAATAACTTTTAAATAAGTAAGACTGTTGTGAAAAAGTATTCGAGCGGAAACTACTTTGATACATTAGAACTTAAAATAGATTTATGAAGGAGTATAATGTTCAAGAAATTTTCAAACGAGGCCTATTCCAATTATATTTTAGGTGATTCTAATTTTGAAAACCATTTAGTGGCTTAGGTCTCTGTAACCCCCTTTGTTTTGGGTGTTGAAGCCCAGCAAAGAGTCTGAGTCTTCTATTTCTGACTGCACCCACCAATAGAATATGTTCCCCTTGCCTTGCCCCTGTATGAGTGGGTCTATCCTTTCTGACTGCACCCACCAATCGAATATGTTCCCCTTGCCTTGCCCCTGTATGAGTGGGTCTATCTTCACTTCATGGTTCAGCAGAACGTTGGACACATTGGAACCCATGTTTTCAATGTCGTCCCAATGTTAAATTCAATGGCTGAAACTAATTAGTCTATTGTGTTTATAGGTATACCATGGTTAGCAAGTTCAAACAAAGTCTATTGTGTTTATAGGTATACCATGGTTAGCAAGTTCAAACAAAGTATATTGTGTTTATAGGTATACCATGGTTAGCAAGTTCAAACAAAGTTTTTGAACTAGATAAAACATTTTATTTTTTGAGGTCCTAAATAGTCTTATTTTTCCTAGCATCACGTCTTACTACCTATTCGGTTTGTACTCATACGTACTAATTAAGCTTATGAGTTAGGGATGAGGACTGCATAATTTAGAGGAAATGAACCAGCATTTGCGTGAAGGGAGAGTGGCAAATTGTTTAGGAAAACCCCCACTCCATACACCCAATCAGGATTCGAACTACAATCTCCCTGTCACCGACAGGCTAGACTAACACAATAATGACGCCTTAGACCATAATGCCATCGAATCAGATCCTTTGTGAATAAAATTATTTGATGTAATAGGGGTCAAGACAAAATGTGTTGACATTTGACTCTAACTCCCCCCCCCCCCCAATTAGTTCTAAAAACACACAATGTGTTGACATTTGACTCTAACTCCCCCCCCCCCCCAATTAGTTCTAAAAACACACAATGTGTTGACATTTGACTCTAACTCCCCCCCCCCCAATTAGTTCTAAAAACACACAATGTGTTGACATTTGACTCTACCTCCCCCCCATTAGTTCTAAAAACACACAATGTGTTGACATTTGACTCTACCTCCCCCCCATTAGTTCTAAAAACACACAATGTGTTGACATTTGACTCTACCTCCCCCCCATTAGTTCTAAAAACACACAATGTGTTGACATTTGACTCTACCTCCCCCCCATTAGTTCTAAAAACACACAATGTGTTGACATTTGACTCTACCTCCCCCCCATTAGTTCTAAAAACACACAATGTGTTGACATTTGACTCTACCTCCCCCCATTAGTTCTAAAAACACACAATGTGTTGACATTTGACTCTACCTCCCCCCCATTAGTTCTAAAAACACACAATGTGTTGACATTTGACTCTACCTCCCCCCATTAGTTCTAAAAACACACAATGTGTTGACATTTGACTCTACCTCCCCCCCATTAGTTCTAAAACCGACGGACAGCTCCACGCAGGGACGTTATGAGCCCAAAGTTGGTTTCAGTTGTATGAATTTCTGTTCTACAACTCTCACGCCTTAATGTTAAAAACTGTCACAAAGGTTTCCGGTCACATATTAAACCCCTATGCTGTAGGCAATCAAACATCACAGTTAACTCACTCGAAACCATCTAGAATGCTCTATAGAGTAAAGCTCTCTAGCCGATCAAGAATGCACTCAGAAATACGATCAATGAGTAATCTTCTGTGGGAAATGGATCCAATTACCTGTTCATAGTTCCTCAACATTGGAACAAACAGATGCGCGGCCAAGTGGCGGAACCTTTGATGTATGAGTGAGACAGAGTATTCCACCATTGTTGTGCCACCTTAAGGTCAGGCCCATATGAAACGAAACAAGTACAATCTATTCCTTAATATTAATGAATGATTAGAGCATTGGTGCGAGAAGTCAAAGGTTACAGATACTATTCCCGAGATGTATTGTCGTTATTAATACATGATATAGAATACAAGTTGGCTGATGGTCAATAACCATAGCTACTAATCTAGAGGACCTGGGGTCGACTCCCACTGTTACCATAGGCATTTTTATCATAGGGTAATTATTCCTATAATTACCTTGGTCGGGATAGTAAGCCTTAAGTTAGGTTTAGTACTTCCACAGGAAGCACATAATCATCATTATTATAATTACATCATATTATTGAGACGAGATAACTTCACCTGCATGGTACCCTAGCCGACAGATCCTGTTGGTACCCTACATCAGAAGACCAGGCATGTCTAGTCGACAAACCCTGGTAGTACATTCTGAGAAAGAAACTAAAAAAAAAGCACAAATTATTTATTCCTGAATGAAAATGTTAAGGCATTGAGAATCAAAGATGCCAGTAAACAATTAGGAAGAAAACTAACTAATAACTATTTGCATCCGGTCCAGATTATCATTTACATATATGTTTGAGGTAACTGCAGGTATAGTTAATAATTTAGTACAGAATAAATTTGAACAAACAATACTTAGTACACCTACCCGGGACTCAAACCCACAACTTTAGGAGTGACATACCTTTGCTTAGTGTTCATATTATTTGTCAAACAAAGACAGAGCCTACTTGTACTACTTCAAAACAAACTATCAAAACGTTTATATTTATAGCACTTGTAGATCATCTTTTTACCAAAACGTAACAGTCCTGGCCTAAATTAATCATTCAAAAAGCGTTATATTATAATAGTCTTTAATCATATTTATCTTTGTTTAGAGTTGTATATCTTTGGCCAATTATAATAAACATGTCGGGAAATATGTGACAAAAGTTTACTATTTATTTGTGATTGTAAAATAATTTTAAATACTTGCATTCATTAATGCTTAAACTAGCAAAAAATAATAAATGTATTCACTTATTCTTCCACAAAACCGAAAACACTTTTAAAAATGGTTGCCAAATTAAATTATATATTACTAACTTTGTAGAGACATCAATAACTTTCTCAAGAAACTGAAGCAACCTATTTGTTTACTTTTTTTGAGTATGCCTTCCTTTTTTAAGTTAGTTTGTAAGTTGAGACCTAGACAAATCAGACATAATATCACTTGCTATCTATTTCCCCTCAATCTTGACCAATGAGTTGTGCAATAAAGTCACGTGTATCAGTGGTATGAGAAGCGGAGGTACAGCCCAACACTGAGAAATACCGCAACAACTTTAAACTATCATAAAACTAGTCGTAATATTCTTAGCTGTAGTTTGAATCACATTTTAATGGCAGGTTCCGGTGACTATGTTTGAGTCTGTTGATCTTCACAAATGATGTATAGTTCGGATTGTTCATAATGGAATAGCATGTTACACTATCCCTTTCGTTTCTGATGTAATGTTTATAAACCATTTATTCAGCTATACAAAATAACTTTTTTATTTCCTACCGGTTGTTTATAATATCTCTATACATAAGTAGCAATTGAAAGCTTACTTCCCAAACGAAAATAAATCAAAAATGGATTCCCCAATTTATAAAACTCTACCCAATTCAAAGCGCTTATACAAATATCAGTAGAAACTAATGTTTCAAAGTGTACTTAACATCAAACTAATAATCAGTCATGTAGCTGTAATGGTCTTCAGAACTGAACGTTTGTTGGTATTGTAAACATAACTAATTAGTTGTGTTCTCATTTTAATTTACTAGCAATTAAAACATATATACTTGACTGGTATATGAAGTATAATGAAGTATCATATAGAGCTTAGACTGGAACATAACGTCACTGGTATTTATATACGTTTATTAAGGAATCTGATATCTGTCATCCCAAGGCCACATGAAACCTGTCAGTCCACCCCTTACTAAAATCAGCTCCCTGGGGAGTCCCTTTCATATATTGGTGTTATAAATGTAACAAGTGAAATCAAATAACATCACTTGCTTCTTTTAAATACTTTTCAACAAAAGGGAAACGTTGTGCTGAATGGATTATAATAATGTAACTGATTATAAGAAAAAGTTTACTTTTCTCTACGATTGTAAATGTAATGTCAAATACTTCCTATAAAATAATAATAATATAAATAGAAACAACATTTATCTAAAAAAGTAAAAAAATGCTGAGAAAGAAACCAGTGTATTATTTTTAATAAATTATTGTAAACATATTCTATGTATTTAGTTAATTGAGTCTCATATTATTTTATCATAAAGATTGGCCTTCACTGTAATCCTTAACTAGGTTTCTCATTCGTTCTTGGAGTGTGTTTTCCCAGTATAAGTAAGTTTGTAAGTCGTTTAGTGACTGCATTTAAGGAAACATTATTTAAATGTGTGTTACAAAATGCGATCAGGCCCCGTCGCTTGGTATAATATTCCCCCTCGTTAATTGGGCAGGCAGGCAGGAAAGTGACAAGTGAGTGTTGTAATAGTGGTAGTTGGGAGTCCCAGAAAGAACGCAGCAATATGCGACTAGATTTATCCGCGACGAGTGTTTTAAATGGCTGTTCGTTAGAAAGTAGCAAAGTGTTTAACTCGCTAACGAGGCCATTCTTTCATGTCCTCGCCATCAATTCTTGGTCTTTTCTTGGCACAGCCGACCGGGAGGGCAGGATTATTGCCGAGGTCCAGGAAAACATTTCCGGACACACGCTCTTTCTTTTGTTCAAATGGATACTTCTACTCCTCGGTTTCTTTTTCCATCTCGCTCTGAACAAAATTAAAGACGTGTCATAAACATGTCAGAAAATATGATGAGGGTCTCTAAATTGCTGAGGGCATCAGTCTGTTTTTTAATTTCCTTATCTTGAACTAAACGTATATGAAACTATAAACAATTTCTTCTCATATTATTTACAGATACTTGATGAAACATTTGAAGTATTTATTAAAACGTAACTAACTTGGATTGTAGTTTAGTTGACAGTCATTGCATCTACATCCCAGGATTTATCCTAGGTCCTTTGGGTTTGTACAGTCCTGACGATAAAAAGTAACAACTTTACACGTCTTCAGTACCATTCTAAGTATGTTATTATTGGTGAATGGACGAACACGTTAAAGTTGCGTTGACAATGTTTGCCGCCTGTGTACCTGTACATATTAGTGGCTAGAGGGGGACATAATGGGGTTCGGATCTCAGCTGGGTATACTGATATGCTTTTATTAAGAGGCGAACCATTCCAACTCCATGCCAATGCGGGAACATTTCCTCTAAATTATAACTTCTGTATCAATATATCATTATTTTTAATATGTAGCTAGCCAGGTTGGGTATTAAGACGTAATGCAACCACCAAATTTGCTCCTGACCGCTTCCTTTGCTTAGTGGTAGTTTTCAACCATAAGTGTAGAAGCCACTAGTTCGATTCTTGGTAGTCTTGACGAGAGCTACTACTTGTATATGTTGGTAACACAATATAATACTTACTATCTAGGTGTTAGGGGTAGGTGGGTAATACCGGGTGTTAAGGGTAGGTGGGTAATACCGGGTGTTAAGGGTAGGTGGGTAATACCGGGTGTTAGGGGTAGGTGGGTAATACCGGGTGTTAGGGGTAGGTGGGTAATACCGGGTGTTAAGGGTAGGTGGGTAATACCGGGTGTTAGGGGTAGGTGGGTAATACCGGGTGTTAGGGGTAGGTGGGTAATACCGGGTGTTAGGGGTAGGTGGGTAATACCGGGTGTTAAGGGTAGGTGGGTAATACCGGGTGTTAAGGGTAGGTGGGTAATACCGGGTGTTAGGGGTAGGTGGGTAATACCGGGTGTTAGGGGTAGGTGGGTAATGCCGGGTGTTAGGGGTAGGTGGGTAATACCGGGTGTTAGGGGTAGGTGGGTAATACCGGGTGTTAGGGGTAGGTGGGTAATACCGGGTGTTAAGGGTAGGTGGGTAATGCCGGGTGTTAGGGGTAGGGGGTAATACCGGGTGTTAAGGGTAGGTGGGTAATACCGGGTGTTAGGGGTAGGTGGGTAATACCGGGTGTTAGGGGTAGGTGGGTAATACCGGGTGTTAGGGTAGGTGGGTAATGCCGGGTGTTAAGGGTAGGTGGGTAATACCGGGTGTTAGGGGTAGGTGGGTAATACCGGGTGTTAGGGTAGGTGGGTAATGCCGGGGTGTTAGGGGTAGGTGGGTAATACCGGGTGTTAGGGGTAGGTGGGTAATACCGGGTGTTAGGGGGTGTGGGGGTGGGTAATACCGGGTGTTAGGGGGTAGGTGGGTAAATACCGGGGTTGGGGTACGGTGTTAGGGGTAGGTGGGTAATACCGGGTGTTAAGGGGTAGGGGGTATAGGTGGGGGGGTAATGCGGGTGTTAGGGGTAGGTGGGTAATACCGGGTGTTAGGGGTAGGTGGGTAATACCGGGTGTTAAGGGGTAGGTGGGTATGGGGTTAGGGTAGGGATACCGGGTTAGGTGGGGGTGTTGGGGGAGTGGTAAGGTTGGTGGTGGTAATACCGGGTGTTAAGGGTAGGTGGGTAATGCCGGGTGTTAGGGGTAGGTGGGTAATGCCGGGTGTTAGGGGTAGGTGGGTAATACCGGGTGTTAAGGGTAGGTGGGTAATGCCAGGCGTACCGTCCTAGGTTAGTCTAGATTCTGATTCTGGTAAAATGAACACTTTAAAAATATCTAGCATAGATGTTTGTGTTCAACATCAATAACATTTTAAAATATTATAGACGGTGATATTATCTATCATTAAGGACAGCTGTATAGTAGTTGATCTTACATGTGATTATATGAAAGTAGTTCTAGTAAGGTTTGTAAGTGGCAAATACAGTTCTTCCTAAATACTTTGGAACATTCTAACCCTCTAAACAGGGTAGAGTACTCTAGTTCTTAATATTTGAAAATATCACCAAATAATTCAAACATATTAGGTGAGCGATTTGAGCTAATGTAATTTCCAAACCACAACATTCTACAATTTGTTATTTTGTAGTTATCAGACTATTGAACACCACAACTGTTTTGTAGCTCGTTGGGACACACTCCGTTTACCCTGAAGGGTAGCAATCCTACCTTGACGGGTTACACCATGATCATATAAAGCTATATCATAGTGCAATCAAGTGAGGTAATATTGCTACCATTCAGGGTAAATGAAGGATATACAAACTCGTGTACAACTCTGAACACTTTTAGAACCTTTCTATAACTACTTTCCTATCTTTTTAAAATATTTCTGCTCACCCTGGGCACGTTTAACGATATGTAACATTTATAAATTAATTAGCTGTCATTTATGAAAATGAATATTTAATGGTATTTTTAATTGATTTTAAATATAGTTTTCTAATTATTATTTTATTTGAATTACTATCCTCGCAGTAAAATAACTTAGTATTTAGCTTTACTAAATTTATATTTTATTGAATGTACGCAGACTTACGTTATACTACAATATAAATTTGAACACGAATTCCATACTTAAAAACGTACACGGCTGCTTTTGAACATGTTCTACTAAATCCCCCCCCCCCCCTCTGAACCCCCCCAGAAGATGAATGAGGGCAAACATCCGCCTCGCTAATCTAATACAAGGGCTCAGATATTTCTCCTCTATCTTCTGGCAAACACTCTTAAAAACACACAAACATCGCCAGGCACGAACTCGCGACTCTTATAAATGAAGGTAATTTCTCAGTTCGTCTCGCCTTCCAGAAGCTTCTCTTTATAGTTCATGAATTTGCCGGCAGGTTAATCTCATGCTACTCCATCTTCTACTTGTCGCCCTCTCACGGTGATTAGAAAAATAGCGGGCTGAGCCAAACTAAGATTACAGCCATCTTTCTCTTGTATTGGGGAGGAAGAATCCTCCACTAAACTTGAGAGACGAGTACTTTCTACCCCCCCCGGAGACAAATTAATTTCACTCCTTCCATATTATTAAATCAACTGTAGCCAAGGACAAGAGGAATACGCATCTTACTCAAATTATTTATTGATTTCATTAAAATAAAAAATGTCCTCCAACCTTTTAAATATGATTATATGATTTTTTTTCTACGAAAGGGAATGAATTAATTTAATTAAAATGATCAAATGAAAAATCAGATTTGATTTTATGAAATGTGTGTTTTTTAATCAAATATATTTTTGTTTTAGCACCTTCTCTGGTTAACTAGAAGATTCACTGTACTGGTTTACTGATGATCTGATATTCTTCCTTCCAAACCCGGTTAGGTATAATCAGAGTATTTTTACTTTAGTTATTTTTCAACATTCTCTTCACATAAAAAGGGGGTATATTTCCTCTATATTTCATCTTCCTATTTACTCTATTAGTGTAAATACTTGGATAACTCAACTGGAAAAAAATAATAAAAGGTGGAAACATAGCCTCGCCATTAAAGCAGTATTATTATAACTAATATTCCCACCAAATATTGTAATATCCATGGTAAATAAACATCAATTATAACACAGAACTGTGAACACTGTGCAGCGTAGGGTCGTTTTAAAACTCACGTCGAGCCCACCACACATTTTGCCAACATCCATAGGTAAAAGTGAATCCTTTCACACAAGGTGAACGCGCTTTAAGGTCTCAGCACACCAGCGCGGTGGCGATCAGATGCAATCTATGCTATCTTATGGACGTGCATAGACCGGCAGTGGATGGGCGGGCAACATCGTGGCCAGTGCAGCGTTCTACGTCGTGGTGGCGATCAGATGCAATCTATGTTATCTTATGGACGTGCATAGACCGGCAGCGGATGGGCGGGCAACATCGTGGCCAATGCAGCGTTCTACCTCGCGGTGGTGATCAGATGCTGCATGTCGAGTTAGGCTGTCTAGCTGTCTCTATCTTTTAGAATTCACAACCAGTATTTTAATTAAAAAATTTATTGATTATACATGAAGTTACTATTTTGATTTGTCACGCCCTGACTAGAAATTTGACTAAAAAATTTGGGATCAAATGGGCAGATCTATAAAGATACTTACACTTTTTTTAGATTATATTTTTTTACATTTTTTAGTAATTTCACACAACCACAATAGTTAATAATTTCCTACTATCCCTAATGCATGATATTTAAAACTGTAATTATGCTTAAAATTAAGAACTTTCTTCTAAAAAACCGGTATATTGCATAACTCAGCTTAATACACAAGCTACAAACGTAGATATATGTATTTATTTAGGACTTTCCTTCAGTCCACAGTTATTGTACATATTCACACATATACATTGCATTTATCATTTCATTCATTTGAGATTTTTAACGTGCACTTTGATAAACTGACTGATTATATCAGTCCGCGACCTATACACTAACTTAAATTTATAACAGACACAACATCCAGTCCCTGCCCGGTGATCCATCACTGTTAAAGGGTAAACCCGCATTCCACCAACTATACATTTCTCAGCAATTTATAGTGAATTAATTTATATGGCCAGAAGTGGTTTTAGGTAGTTTCATAATTTATGTCATTTTTTGAAAAGTTAATTATCTAGAACTAAAATGGGAAACAATAACTCACGACTCTATTAAAGTTTGATCCCCAAACGTGCAACAGGCCGACTACTGGATAGTTCCCAGCCAGGTATTTAATGCGCTACACTATATATTTACATATGTATCTTGATCCCAGAACATGTTTGTTTTAATACAGGGAGGATTGTTATATAATGCACGTCTCACTGGTACGTCTTAGATCGATCCACCTTTACATTCTATACGAACCCCCCGGGTTTGAAGCTGTTCGCTTCTGTTTCAGAGCCTACTCCTCAATGATTAGAAGAGGGGGGAGGGGGGAAAGGGTTTAAAGGGGAGTTTACAGCCCGTCAATCGGTTGCTCAGACATGCCCCGCTTGGAATGTCAATTAGGGCTTGTGGTCTTCCTCTCTCCCCACCCCTCTTCAGGGACTCCCCCGAGCCATGCCACAACACGTACCGATGTTCTGTAGCCACCAGGCTCTTGTCTCTTGGCTGGATAGGTCCTGGGTTCTATGCTAGTACTTGATTGAACATCATGTCAGATCATTAGACAATGTGTATTGTCTTCAAGGTCGGTAATTGCAGCCTCCGTTGTCATACAGCTTTCAATATACTTACCTTGTCATGTTTAGCTAACTTCTGCCCTTATTAAATATAATTATAAAACAATGCGATTATCACTCTATAAAACCTTGCATGTAGACATTTAAAAGCTCTTAAAACTATGAATCCAAAAAAATTAATTATTAATAAGTACTCACATTGTTATCTAGTTATTATTTTAATTAAAATTGTATGATTTTTTATGTTTATATCTTGTTTTTCTTTTGGATACAGACCGTATGAAGCAGATAGTTGGGTACGGACCGTATGAAGCAGATAGTTGGGTACGGACCGTATGAAGCAGATAGTTGGGTACAGACCGTATGAAGCAGATAGTTGGGTACGGACCGTATGAAGCAGATAGTTGGGTACGGACCGTATGAAGCAGATAGTTGGGTACAGACCGTATGAAGCAGATAGTTGGGTACAGACCGTATGAAGCAGATAGTTGGGTACAGACCGTATGAAGCAGATAGTTGGGTACAGACCG
The DNA here is from genome assembly GCA_033556935.1 of Timema podura. Taxonomy (NCBI): domain Eukaryota; kingdom Metazoa; phylum Arthropoda; class Insecta; order Phasmatodea; family Timematidae; genus Timema; species Timema podura. The sequence continues at coordinate 11,745,374 of JAVRXN010000007.1, read as the reverse complement.
TATGAAGCAGATAGTTGGGTACAGACCGTATGAAGCAGATAGTTGGGTACAGACCGTATGAAGCAGATAGTTGGGTACAGACCGTATGAAGCAGATAGTTGGGTACAGACCGTATGAAGCAGATAGTTGGGTACAGACCGTATGAAGCAGATAGTTGGGTACAGACCGTATGAAGCAGATAGTTGGGTACGGACCGTATGAAGCAGATAGTTGGGTACGGACCGTATGAAGCAGATAGTTGGGTACGGACCGTATGAAGCAGATAGTTGGGTACAGACCGTATGAAGCAGATAGTTGGGTACGGACCGTATGAAGCAGATAGTTGGGTACAGACCGTATGAAGCAGATAGTTGGGTACAGACCGTATGAAGCAGATAGTTGGGTACAGACCGTATGAAGCAGATAGTTGGGTACGGATGCAAATAGTTGTGTTATATTATTTTTGATAATATTTGTGTTTTTTGAACTCTTTGTTTCTTGTAGAAGTTGTCAAAAGCTTACATACTTATTGGTCAAATGTGTAGTAAAATGAAGTCTCAAACATTATAAAAACTATAATGTTCATTTAAACTTACACTTGTCTGAACTTAATATTACTGACAGACTTATTCAAATTATTATTGATACTTACAATGATGTAATTTTACTGATTTGAAGAACTTTAGTAATTTTTACAGTAAAAATTAGACACTCAAAGAAAATTGGGTGTTAAATATGTTATTAAATGTTATTAAATCAGACATTAACTTTCAATAATGGTACTAAGTGACAGATTTCCAAATGTAATTATAATAGCTATAGTTCAGATATGATTTGTTTAACTAATATCCACCCTGTAGCAATATTACCGTGCTTTATTCTACTATGGTATATCTTATAAGTTAGGGTCATGGTAAAATTATTTCAGGGTAAACGGGATATACACAACAGAAGACTATAATAAACTATTTGGATAAGTAGGCCTACTAATTAAGTTAATTGATATATTGTTAAAAATATGTCCAAGATGTCCATCCTGTGAACTCTTGAAACTAGGCGAGTACAGTAAAGAGGTTGAAGAGATTCTACTGAAATAATGGTTTCATTTGGCGAAGGATTAAATCTAATAGATTTATTAAATTAGAAGAAAATAAACGTGAAAACTAAGATGAGTTTTGTAAAGATTATTTTAGTCTTATTATTTTAACACAAACCAATTATAGATTCAATAAATTTTTCATTTTTTCTTACCATTTTTTATCATTTGTACACCTGCTTTGAAAATTATGGTTTTTAAGAGCTGAATTTAAGATGTAATGATGAGTTTGCTATTTCAAAATAAATGCAGTTCCATTAGCGTGATGAAGATATGTCAAAACCATCCTACTAAAGCCAGCCGATATTTTAACGTTTAACTCAAGCCACCAATGGTATTGACGCCTAAGATTGTGGGACTACTTACTGATGCGTATGTTTAGTTGGAAGGTGAAGATAAGACTTATGAACATTTTAATCATCATACAAACAGTAGAAGAAGGATACGCTCTGTGTACAGAACAGTCATCTGTGATTATAACATTGAATATGTAAAAAGTCATAGGCTTATTCATTTAAAAAATTAGTGGTTCTTATAGAAAGTGAATAGTTTGTAAAAAAAAATTAAATTTAAAGATGTTTGAAATACGATTTATAAATACAAAGAGAAAAAAATTATTTAAAAAAATTCTCTCCAAATTACTTTTCCCCTTACTTGATATTTAAACTCTAATGACGTTTCATTTTACTCCCCATTCTTACATCTTCCAAGAACAGACGGAGTATTCTGCCTTCGAAAAGACCTCAAACGTGAAAAAGAGCCTGTGAGAATGGTAACAGAAAATACGATGCGTGTGAGAGAGAGAGAGAGAGTGGAGGGATAAAGAGTGGGTAGGGGACAGGGGAAGAATCGTTATTAAGCATATAAAGGGAAGCGGAGGAAGTTGTGAGCTGGTTAATTATGTATGCGTTTGATCGCAGAGTAAGGCGCAGCTCTAACAACACAAGTAAATACCGTCAAGAAACATTGCTCTGGTTCATCCATATCCCCTCTCACCCCCCCCCCCTCGCGCCAATCCCCTTATTTCATACATACTAAGAAAAAGCAACAGCTTATGAATATTTCATGACTTTTGCTGCAGTATTACTGATAGCATCACAACATATTTTCTAAAAACAAAATATGTTTCTTGGAACGTTGACACAATCTCTTACGTCCAATAGACTTTATACAGTTTGTTTTATTACTCGAATTTCAGATTAATATCTTTTTAGATCTACACACAAAATATGAACTATGGTTTCATCATTTCGTTAGGAAAACAATATATTTATAATTTGATCTATATCGGTGTGTACGTGGTCCATGGCATCAACCTTGTCTAGACTGGTTCTCTGGTGATGACAAAGTCCGGGTGTCTCTGGGACTATTGTTCATAATGATTTCCCCAGTCTCCCTTCTTGCAAATGAATGTATACTTTCTATAAATTCTACTTTACTCATCCCTACCTTAATATTGTGAGTTTGCAAAACGCTCGCATGGACTGTCGAGTTGTCTAACGCCTCACTGTTGCAATAGACAGGATTGCCAGTGATGGAGAGATCATGGTTTGAATAGTGTACTGAGGGGGGTTATTCCTCAATGGTTTCACACTCTCCCTCCATTAAAATGTTGATGAATGTCCTTTAAATACAACCTTATTAACCCCTAAACCAAGAGTGTATGTACCTGAACTAGTCCACCAAAATAAATACATAACGGAGCTTGGATGAGTAGTAAGTTTAATACTCAATGCATAGTTATTTTTTATAATTTGTAAAAGAAAATTAGTATTAAATGTGCTAAAATATACTAATTATTATATCCATCAGAACTTTAAAGTGTTTGAGCTTTTACAGAGTTTTTGCGACTATCACTGTGGCTGAATAATTTATAAGCCTTTTAAAAGCCAGACTGGGAGTTTTTTTAAAGTCTTAGCCTCACTTGTGTAGTAAGTTCAACACCGAGGTTTTTACTGGCTCATCCAAGGTCAAGGTATGAGAGGAATTATTTGGAGTAAGCGAATTTTTATTGATGTAAAAGAGTAAATGGGAAAACCAACCACAGTAAACGACATCAACAAACTAATATACATGAATCATCATCATCATCATCAACAACAACTGTTCCAGCCTGTGGCCTGGTCAGCTTAGTAAAATGGTTCCGTATCCTCTATCCAACCACCATTTCTCCCCCTTTAAACTCTTACATTCTTCTCCTCTCATTTGTACAATTTCTGTCATCTGTTTCCCCCATCTCTTTCGTGGGCTCCCTAGCAGTTTTTTATACATGTTTAATCTCCATCATTCTTATTTGTGTTCTCTCTTTTCCCATCCTCACTAAATGTCCATACCATTTCAACCTGACTTCCTCAAGTACCCCCTGTACCCCAACTCTTGACCTTACATCTTCATTCCTAATTCTATTTCTTCTGCTTTTCAAAAAAAAACTCATTTAATGGTAGTTAACTAAAGAGTGATTTTTTTACAATATGATTTTTTGAAAATAGCTTAAAATATTTCATTTAAAATTGGTATTAAAGGACTAATTTACGTTATTAATAATATTGTATCTTTATTTATCTAAAATAAATCAATTTATAGGTAGTTTACTTAAGACAGACTTTAAAATTATTTTTATTTTTTAAAAATTGTTCCTTGAGGATTAAATTAAAATGAGGAATTGTGAAGAGTTTTTAATTATAAAAAATAATAAGTTTTTATTTTTACGAATAACAAATAATTTCAGGGTTGCTAACAAATAACTTATTTTTGAAAGTCCAACCAACACCTTAGCTCAGTAGGTAGCGTGTCTTTCTACTAAGCTAAAGATCACGGGTTCGATTCCCGGCATGGACAAAATATTTATGATGGGTAAAATATCTGTTTCCCTTTTCACCATGAGGAAATAACGGCTGGGGGCTGGATGTTGTGTCTGTTCTAGATTTTTAAGTTCTTATGAATCATGTGCTGGTATAATCAGTCGGTTCACAGTGCACGTTAAATACCTCAAATCTAGAAATGTTCGTTTCTTGAAAATTTTAATTTTGTTAAAATATTTGAACAATTTAGTTTGAAATTTACGTATAACGAGTGTTTACTGCTAGTAACAAGATTATTTGTCAGTTTTTATGAGTAAAACATATTTTAGGGTAGTTTACTGTAAACCTAGGTTCGAAAATTATTTTGAAGCTCTAATACATAATACGAGAGTGTTTGTGCGAGTATATTGTACCATTTATTATATTTGTGCTTTTCTATGTATTTAGAGGTCTGTGTGATTTTAAAACCAAGTCAGAATTTAAATATTATTACTCTTTTTATTATATATATTATTCAAAAAGTTTATGATAAGTTGAAACAAAGAACAAATTTAATGAATCTAGCTTTGTATGCAATAAAGTTTTCTTCTAAAATTCACACAGCGAAATAAGAAAAAGATAAAAAAATTGTGACAATAAGGGAATGAATAAAATCAAATTAAATGTTTTTCTTTCTTATTTTAACGTGACTTTCTTACAAAAAAATAATTAAATCAATCGTGGTAAGCTTTTTTTGACACAAGTTGTGAAGAGGGAAGGAGTGAAGAAGTTGTTTCAATTCTTAACAGAACTTTGCCTTGTATTTTCCAGCAAGTGCGAGAGTGGGTTTTCTCCGTGCGGCAATGGTCACACGCTGTTCATTAACATGCCACACTGTGCCCTCCCCCGACGAATACTAACCCACGTCAGCACCTAATTAAGTTCTATTGAAGTGAGAGCAGAGCTCAGTCCTCTATAGTGGTAATAAAGTTACCTCACTAAATCCCTCCATCTGGCCCACAACACGGATATTGCAACGCACACTAAAAGACACTTGCATTTCTATCGCTCCTCAAGACGGAGGGAATATTTGTAAGGAAATACAAGGTCCGTTTATTAAAAGGTCGTGTCACGTCAACTTACTAGGCTGGTTTTGATAGTTATAAAGTGCTTGCCTTTAGAGTGTTTGTGGGCCGTGTTTTGTGTGAAAATAAACAATATGATAATACCTCTTGGGAAAATGCCACGTTAATCAAGTTTTTAATTTATCCAAGACTATTGTCGTTCAAAACTACAACACCAAAAATATGTTAAACTATTTTATATTTTTTTAAATAAACAGAGAAAACACCATTATTTGTACTGACCCGTTTATGAGATTTAATCAGCAGTGGTGGTCCTTGGATTGCTGCCAGGAACCTACCATTGTGTTCTTTTCTTCCTATATACCTATCGATTTGGCTAACCACACACACAATAGTTCCACAGGTAGTTTGTTCCCACGACTGAGTGAGTAGAGGTGTTGGATGCGGTACTAAAGGACACTTGTTCGATCACAGATCTTAGCGCAGTGATCTTCAACTTTTTTTGAATCAAGGGTCACTTTTCCCCCAGCTAAAGTGTTGCGGGCCACGCCTTACATAAAACATGTCACACATAACTTAATATTATGATTTCATGTTTGTACATTTGCACCCAATGTAATTTGGCCATATTGTTAAAATAACATAACATCTAAAACAAATCATATTAAAACTATGAAAACTAGAGTTTAAAACTAAGTTTATTATATAGAAAATAAATTTTTACCCATATTAAAAGGTGTTGTTAAAAATGCTTTTGGGTCTAACTATAATGAGATACTTTGCACTGTTTTTTCTTAGCTAATTTTTTAATATTGCCTTTAATGCCAGATCTACTAATTCTAAGGGGGCTTTTGAAGTGAGTGTCAGTCAGTTGGTTCCTCAATTTCGACTCCACAACGTTCATCCTTGAGAAAAGTTGTTCACAGCTGTAGGTACTGCCAAAGAGTGATGCTGTGAGCAGAGCATGAGTTTGGAGATTGGAAATTGTTTTTCTTCAACATATTTTGAGTAAAATGTCAAAACATCTACATTCATATATTTCTCTTTTCAATCTGTATTACACTGCAACTCAATAAGCTCCATTTGCACATTGCTCGGAACGTCCTCAACATCAACACTAAATGGAGTGGAAGATATGTTCAAGAATGGTGCATTGGATTTGAAATCTTGGAAACGCGTATCAAAATCGGACCTTAGATCAGTGAGTGTAGTAATGCATTTTTCGTTGTTACGAGCTTCACATTGTGATAGTGTTGGCAAGTGTGTTAATTCACCTTTTTGTAGTTGAACTTCCCACAGACCAAGTTTGTTTTCAAATGCCTTACTTGGTCAGAGAAGTTATGTACAAAACTGTTCTTACCTTATAGTCGTATGTTTAGGTCGTTTAGGTGCATAGAGATATCAGTCATCCATTCAGGCTCGTTAAACTGATGGACAGGCTTGCCCTTATTTGGCATGAATTCGCGAATTTCTTCCTTCAGGTCGAAAACTGTCTTCAGTACCTTACCTCTAATGAGCCAGCGAACCTCTGTGTAATAGAGTGCATCACCCTACTCTTAGTCCATATCCTTAAGGAATGTATTAAATGTCCTGTGGTTCAATCCTTGGGATCTGATGGAGTTCACTATTTTTGTTATATCTTTCATAACATCTTTGAAGCACACATTTTTAGCGCACAAGTTCTCTTGCTGTATAATGCAATGATATTGTATGAAATTGCCATTTTAACACGCAGCAGTACTAGATTTTTTTCGTATTAGTGCCACACCACCTTCATTTTTCCCTACCATTGCAGGAGCTCCGTCAGTAACTACTCCGGAGAGATTGCTTGACTGTAGATCGTATTGCTCCAAAGTTGAAGAGACAGCATTACATATATCACTGCCTTTAGTAGTGCCACTCATTGGGAAAAGAGCGGCCATTTCTTCTGTTATGGTAGAGTCATTGTGAATTTCCCTGGTAAAAATAGCCAACTGGGCAGTGTCTGTAATGTCAGTACTCTCATCGAGGGCCAATGAATAAAACACAAACTGAGAAGCGCGTTCTTTAAGTGTATTCTCAATGTCGCTCGCTAATTCTTCACTCCTTTTGAAAGCTAGCTTTGAAAACAAATGTTTTCGTGATGGACATACAACTTCAGCTGCCGAATACATACACACCTTTAAAAATTCGCCATCTGTAAATGGCTTTTATTTTAAAGCTATTTTCTCAGATATATTATAATTTGCCCTAACACATAATTCACTTTCAACATTTTTCTTTTTAAATGACGCTTATTGATATTGCAGTTTTTTCTTCAAATCGGTCACTTTATCTGATCTCACTTGCCCTTTAACTGATTCCATTTTAGATGAGTGCTTCGAGTCGTAGTTCCGCTTTAAATTGTATTCCTTCAACACCGCTACCGTGTCATTACAAAGCAAACAAACTGGTTTCTCTTTAATATTTACAAATAAATACAAGTCCATCCACTTCTCATTGAACACCCTCCTCTCTTCCCTAATTTCTCGTTTTTGCTTGTGCTTGCAGCCATTGTTAAAAAACTTAATACAAAAAATAATGTACCAAACAAACTACCACACCCCAAAGGCTGCCGTGTACTGAGAGGGGAGGGAGAGAGGGTGGCTGGAAGTCGGCCAGATGTTTGACCTTGAGTTTCAGTGTTGTCACGTGCAGCATTAACATCGCGAAAACTCCCAGACTAGAGTTTTAATCCTAAAAAATGTACCTTACAGAATTTTTAAACCGAAAAATTGTTGTATGTAAAATTGGTCTGCGGGCCGCAGGTTGAAGACCACTGCTTTAGTGCCTAATATAGCTCACATTATGTGTACGGGATGCCCAATCAACGGTCTGGTAGTAAAAGTTGAATCACGAGTGGAAGAACTACATTTGACAGTTCAAAAATATACAATTCTTCTTTCATGTAATCTTATGTTCTCCACCGGTCTGAACAAAATACATTACCTATAGTTGTATCGATATATTCTGTTCTTTCAATAAGTTAGGAAAACGCCAATTATACAATAATAATTTTTTGGGAAATATTATTACAATCGTTTGATAACACATTTTATTGTAGTATTAATATAAAAATAGTAAGAAAAAAAACAACTATCATGGAACAGGTTGATGGTAGCCACTTTCAGCCGATGTTTGCCAAAAAGAACCCTCCACTGTCATTTATCTCTCTTCTACCGTTGATAGGGTACAGCAAGCTTCCTTGCATGGTTCAACTAAGGGCCATAGTGTAACACGTCAAGGTGAACTAAGTTTCAGTGTAAACGGGTTGTACCTCATCACACAAGGACTATGGTTACTGTAGAGATGAGGAAAGCCTGAATGCGTAGTAAAAAGACATACAAGTGTCGTAATATACAGTAGTTGACGCTTAACAAAGCTTAAAGAGTTACTTTAATGAAATTAGCGAGAATGGCTTGCCAAATGAACAAATAAATGTTTACGTCTTAGTACTAACTAAGCTCCAAGTAAAAACTGTCATTTGTACCGGTATCTTTAATGTCTCTCTAAAACTTTATATTTTCTTCAAGACCATTAAGTGTTTACTTTGTTTCTTTATTGAAGTAATTAACCTTCATTATTTTACTAGCACACGACTTACCAACTTATTTAATCTAGGTTAGTACATCTGATTCTATAGTAGGATCATTCTTGTAGGTAGAGAGCTTCAGAAAATACGAATGTTTGTTCTTAAGATCAACATTGGTATAATTCTACTATATTATTATTATTAAGTTATTGATTTTGTCCATAAAAAGTGACAGTTTATGATATGACTTGACGTATGAATAGAATTATAAATAAGGCTTCTTCATTTAAGATCCCGACTGGGTTCAGCCAGCTAGTACCTAGGTATTTAAAGGTTAATTAGAAGGTAGAACCAGTAAACAAATGGTTAATACCTTCATCAACATAGTCCGATATTTAACCAAGGACTCATGGATTTGTGGTTTGCCATTTTAATTACTTTAGTCTTTTACACTTTTAATCATTTTGAACTCTGATCAAACCTGCCTTTGTGTGCCCATAGACGTCACTAACCCAATAAACTAGACTGCCTTTGACTGGGAGATCGGGCTTTGAATCCCAGTCGGATATACTGAGGGTGTTTCATCCTAAATGGTGTTACACTATCCTTCACTGAAAATGTGGTTAAAAGTCTTATAAATTCAACCTTATTCATACCTAAGCCCATAGCCTAATTAGTACATATGTGTATAGCCCGAATGGGTAGTAAGACACGGTGCTAATAAAATATAAATGTCTGAATGGTTACGAACATATTTGTTTGATTTATTTAGTTCCATACTTGATCTTAAAATGTCACAATTTGAAATAAATGCTTGAGAATGTAATTACCGGCCCGCCTTACCTCAGCAAATAGCCTTTCATGTCAAGCTTTAGAATGTAGCCTCGATAAATTGGCGGCTGAGCCTTTCATTCATAATTAGAAGCTCTTTCTCTGCCTTCCTCTCGAACAAAATGGTAAAGACACCTTTTTTTAGCAAGTATTTCTTTTGTTTTAAGTGTCTCCCCTCTTTCCCCTGCCCTATATTACACTTGGCTTGTCCAACAACGTGTTGGGGTAGTGGCGTGTGGGGTGCGCCCCGTGTAATCGGAAAAGGGTGAGGATAAGGTAACAGACTCGGTAATCATAGAGTTAGTTCAACTAGAGTTCTTGTTGCGCACCGCTACCCCCCCCCCCCCACCCCTCTTTCACGCACTTACCCTCTACAAGGGGCGTAAGACAAAGAGGGAGGGATAAAGCAATGGAAAGTTTGTAGCGTAAGAGCGTGGCAAGCTCCAGGCTATCAAATTGTGCTCTCTCAATTAGAGAGAATGTATTGTAATCGTTAAAAATATAGACCTCGAGATTACGATAAAACTTTAAGTTTCTATGCGTCCCCAAGTAAAAAAGTAGGTCTTGGAACTATCAAATAATCACTCAGACATTGTGTCGTGTCCTGCACATCTACTTTACTTTGCACTCAAAACCTCTTCACTGATTGAGCTGATATTTTACACGGGCATAGCTGGATCCTTTAGTTGACATACAGGATTGTTAAAATACTGATAGTGATTAACCTAAAACACCACAGTATCCCATAGCACCTCCAGACAAATCACCAGAACCCCTGGAAAGAGGAGGTCACCCACAATATACTTTCAATATTTACCTATTCATAAAAATGTGTATCCTTTTTAAAATACAGAAACTGATATATTTTAATTACTGACACACAACACTAGTTCAGATTAAATTTAAACTCCCTCTAAGCGTCAAAACAGAGTTTATCCTGTACTCGAGCATCGTCTAAGGACTAAATATCCTGACCATGTCCTGTAAGCCCATCTTAAGGTGCGGCCGAAGGGAGCGCGAGTAATTTTACAGTTTTTATAGAATTACACTTTTTGGTCAAAATAAATTAAGTATTTCTCCAGTAGTAGCATAGAGTTTGGTTTTCTGCACGTGCTAATTAATATTAATAGATTTTTAATATCTACCAAAGATGTCCTGAAATTTTGTTAAAACATTTTCTCTTTATTTAAAATGTTTTGACAAACTTCCAGGACACCCTTGACAGATATTCAAGTTCTGTTGATATTAGCACGTGCAGAAAACTAAATTCTATGTTGCTACTGGAGAAATACTTAATTTATTTTGGCAAAAAAAAATGTATGTTCTATAAAAACTGTAAAAATACTTGCGCTCCCTTCGGCCGCACCTTAACAGGGTGAATAACCACATTGTATGACACGTAGACTAAGTTTCAGGCTCACCTGGTCTTGTTTAACAGGGACTCAAACCCCAGACGGGTGTGTTGATGGAAGTTTTACCTAAATGTTCTCCCACAGTTCCTCCACGGATATACGGGCACATTCACAACACATGTTTTACCTAAATGTTCTCCCACAGTTCCTCCACGGATATACGGACACATTCACAACACATGTTTTACCTAAATGTTCTCCCACAGTTCCTCCACGGATATACGGGCACATTCACAACACATGTTTACCTAAATGTTCTCCCACAGTTCCTTCACGGATATACGGGCACATTCACAACACATGTTTTACCTAAATGTTCTCCCACAGTTCCTCCACGGATATACGGACACATTCACAACACATGTTTACCTAAATGTTCTCCCACAGTTCCTCCACGGATATACGGGCACATTCACAACACATCCTATCTTCCTTCACCCTACCTCGTTAGTGCAATATAAATGTATGTAGCCAGGATGGAATAAGGACAACTAATTGATGATATCTCTCTTAGGTGATTGAAACTTATTATGTTTGTATTGGAGTAGTTTTTAAACATATATTCGATTAATCTCAGGACGTATAACATTTTGTTTATTTTTTTTACTGTTTTCTTAGCTTAAATAATTTTTTAAGTTTTGAGCAGACAAAATTTTGCGATAGTAAGTGAAAACGAATACCATATTTTATTATAAAGTTACATCTGTAAATCACATATATGTTAAATAATCTCTAGGTTTAGCTCTTACAAGTTCACAGCACTCAATATATTCATTAATTTGTTAAATCCCACTCTTTTTTTATTTCTATACTTGTATGTCTACGAATAAAACGGGTTGATTGATTTCGTTCGTTTTTAAATTAACTTTTTTTTCAAAAACGAATGCAGCAATTGTGTTCTAAAATTATATATATATATATATATATATATATATATATATATATATATATATATATATAGTGTTTCACATGATTATCCAATTTTGTTTCGAAGAAAATGTATTAAAGGGTAGTTTACGGATAACCGATTGATTAAATTTCTGGTTTTTAATTAAAATATACTTTATGCGGAAGTGTGTGTACGATTTTGTAGTAACATTAAATTTTGATCGTGTTTGGTCCTACATAGCTTATGTCTTTTCGTGACAGTTTAATCTTATTGTAACTGGTCGCAATAAAGTCTGAAATACTCGCATTGCTGTAATTCGCACGAATGGTTCCGTAACTTCCCCTACTAAAGATCAGGACCAGTTCTAGATTCGCGGGAAAGATGATTCTACAATGGTGAATGGTGAGATCATATTCAAGATCATTATTTCTATTAGTAGTTATTATGATATGAGAATATTCTAGAACATAGTTGGGTATGATTGGGTAGGGTAAACCTTTTTATTGATTGTATTTTTGAGGTGGCAGGATGGACTGTATCACCACTTTGAGAGTTATATCGTTCATTGGATTTCCAATACATTTTATTTTGTTAAATTTTGTTTTGTGTTTGTTAAAGTTTCGTTCTCTTGTGGCTTCCAACAATAATTCATGGCCTACTCGGGGAACACCAAGGAAGGTGCTACTTTTCTCATGTTTAGTTTTTATGTCTTGCAGAAGGAAATGAGTAAGTTGTCACAGAATAAACACAAGAGGTCCAGTGATTGTTACGTAAGCCAATACCCAATTTATAACTGTCAAACAACTCCAAAGAACATTGAGAGAAAACTAGTCTACACAAGGAATCAAATATGTCCAAGGGAATATTAAGATGATCTTTTATTTCAACTATTACAATTAATACGATTACACTTCAAAGCATTGAAATTATTAAAAGTGAAAAAGGGTTTGAGAATTAGCTAGTACTCAACAATCTCCTGGCCAATTCATATCATCCATGATATTGGACAGCTGTTGCTCTATCAGTGACTGGCCCGTTTTTCTGAATTGGACAGCTGTGACTCGATCAGTGACTGGTCCGTTTGTCTTATTTGGATAGCTGTTGCTCTATCAGTGACTGGTCCGTTTGTCTGAATTGGACAGCTGTGACTCTATCAGTGACTGGCCCGTTTGTCTGAATTGGACAGCTGTGACTCTATCAGTGACTGGCCCGTTTGTCTGAATTGGACAGCTGTTGCTCGATCAGTGACTGGCCCGTTTGTCTGAATTTGACATTGATATTTCAGTTTCAAAGTCAGGTTGGACAAATGTTTGACTATAGATATAGGATTGCTATTATTTCATGGGAATAGTTCAAAGTTATTTAGACCAGTCCCTATATCAGTTTATTTAAACAGTTAGATATGGTAGTTAAATTATTCACAAGTCCATGATATAAGACTTGTAGTTCAATAGTTCACATGTTCACTTTCAACAGCTTTTAGTTTACCGGTTTCTATAAAATCACAAGGTTTGCCATCTGACGGGAAATAGTTCGTGGCGTAGGAGACTCAGCTACACTGAACTCATTTCTCCTTGTCTAGTTCTCTAATAATAGTTTATATACAAATATAGGCTTTATCGGTCAAATAATCTGGAGAGTATTGTATCATGTCCCATTGCCCTGATTTGGAATAATTTGCTTCAAGGAAGTGAAGTTGTTCAGCTATCTATGTTCAAATAATAGTTGAATTTGAACTATTAGTTCGTGAAGTGCATAGACTATCACTACTCGCTTTGCTTTCAACCTTCCTTGAAGTAACATATCATGGTGAAAGAGCGGGGCTCGTGGCCTACTTCGTCAGATTCCTGTTCGTCGTTCTTTGGTTTTCAGTAACAATAAAACATTTCTAGCGTCCCTCACAAGAAACAGCCCTCCTCTTTTCAACCCCCTCTCTTAGTAACTTCCCTTATAGTAAATCAAAATGAATGTTGTTTTCCTATGTGTAACTTTATGTGTGTTTTTTTATCCGTAGACTACAACGAGGGTAATGGAGAAACCCCATAAATTTATAAATGCAGGGAGGTTTTCTCCCTTTCTCTCTCTTGTGTGTGTGTTTATGTGTGTGTGTGCGTGTGGTTCCACTAGTTAAGAAGGACCACCGGAAATCCACGCACTGAATCTTTGCTCTAAGATCGGAACAAGCGGCTTTTAGATGACAATATCCTCCTAAGATGTGCCCTTACCCCTTTTCTTCTTTCAGCCATCGAATAAGATGAATGGTGCGTGGACACGGACCTCCTGTAGATGTCTGCTTGAGAGCAACAGACTGGCTCTTCTGAGAACAATGGCTGTGTTTCTCAGTGAGCTGTGTCAATACAGACAGTTCTCAGAGTGAGCTGTGTCAATACAGACAGTTCTCAGAGTGAGCTGTGTCAATACAGACAGTTCTCAGAGTGAGCTGTGTCAATACAGACAGTTCTCAGAGTGAGCTGTGTCAATACAGACAGTTCTCAGAGTGAGCTGTGTCAATACAGACAGTTCTCAGAGTGAGCTGTGTCAATACAGACAGTTCTCAGAGTGGACTGTGTCAATACAGACGGTTCTCAGAGTGAGCTGTGTCAATACAGACAGTTCTCAGAGTGGACTGTGTCAATACAGACAGTTCTCAGAGTGAGCTGTGTCAATACAGACAGTTCTCAGAGTGGACTGTGTCAATACAGACGGTTCTCAGAGTGAGCTGTGTCAATACAGACAGTTCTCAGAGTGGACTGTGTCAATACAGACAGTTCTCAGAGTGAACTGTGTCAATACAGACAGTTCTCAGAGTGGACTGTGTCAATACAGACAGTTCTCAGAGTGAACTGTGTCAATACAGACAGTTCTCAGAGTGAGCTGCGACATTACAGACAGTTCTCAGAGTGGACTGTGTCAATACAGACAGTTCTCAGAGTGAGCTGTGTCAATACAGACAGTTCTCAGAGTGGACTGTGTCAATACAGACGGTTCTCAGAGTGAGCTGTGTCAATACAGACAGTTCTCAGAGTGAGCTGTGTCAATACAGACAGTTCTCAGAGTGGACTGTGTCAATACAGACAGTTCTCAGAGTGGACTGTGTCAATACAGACGGTTCTCAGAGTGGACTGTGTCAATACAGACAGTTCTCAGAGTGAGCTGTGTCAATACAGACAGTTCTCAGAGTGAGCTGTGTCAATACAGACAGTTCTCAGAGTGGACTGTGTCAATACAGACGGTTCTCAGAGTGAGCTGTGTCAATACAGACAGTTCTCAGAGTGAGCTGTGTCAATACAGACAGTTCTCAGAGTGGACTGTGTCAATACAGACAGTTCTCAGAGTGGACTGTGTCAATACAGACGGTTCTCAGAGTGAGCTGTGTCAATACAGACAGTTCTCAGAGTGAGCTGTGTCAATACAGACAGTTCTCAGAGTGAGCTGTGTCAATACAGACAGTTCTCAGAGTGAGCTGTGTCAATACAGACAGTTCTCAGAGTGGACTGTGTCAATACAGACGGTTCTCAGAGTGAGCTGTGTCAATACAGACAGTTCTCAGAGTGGACTGTGTCAATACAGACGGTTCTCAGAGTGAGCTGTGTCAATACAGACAGTTCTCAGAGTGAGCTGTGTCAATACAGACAGTTCTCAGAGTGGACTGTGTCAATACAGACGGTTCTCAGAGTGAGCTGTGTCAATACAGACAGTTCTCAGAGTGGACTGTGTCAATACAGACAGTTCTCAGAGTGAGCTGTGTCAATACAGACAGTTCTCAGAGTGAGCTGTGTCAATACAGACAGTTCTCAGAGTGGACTGTGTCAATACAGACGGTTCTCAGAGTGAGCTGTGTCAATACAGACAGTTCTCAGAGTGGACTGTGTCAATACAGACAGTTCTCAGAGTGAGCTGTGTCAATACAGACAGTTCTCAGAGTGAGCTGTGTCAATACAGACAGTTCTCAGAGTGAGCTGTGTCAATACAGACAGTTCTCAGAGTGAGCTGTGTCAATACAGACAGTTCTCAGAGTGGACTGTGTCAATACAGACGGTTCTCAGAGTGAGCTGTGTCAATACAGACAGTTCTCAGAGTGGACTGTGTCAATACAGACAGTTCTCAGAGTGAGCTGTGTCAATACAGACAGTTCTCAGAGTGAGCTGTGTCAATACAGACAGTTCTCAGAGTGAGCTGTGTCAATACAGACAGTTCTCAGAGTGAGCTGTGTCAATACAGACAGTTCTCAGAGTGGACTGTGTCAATACAGACAGTTCTCAGAGTGAGCTGTGTCAATACAGACAGTTCTCAGAGTGGACTGTGTCAATACAGACGGTTCTCAGAGTGAGCTGTGTCAATACAGACAGTTCTCAGAGTGGACTGTGTCAATACAGACAGTTCTCAGAGTGAACTGTGTCAATACAGACAGTTCTCAGAGTGAGCTGCGACATTACAGACAGTTCTCATAGTGAGCTGTGTCAATACAAACAGTTCTCAGATTGACCCAAGATTGACTCCGACTGTAGTGCTCTGAGAAGATCTCCAGATTCTGCCTCCAAAGTAATATAAATTATTTATTAACACTTATATTACCTACGTCGTTATATCTTGTAACTTATCTTAATATATTGATCACAATTTTAGTGAAACATTTAATACCTTGTTTAACCATGTCTGATTATCTATCAGTGCTGTATGAATTTGAATCACGCTAGGCGAGTAAAGGACAAGTAAGGAAGAATTTAATAGAAATGTATTTGAATTCACCTGGATGAAATAGTGGGAAACTGTTTGTTTAAAACTATTCTTAGAACGCCAAGTCGAGATTCGAAATCCAACCTCCCAATAGTCTGTAAACAAAGTGATATGAGCCTGATATTAATTCCACTTGACCACTTATGTAAGCTACTATCGACCTAGGCTGAAGAGTAGAGATATGACTCTCGCATTAGTGTGGAGGTAGTTTGGAAAAACAACGTTGAAAATATCCCCTTTCTAAGTTTCAAAACCTAGTATCTTGGTCAGCGTCACTCTAGAACCACGTCTTAGTCCACATGACCATTGGTATGGCTCTTATGTACAACTGTATCCGTAAGAAAATGTTTTCAGAGTTATAATTATTGACACCCGGAGAGAATGTAATGTAACATCTTACAGTAAAGTTACTTGGAGACATCTTACTGACCTGGCTGAGTATTCTGAGCCTCAGTAATCTTTGCAAACATCCCCCTTGAGAGAACCACCCCATCTGTTCCCCTACCCCCACCCTCTTGGTGCGGAAGTTTCGTCTTGTGGAAGGAAGGAAGGAAGGCTTGGTGGGGGGTAGCGACTAACTTGTTTGCTGGGGACGATTTGTAGGATTAGTAACAAAACTCCCGCTGGAAATTTATCGGATTACTATACTCAGGGTAAGATCGTCGCTGATTGCTCCATTCACCGCGAGGGGCGAGGGGATAATTGAGTCAACGCCAAAGAGGATAACTGGAGAAAACACTGAGGGTAGGTATCTCGCGAGAGGGTTGGTCGGGGGTGCGGAGGTACCAAAGTGAGGGTCGTTTCTACGTTATCACTGCTATTCTACGACAGTCGTAAGAAATGACAGAAACTGACTTGCTTTGGGATCAGTCAATTGAGAAACGATACATGTTCCTGTATTGTCACAAAATACAAAACTTTTAATAAAAAAATCGTTTAAACAATTTCTGAAATTTAATGAATTTTGTTTTAAATTACATGTTTAATATTCCAATGTATTTTGTCGTCTTTAAACAAAACTAATGTACCACCTATTATCATTTTATCCTACTGGAGTGGTAAGACGAGATATTTCATATTCACAGAAAAACACACACATGCATTTATCAGATGTAAAACACTCCACTTGTGGTTGAAAGTAGATTCAACCTGTTGTAATAACATAGTTGTAATTTCTACTTATGTATCAATTAAATAATAAAATTCATAAAGTCAACCTATTATACAATAATTTCCACTCTACATATTATTAAATGATCTGTATTATAAATTTAATAATCTCATCAGTCATCACATTTATTACGATACCCAACACTTGCGGGTGGTAAATTAATATTAAGTACCTAGTAGTAAAATTATATACAAAAGTTAAACGTATTAAAATATATTTTGGAAAGGGGTGGAAACTCTTAAACCTCTGTCTTATTTCTTTATTTACATATATTATTTGAACTTATCTAAAGTTTTATGAATCCAAACAAGAATAAATATATTAAATAAAAGTTATAATTACTCGGCGAATTAAGTCATAATACTCATCCAGGTTATTCACATATTATTCATTTATATAATTATTAGGGCTGATTATTGTAGAATTTATTGGAGATAAACTAGTATTTGCATGGAGAGAGGGTGAAAAACCATTAAGGAAAAACAACCCTCTATTCACCCAGACAAAATTCTAACTATTGTTTTTGACATTATTTGACATTATAGTAAAATTTCTACTCTTATTCATTTTCCATGATTATCTCGTAGTTTTTATTTTGAATACATACGTATATATTAGTGTTTTTACTTTCTCATACAAAGAGAAAGTATTGTAATCGTGAATAAAATTACTCTTGAGATTATGACGAATATGTAAGATTTATGTGAACCCTAACCTAAAAAAATTGTGGATCTTACAATTTTGTTTATCTCCATATCTGTCTGTCTGTCTGTCCCTGCTCACGGATCCAAAATGTTTGTGTACATTTTATTAAACTTTATATTTATACCTCTGGATTTTGTTTATCTTGACCCTACCCTCAAATTAAGGTTAGCTCACTGATAAATGGTATTTCGAAGATGTCTTCAAGTAAAACTTGTTTAAAATGTGTACCTGAGGAGTGTTTTACATGACAAATAATAAATCTGTGTACTGGTTTTTGGGAGAAAATATGTTCAAGAGTAATTTATTGGGGAACTTATTTTTAAATTTGAATATTTTAAAAAATAGCTCCGGTGATTTGGTTCGAACTGGAATCTGTTAAGTTTTTAACACTATGAATAATTTAATATATTTGTTTTTCTAAAAAAATAAATGACTGAATAATGACTGAATTTTGTAAACTTTAATTTGTTTGAAAATAGCTTTATTGGAATACTATTTTTATATAAAGTGTGAAAAGGGAAAATACAAGGTTATAGAAAGCCTTAAATGTTTTTCAAGGTTAAAGAGTTTGTTTAATACATTTTGTTAGTCCACAGTTGTAAAGTTTCGTCAGGGGTAACTTTCTCTAAATCTCAGTTACAATACCCAGTGGGTTTTTACTCTTCGTCCGTAGAACTAGTACTAACAGGTCAGAATTCAACTACAAATACATGTCAGATTATCTTTATATGCTATCCATTTTAAATGGTATGAATAATTATTAAATATCCATTACGTTTTGAACTGGAACTACAATTTAATATAGTTATCCAGATCATATAGCCAAATAATACATTTTATTTTAAAATTATTTGAAAGCGCACCAAGGGGGAAAAGACCCTAATAAAAACTACACGTGAAAAACCACCACTGACGGGATTCGATCGCTGACTTTCCAGTCAATGCTGACCAAACTGCATTGTCCTTTTAAACAGAGACGTACCTTGCAACTTAACAACTTAAAACACATAAATCTTACGACCCGCTCTCATTTATAATGTCATGATTTTGAATACAAATGTGAATAATAATTTATTGGGCTGTATAATTCCATATCATTACAATTTTCCTCTCGTCTCTAATTAATTTCCATACAACCATAAAAATCCCATTTCTAAGAGCTGTAATAATGTCCCAACCTGTAGACATACGCTCTTAACCTGATCAGTATGCATCACAGGTCTCGACAGGAACTGCCCCTCCCAGCGCCCTCAGATCGTGCTGACCAGTGACAAGGTTAACTCTGCCCTGTGTCTGTGTGTGAGGCACCCCCCCCCCCCCCCCCCCCCCCGCAACCCTCCATGAGTGTTTCTGTCTTGAGGAGATCTGGTTGGAGCGTAGTTGTTGCGGAATAACAATGGAACACGACATCAGTTATACCCTTTTGACCTCACAGTAGTTCATCATACCCCAGCAGACTAGCTCCCTCTCACTCGCTCTACTGCTGTCGCCCACAAGTTTATTAATTAAGCACTGATCGAAAATACACAATAGTGGGATGAGGGAGGGTCGAACCCTGGGGTATCTGATCTCTGTCATCATCCCTTTGTATCAGAACAATATATCAACAGCAGGTATCCCCCAACCGCTCTCTATTTTAATGAAGAGCAGGCTCGGCCTGTCACTGTATCTCTAGGTTTGGTTTCGAGGCGTTACAACTTCTAATCTCGTGTGTGTGAAGCTTTGTTTTAACGGAAAATACTCGTTATATACTCTCATACATTTTTTATTAATATATTATTTTGTGACACAAGCGCTAAACAAGATTCTAGGGATCCAAACCTTTGACTGCCTATTGAGTTAATGGTCCCGGGTTTTATTTCTGACATGGTCAAAAGATATATAATTTTTGAAATTAGCGTTGAGCCTTTTAACAATAATGAGTTGAGGGCTGGCGGGCTGTGTTGTGCTTGTTCTAGGCCTAGAGTTAGTTTGTAAGTCGTGTGTCGACTACAGCCAGTCATCTCAGAAGGTTCACGTTAAATATTCAAAATAATAATTTATGTTAGGCTTTCTTGAGGCCAAACTTATTTGAAGTCCACAATACGACTATTTGAATTAATGGTCACGAGGGATATGGAGTCAGGTTGGTAATGGTGACGATCAGATAGAGGTTTTAATCTTATTCGGGTGCATTGAGGCTAGTTGTTCACTTGTGATTTATCACTTATTGTTTATCATCCCTTTTTTTAACGATACCACCTTTAATTACCTGCCTGAGATATTATGCTTTTAATAACTCTCATTAATATTATAAATGTATATTTAAATACAGTTTAAATTACTCATATAAAATGAGGGGATTCTAACTACAGGGCTCAAGTTAAATAAAATACCAGTTAATAATTGTTAGTCTCGATATTTCGATTTGGATAATATCTGTACTACCTCGGATTACAGGAATCTTGGACTAAAGTAAAAAGTCACTTCACAATAAACAAAACTTTTAAACAATTTATGACAAACTAGGGACTAAGATACCATGACTGTTGGACAGGAACGGACTCGGTAAACTAAGAATAAACACATTAGACACTACGTAAACATTACTGAAGTAATAGTTTCCTCTTCTATTTTTAGACACCCAAAGGGAAAAGGAGGGTAAATTATCGGCAACTCGTTCTCCACCGAATCCTATTAAGTGACAACGTGCAACTGTATCCCAAATATGTTGGCTCGGATTAAACGGAGCCTACAAATGTTGCGACTCGAATGATTATGATAATACTCCATATAAACACTGGTTATCATTTGACTGAACGTACGGTAAGTTAGTGGTTTTAAACACACGTGCATATTTATAGTGGTACCAGTAGAAATGCTTCGGGGGGGGGGATATATCCCCTACCCCCCCACACACACGCGCGCGCGCGAGATCAGCAGTATTAACGATTAATTGACCAACTCTGTACCTGTTTTATGATTACAGCTATGCATTTGATTATAGCATATATTATTTAATATGCCCATACATCAAGCTTAAAACATTACCGAATACCTATCTTAGGTTAATGACTAATTAACTTGTTTGTGTTGTATTTGAAAACATTAAATATTTTAGTTCAAAATCTAGTCCAAAAATTTAGTGTATGAGAAAGTTCGCTAATAGTAAAATAATAAAAAGATTTTATTCTATCCTGGAAACGCAATTTGGAAACAGAATCTACTAGAACTAATATAGATGTCAATGTCAAGGAAAAAATTAAGGATATCATAAAGCAAGTTTTATAGACAATTTTTTTCTGAAGCACTAATTTAAGACTTACGTTATAGATTATTGAAATATAATCAGAACAATACAATAAATTTGTTAAATTACTACTAGGCAGAGATTTACCAGTCTGGGCTGTTCATACTAATGGAGAAGCTATGAGTAGAGCATAATTTAGAGTAAGTGTAGCGAAAACTGCGATGAAATGAAATGGGAAAACTTTGAGTGAAAACAATTCAACATACTCGGGTGGGATTCTAGCCCCAACCTCTCCAACAACAGTAAACCAGACACAATAAGACTGACACCGCAGTCGTCGTGCCCAACAGTATCGCTTGCATTACCGTTAAGATCAGGATTACGAGATTATATAAATAAGTCAATATAATGAATAAAAACTATCATTATCTATTTAAATAATTTGTTCTGAATCTGCAACGCTATCAATTAAAATCTTTAAGAATAAAACAATATTTGCTTAACGATTCTGTATAAACTTTCTTGATAAAACAATAAATAAACTTTTGGAAAAGAGTTTATTTGTCGAAGGGTTTTTCAACTTCTCTCTTTAAAGACAAAAAATACTTAATTACTCTCTCAAAACATTTTAATCTAATATGTCTCGGATCGTATATTTTACTTACTGAATATTAAGTAATCAGTTTACAAAGATTTGTAGAGTTAAAAAGACAAACACGGAGTGTTTCATTCCCCCCTTCCCCTCTTTCTGAAGTTGGACGAAGGTACGTGGTTGGAACTAAACAAAAACTTCTGTAATTAATTTAATATAAAATATAATTATTGAATTCTCATCCTTCACGTTATTCTTCTTTAATAATCTCCCGGCCACATTTTGTCAATTTTTTCCTTGTATTAAACTGAATTCCCAATCACGTTTATGAGCAACATTTCCTTCCTCCATTCTCTCCCCTTCCTCCACTCCTTCCCGCTCAATAGATAATTTCCTGAGTTGTCCGTGGGATCTGCCTTTGTCTGCAGGAGGAAGTGAAACATCTGGAGGCACAAATTGGTTTGGCCCCTTCCAACATCTCATCAGCGGTCGTGTCTATTATTGCTAACTATTAAATAAATGGGGAAGATTTTATTTGTCCTATGATTTTCTAGATTAACATAGAACGTTTTTAATTATTTAATAACCACACGACTTACAAACTAACTTTATTTGAAAGCAAGACACGAAACACAGTATCCTAGATCTTAATTAATCCCTGTTAAAATGTAGAATTTAGTTTCGTCAAACTGTTTTCTAGAATGTAATGAGTATAATGTATTACCCTTAATTCAGTAAACGGTTGCACTACAGTAGATATATATATATAACCCGCCTTGGTGGCGTTGTTGGCTAACGCACTAGTCGTGTTGAGCTCGACCGCCGAGGACGGGTAGATCGAGGTTCGAATCTCGGTCGGGTGAACTGAGGGTGGTTTTCCCTAAATGTTTTTCCACTCTCCCTTCACGCGAATGCGGGTTCACTTCCTCTAAATTAAACCCTCCAATTCCTAATCCATTAGAGTATTTAGTACTTAAGCGTATAACCCGAACGGGTAGTAAGACGCGGTGCTAAATATTATTATTTATTATTATTATTACAGTATATATAAGGTGTGCCATAAGTTATAAGTTACCTGTTTATAAAAAACACAATAAAGGATATTTTAAAGGAAGGGGAAATTAAAGAAAACAAAGGGAAACTATCGTGATGGACGCAATCGATACTTTAGTGGCGTGGACCGTAGCAACTATTTATCTTGGGCAGTGGGAAAACTAAATTTCAACCCAACCAAAATTTAAACCAAGGTCCCTCTGAGCTAAAGTCTAATTTTCATTGAAAGCTCATTATTTGAAAACTGGAAACTTGTGTTGGCATAATGGCGGGAAAAAATTATACTATCACCTGTTATCATGAATATGATTTTCCTTAGCACCGCGTTTTACTACCCATTTGGGAGCAATTGTCATTTTAAAATGTAAAAAAACACCAACAAAGGGTTTTTCCAAACTCTTTGCCCAAACTTAAACCACAACATAGTGGACATACAGAAACAGACAATCCTAGTAAGAAAATGTTCCGGTTAAGTCATCTTGCATTACTAAATAAAAAGAAAATTGAGAGCCAATTAACGCCGGGAGTACGCAACTTTAAATACATAGGTGTACAACAAATTGCATAGCATATAGGTCGCAGGAGTGTCCGGCCGCAAGCAACGTTGCCTAACGGTGAGCCCGTGTCAAATGCAACCGACGGATACTGTTGTGGCCAAGTCGGGGAGGAAGTTTTGAACAGTTACTGTGATGTGCCCGCCTGATGGTATGCAACTTGCTGTACAGGTACGTACTTATAGCTGCGTTCTCCCGGCGTTGTTGCGTCTTAATTCAACTTTTAATTAAATACAAGATGACTTTTCAAAAGATTATTTTACAAGATTTTTCTCTTTCTTTCTTCCTACAGATGCTGTGGCTTAGGTTTGGGTGGAGAGTTTAAAACACCCAATATATATATTTTATAGATCTTATATGTTTTGAAATTCATAAATGAATCCAATGTTTCAACCAAATTTAACACATGTTATCATCACTGCGTAATTTTTTTCTTAAAGTAGGCCTACTCAGCTATCATTGATAAGAAAATATCCACATAAAAGTATTTGAAAAAGTCGGTATAGCTAAAATGAAAATTACCAAGATATTTTTGAGTACCCTACCATTTTGGCAAATAATGTTACATATGTGTGGGCAGGAGGGCTATCTTGGAAAACACAGCAAGCAGAAATGTATCAGCAGCATCGACCTAGTAGGGCCTTCCACTTTACCTAGTTTTGTCATTAATTGGTGCCTCTGCCTGGCATATTATGTTCTGCTATTAGGTGTTATCTCTACAATCGGTACAGTTAAAACAATAAATATCATTAAATAGACATTTCAAATCAATATTGAATATATATTTATAATATAGCCTCATTCGTAGCCCAGTATATAGTAATATTATCCAGTACTAATGTACTGTTGTACAGGGGACGTCCGAATGTACTAATAGTACACCCTTTCCGTGTCAGTATGAGGGAGTATAACCAGTGGAAACACCTAAACCTAACTTAAGCCTAACTAACCAACCCTTAGTGAACTTTGGGATAGTCTCCCTTTCGGGAAAAATACCCAAGGTACCAACCACGGAATAATTAATTATTTATAGCTTATAATTATACATTTGTTAAAATTGTGCAATACAATATTTATTGTATAGTTACCATAATTTTCCGTTACGAATCTTTACTATGCTAATCGAACTAGTGATCAGGAATGGAACCATTTATAGAAAGTATACTCACATTTTAATAAAGGGGGAGTAGTAAGCCATTCAGGAAAACACGATCGTAACACACAGACCGGGATTCAATTCCCAACCTCCCAGTTACTGGCGAGAATGACCTTTGCTCCGCGTTCCACAAAGTTGGTTGACTGTTTTAGTATTGGGTCCTACTTTAACCGAACCAAAGTCAAGTACATTATAAGAACAGGACTGATAAACCTAACACTTCAGATCTGGTCTAGACTCTCCCCAATCATCGCTCTTGTGTTAGGAATATCGGCAACGCTGTACCATTTCCAAGGGTGTAAAACTCGATTATTGGGGAGGGGGGGGTATTTAAAAAGTGCTCTTAGAACTTAAGTTGCGGTTGAATATATAACCTGAACAAGTAGTAAGACCGGTGATAAGAGGATGTTATGAAAGCTTGTGGAGATTTGTGGAGGAGTTTAAAGGTGGGGACATTTTACGACATGATTTTAGCTGACCAGGTGGAAGGAAGGACATAACCTTCAATTGCCCTTGACGGTGTGGGTTTACTTCTAGGATAAAAAAAAAACTTGACTGGATTTTCTATTCATTTCGAGTAACGTCACGTGTTCAACGTAGATCTAACCTCAACTTTGGTGATAGCGTCCACTTTTCAAGACCTCGTCTCAAAATCGAATTTCCTGCTATCTGACATGGGACAGGACTATCAAGGTTGCATCTTTGAGAACTGTAGGGGTAGAGAGACCTAAGGTCGAGAATACTCTTAACTTCACTGTGTTTATAAAGTGAACGATAAGTTAGAACAACTTAAAACAACAAAGATGTAGTAAATACTACGAGTCAAAGGCTGACTGATCATACAAACAGATTATTTTTAAAACTTAAACATCATTTATTGTTTTATTATGTTCAGAATATTTTTTCAATATAATTAAGTTGAAAATTAATGCTATGATTATTTTTTACCACTGCCTCTTATTCCCGTTCGGGCTGTATGCTATGTACTAATTATACTAGTGTGTTAGGGATTAGGAAGGTTTAATTGAGAGGAAGTGCACCCGCAAGCCATCTAGGTAAAACCACGCTCAGTTTTCCGGCTCAGCTCCTCCTCCTCCTCCTCTTAATGTATGAACCGTTGAACGATCTGTTAAAGACGCGTGTTATAAACCAGAAACAGCCTGTCTCGACACCCACATTATGTTCCGTGTTAATAAAAACTGTAATAGAAGGTTTTGGGAGGTCTTGTTTGATCTGGAGCCATCGTTCCCAGTCTCAACAGACTTCTGGAAATAGAGTTCTATACAGATCCTTCTTCTCTTCACCCCCCTCTCCCCCTTTCCGGTCTAGAGGTTGAAAACTTTGTTAAGATTAGCGCAGAAGTTGTGTGCTCCAGTTGAGACGGGAGGAGGGAGAGATTAGAGGGGGGAGGGGTTGAAGAAGTCAGATCAAGCTGAAAAGTTGCAGATGATCTACAGTAGTTCTGTTAGTTATTACACTCAACAACTAAACATCCCACACCCAAGTGGGAAATGTAACTTATGCTTCAGAGAATAGAGATCTAGTTTCTCTAAGTATTCTTTTTACTTCCTCTAGAGCCTCGGAAAGAGAAGTATTGTGGTCGTCAAATAAATGGATTTAAAGATTTTGATAAATGTCAACTTTTATGACACCCTGAAAAAACAGTTTTCACAAACCGTTTGTCTGTCTGTGTTTCTGTTTATGTGTCTGTCTGTGTGTCTGTGTGTATGGGTGTCTATGTGTCTGTCTTTCTGCGTGTCTGTCTGTGTGTCTGTCTGCGTGTCTGTCTGTGTGTCTGTGTGTCTATGTGTCTGTGTGTCTGGGTGTCTGCGTGTCTGTCTGTGGGTCTGTCTAGAACCTTAAACATTTTACTGATCGGGCTAACACTTATTATCCAGGGTTTTCATAAAATCCCACCAAGGACTTTCTGGAATTATCTATCCAGGCCTAAAATTAAAGGTAGTTTACTGAAGGGCAAAAATAGAAAGGATCGATTTTCTCGAAATCTTCTCCAGCGATTTTGATAAATATTGTATCCAGGTACTGTTTATCATTATTGATTACATACAAAATGGCGGTTTTCATTTTGCCATGAAAATCAACTTTAAAAATACCTTACAAAATCAGAATATCCAATTTTGATCATATATCTGCCATTATTTGAGATATTAAATAACTTATCATTGTTAAGTTGTAGTAATATAAAGAATGACATATTTTATTTGAAATATATTTTTTACAAAACAAATAGTTTCTGAGCTATGAGCATATATATTTGCTTATAGCTCAGTAAACTATTGTATATATATTTTTTTTGTGTATGTCTTTGAAAATGTGAAATTTATTATGTTTTTGATTGATCGAGATTTTTCTCTTTTCTCGATGTTTCTGTAACATACTATGATATTTCATTTATGATTTTGGTGGAATGTTTCTGTAACAATTATATTATTTCGTTTCATAAATCTAACGTGTTTTTAGTAAATGTCTCTATTTTAAGATAAAAGATAGAAAATTTGTGTGCGGTGAGCAGATTATAATTAAATTAAAGTGTGTGCTAAACACCGTAATATTGATAAATACAATATGTCCAAAGCTTTCAGTATTAAATGGATACAAATTTAGACATTTATTAAATCAGTATTTTAGTAATATTAGTTGAAATGCAATTCAAATTATAATTTTCGATGGCAAATCAAACTTGATTAGGTTGCTGAGGTCATTGAATGCGTTCTTAGAATTTAACCTTTTTTTAAAAACTACTTGAATGTGTAACATTCATTTAGCTAGATCCTTGGTCACATAGACAGAAGCATCACGCATCACTAGAGCTAGAAGAACATTCATTTAGCTAGATCCTTGGTCACATATACAGAAGCCTCACGCATCACTAGAGCTAGAAGAACCTTCATTTAGCTAAATCCTTGGTCACATAGACCGAAGCATCACGCATCACTAGAGCTAGAAGAACATTCATTTAGCTTGATCCTTGGTCACATAGACCGAAGCATCACGCATCACTAGAGCTAGAAGAACATTCATTTACCAAGATCCTTGGTCACATAGACCGAAGCATCACGCATCAATAGAGCTAGAAGAACATTCATTTACGCAGATCTTTGGTCACATACCGAAGCATCACGCATCAATAGAGCTAGAAGAACATTCATTTACGCAGATCCTTGGTCACATACCGAAGCATCACGCATCAATAGAGCTAGAAGAACATTCATTTACGCAGATCCTTGGTCACATAGACCGAAGCATCACGCATCAATAGAGCTAGAAGAACATTCATTTACGCAGATCCTTGGTCACATATACCGAAGCATCACGCATCACTAGAGCTGAAATGGATTGCCGGTGACGGGGAGGTCAAGGTTCAAATCCTGGCTGGCCTTAATGAGGGTGATTTTATATAAATGGTTTATCATTTTCCCTCTTGGAAAATGCGGATACATCTCCTAAATTACTAACCTATTCTTTTTAAAGCGTGGAGTCTGATAAAAGACGTGGACATTATTTGTATTAAGTATGTACACAATTATTGTGACGAGAGGTTTTTTAGAGTTAAGGTGCATCATCCTTGATACATTCAAGTAGATATTTGACTTTTTTGTTGCACCGCGTCTTACTACCCATTTGGGTTATACGACTATGTACTAATTACACTCATGATCTAGGAATTAGTGAGGTTAAACTTTGAGGAAGTGTACCCGCATTCGCATGGATAAAGAGTGGGGAAATCATTTAGAAATAACAAACATCAGTACATTTGACAGGGATTAAACCCCGACCCTCCCGTCATACGCAGTCTAGTATATTGCGAGAGTAACGCCTTAGAACATGCAACCACCGAAGGGTATCACATTTGTTATTAATCATGGTCCTCAAAATGATTAACAAATATTATCTTGTGTCACATTTTATTACTTGCTCAGGCTAGTCACATATTTACTCTAATGGAGTAGAGATTAGAACGGTTGAATTTAGATGAACTGTACCCTGACTCATCTGATAGAGATACTCCCATTGTTTGTTTTAGTTTGAACGCACCTACTTCCAAAATAGTAGATTAAGGGAGATCTAAACCTAACATTGACGTGCAAAGGTGGTTTCCTTAAACCAAGGCTCGTTTGAGACCAGTCGATTAGTTCAGAAGTTATAAATACCAAAACAGAGCTATGAATAGACACACAAATCCGTCCAACCCGTGGTTAACAGCTTGATATAAAGTTTATAAAGATCAGTAAAAAATGAACTCACCTCCAGGCAGAATGGTATACTGCACCAAAAAGTGGGAAACTATTCTCAATTTAAAGGACGAGCTTGAAGTTGCCCGTACGAGTCAGGCACACTCGATGTAAGACCAATAACGTCATGTTTTCAAAATATGTTAGTTTCATAAAATGTAAAACTTTAATAGTATTCTTGTAGAAATAATAGCATCAGACTGTCACAAATTTGCTAAAACTAATCTTATATAGTATACCCTAACTTGTGGGACAGCGCATTAAACTTCAAGCTCATCTAGTCTGGTTTGCTGGTAGCGGGGATGTCCGGGCTAGAATCCCGGCTGGATGATATTAGTATGTTTTTTAATCAAAATATCTCCCACTTTTTATCAGCTTGAACGTGAATACATTTCTTTTAAATTAAATATTTCCCCTTTCCATCCGGTTAGTGTAGTTAAATACATATAATTCAGACACGAAGAAAAAAATACCTTCATAAATTCATACGTCAGAGCATGTTATATGCGGCTGTAACTTCTAAAGATTTTAGCAAGTCTGTAAATAATTAGTTACAAGTTGTCGAAACTAGAACCATTTAGGGGATACTTAATAAATAGTTGCATTTTTACATTTCTTTGATTATCGTTAATTTTTTCTACATACGGTTTCTTCTACTGAACTTTGTCTCTATAGAAGCCATGTCAAACATACCCCATCATGTTCAATATTTTTAAAAGATATAGCAACAGACAGCGTTAATATATAACAAAATAGACACTGGAAATATTTTGAGAGAGAATATCTTGTAGGTGTTAAGATCCTTTTAAATATGGTGAGGCCTTTCAATAATTGAGGAGGTGAGAATGCAATAGGTGTTAAGTCCTAAAGAGCTTACACTACTTGCATTCTCAACATCTAAATGGTTAAAACAGCTATGGTGGGGAAAAAATCTTTAATTATATGAGTATAAGAAAGACTGAAGTTAAGATATTTCAGCAGCCTATTGCACTGAAATTACTTGCTCCACACCAGACAATCGAGCTATTAACATTTAGTAATAAGGTTTGATATTACTTGTACTTATGAAGTAAGGTTTATTTAATATGTCCTAATCTACCTGGAGTTTCACACGTTTGCTAAAAACAAAAGTAGAACTAAATTATTTTATATTGACCAGCTCTAAGCCAATCACAGGATTTCAGAGCAATCCGTTCAGTGCTAATTAAGATAGTTTCGGATTTGTCTAATATAGATGGACCAAGTTAATCTGATTGGAAGAGATAATCAGCATAAAAGAAGGGGTATTCCCATAATGCAATGCATCAAAACTATTAATCACAACAATTTGCATTGTTATAGTAGTATCAAAAATAATACATCCATACACTCTAAAACAAAACATCCAGGCAATAAGTTGTTTATAGCTGAAGTTTCAGAGCATGAATGGTCAACATATTTAATATATTCGAGTTTATAAAGTGCTAAGAAAACTATACAGATATGTTATGTGCTCAAGTTGCTTTTAACGTTTTAATCAAGTAAAAATAAAGATAATCACTTCAGTTCATCTTCACAAAAATTATGTTTTTTAACTATATTTTTTTACTTAATTTATGACATTGGGAACTCGAAATTTCATTGGCGCACTTACAAAATTACGCCACCTATTCCTATCTTGAGCTAGTTCTACCCAGTCCACCTCATTACATTATATACCTATCTTGAGCTAGTTCTACCCAGTCCACCTCATTACATTATATACCTATCTTGAGATAGTTCTACCCAGTCCACCTCATTACACTCTATACCTATCTTGAGATAGTTCTATCCACCTCATTACACCCTATCTCTTTCAAGTACATTTTAAAATGTTCCTCCCATTTGCCTATAAGTCTCCCCAATGGTTTCTTCCCATTGTATTTACAAGTCAGTACCCAGAACACGGTCCTAGAATCTTCCATTCGTGCTGCATGTCCTGCCCACCGTAACTTACGGGACTTGATCATCCTAACACTGTATTGTGATGAGTACAGGGTATGTAACTTATAATTATATAACCTCCTCCACTTCTCAGTAGCTTCATCCTTTTGTGAAAGAAATATCTTCCCAAGCAACTTGTTTGCGAACAACTGATTTTAATTTTTTCTTTTACAAGCTGAATACTTATTTATTCATACTGTAGTTAAATTAGCATTTATCATGCAATTGAGCTTGTATTTTAAACCGGTTTCTTGCAAATTCGAAAGCTAAATACAAGTATGATATAAAATAAATTTGAAAACTTAAATAATTTTTACTCACACTAGTGGCTCACATACCTACTTCTAAAATAATATAAATTACAAAGGACTCTACTGAAGTTTGAAATCACTGCATATCATGAATTCTTGTGTCTACAAATGCTAAAGTTAAAAGGAACGAATAGAAAACCTGATATTTTGTGGTGGTTGAATGAAAGTTTGATATATTCCTGGCAAAGTTTGAGTACACCGCAGCTGTGAGAGTGTGTGTGTGTGTGTGTGTGTGTGTGTGTGTGTGTGTGTGTGTGTGTGTGTGTGTGTGTGTGTGTGTGTGTGTGTGTGTGTGTGTGTGTGTGTGTGTGTGGGATGGAAAGACACACATATGGTACAGTAATGAGATATGCACGGGATAGCAAACAGCATCACGTGCTATGTGGAGTGCTAATGTTGCAATAATTCCCTTGCAATACAAACATTATAAGCTAAAACTAGCCTACTGAAAAGTAAATGTGTACCAAGTTGAGAGTTTTGTGTAAACAATTCACATGCATGGGTGGATAAATATTGAAAATACTAATGACAGGTGAATACAACATTTTCTAATCAATTTTATGTAAACAAGTCAACGTTATCGCCATTGAAACGGTTTGATTTTGGTTGTTCTCTGGTTTTGAATAAAAATATTACCGATTTAGGAACAAAACAGCTTGATTTATTAAAATAATTGAATTTAATACGTAGTTTTGTTATTTTAACAAACATTTTGAAATATATAATAAAAAATATAAGTAACAATGTATTCAATTAAGAGTTACCTTTAATTAAAATACCGGGAATCCAATCGAAAAGATATTAGATTTCCAATTATTAAATGTATAGTTTAAATTGGGTCTACAATTCTTACAATAAATGAAATACGTATAAAATAATAAGCCTATATATACATTAATAACTCATAACCAAATATTTATTTTTTATTTTAATGAACGACCAACCATTTTATTAATTAATATTGTTGAATAGTCCACACATCACAGGATAAATAACTATCAACAAAAAATGTTAACAATTTGTTGTAGTTTATTCGAATGTAACTAAAAACTTTTTTTTAATATTCCTAAAAAAAAGTGATACTTGTTAATATTACAGCAATTACTGTATGGGGTATTATGTATGCATGAAGTTATGGAACACTTTTATGAAAACAAAACTACTACTAATACTTGTATTGAGAGGCGTGCGGAATGACCGTCATGCTCATTTAGTCTAGTGTGCATACAGTGGAGAGGTTGGGGATTGAACCCAGGCGTTGTGTACTGATAGTCTTTTGTTCTGAATGTTTTCTAAAACTCTCTCCACGCACGTGAACGTATTTTACCTTGCATGTCTAACTTCAAAGTGTTCCAAATTAGTAAGGATTTTACTTGATTTCGAAATCATCGCATCTGTGTAATTAAAATGGCGGATATTCTAAACGAGTAATAGGGTAAGCTAACAACAAAATATATTTGTGCCTACGACTTTAATTTATCTAAAGCTCTGGAATCTTTGTAAGAGGTTTTCCAACTGGACAACCATCAACTCTTTTTTTAATATCAAATTTGGACAAGTCCGTAAGTCGTAGGCGCACCGGCCAAATAATTTATGCTTGGTGAATTATTAACTTCCTTCTAAACAGAGATGATGTAATGTCGGGAGATTATGTAAAATTTTCAATAATTATAATAATGAAAAATATGGCAGTAATATCAGATTTCAAACTACCAATATCATAAATACGACTAATTTTATAGCCAGTGAAAATGGATACAGAAGAACAAATTATTGTTTTAAGAAATAATCATTATATTTAAAAACAAAATATTAATCATATTTTGGCTCATCATTAAAGTAAATTTCCCTGCCTCCCCCCTTTCCCTACCCACACGCAGATGAATGTTCACACGAACTAAGGCGTCATTCTTGTCTGGTCCTTTATTCTGGTTATATCAAAATCGGACACCGGCGCAACACAATATTTGTTCTTAAATAGTCTTCCACTCTGTTTCCAAGGGCGGCCGTCAGAAATCTAAATTTTAAGTTCTCCATTTCTATTCCAGTTTTGAGACAGTATTTTCACTGTTCTATTATTAGGCTAGTTCGTATATTGTGTGATTGTGTATTTTAGAAAATTCACTTTAAATGCCCCATATTAAAAGAGACAATTCCCAGACATATAATAATATAAGTGATAATAATGTATTGTATACCTACGTCACTGTTGTTAATTCCTCGTTGAGGATCAGGATAAGTAGACAAATAATATGACACATCCTTGAGGGCACTTGTATCCAAGATGTGCTAATATAAAACTGGTATCACAACTTATTGGCTTCCTTTAAACTTTAAAGAACCCCGTTCCAGTTTATAAACATTACTTACCAGTGTAAGTTCTAATCGATGAATATAACGTGCTCATCAACAATAAAAACAAAACAAGTTTAACTTAATGATAACTTCACAAAGGAATACAAAATTAACTATCAACAGCCTAAACCAATCAAAGATCCGAGTTAGCCAAGAAAGTGCAGAGAATATTTAATTATTTAGGAGAGAAGTAAAACTTGAAATAAGATAGTAGTATTGATTCATGATTTTTTTTAGCATTACGTCTTAGTGACCGTTCGGATTATAAGTGTACTAATTATGGATGTGGAATGGGGAATTTAAAGGAAGTGTACCCGCATTTGTGTGAGGGGAAAGATGAAAATCATCTACCTTCCTCATTTTACCTTCATTAGTGTCATTAAATTAAGATTGAACGGATGGGTAAAAAAACACGTTTGAAATATTATATTTACTGTACCCACAACCAAGCGACCAACTCAGCACTTTTGTCTCTATAACTATAAACTATGAACTGTAATGGCAGAGAGAGACTAGTTTTAAAACAAAACATTCTTAAAATAGTAGTCTGGCATCAGGATAGGTGTCATCATTTGAACTATTGACTTTTGACTAGGAGGGCGAAGCTTTAATCTCAACCTGATGCATTCAGGATATCTTTGTAGCTTGAACTTAGATCCTTCATCTTGTGAATAGCTTTAGCTACTGCAGTTTATGGATATCTCAAAAGCTATTAGAGCAAAGCACCCTAAAATATATGTACATTTATTTGAATAAAGTGTTTATAGTAAAAAAATTATTTTGATAAAGCTAGATGTGAACTCTTAGGGATTTACTTCACTAATATATATTCCTTTAACTTCGGAGGTGAGTGTAGGTGGTGTGTATAGCCACCATGTTAAAAACTGTTTCATAAACACAGCTGGTAGGTTTATGAACCTGTTCCTCACAGCTGGTAGGTTTATGAACCTGTTCCTCACAGCTGGTAGGTTTATGAACCTGTTCCTCACAGCTGGTAGGTTTATGAACCTGTTCCTCACAGCTGGTAGGTTTATGAACCTGTTCTTCACAGCTGGTAGGTTTATGAACCTGTTCCTCACAGCTGGTAAATGTATGAATTTGCTCCTCACAGCTGGTGGGTTTATGAATCTGTTCCTCCCAGCTGGTAGGTTTATGAACCTGTTCTT
Source organism: Timema podura (assembly GCA_033556935.1). Classification (NCBI taxonomy): domain Eukaryota; kingdom Metazoa; phylum Arthropoda; class Insecta; order Phasmatodea; family Timematidae; genus Timema; species Timema podura. The sequence goes on along the minus strand of JAVRXN010000007.1, from coordinate 11,710,508 downwards.
CACAGCTGGTAGGTTTATGAACCTGTTCTTCACAGCTGGTAGGTTTATGAACCTGTTCCTCACAGCTGGTGGGTTTATAAACCGGTTCTTCCCAGCCCTGAGCTAGGCACAGTGTTTTGTACATGTTCCGACCAACCCTACACACATTTCGAGAACCTCCCCTGTGAGAACAGAGAGTGGTGTAGTGACACGAGCCCTCCATGGGTCGCAACCCCTGGACAATGTCTCCCCTCCACTCAACACGCAGTGATAGTGTGTACTTCATGGTTCATCAGCCAAGCGGGGGGAGGGAGGTATAATCTTGCAGACACAGGCAACTACTCGCGTTGGTTGCGCTAAATTACTCCACTGAAACAGCGTCACGGTTCAACTAATCGTATCGACCAGATAGTATTATACTCTGGGCCTACTTTTATACTCGGATGGCTGCGAAACAGAAAATGGTATTTGTTTTATATTCTGTCCTGGAGCATCAAAAGTGACAGAAAGGAAGAGAAACAAACAGAGAAAGAGAACTAAAAGGATAAATATGAAGATTAAGAAGTATATAAGAAGGATCAGACAGAAAAAGGAAACAAGGAATATAATATGTATTATTAACATGTTTAATGTAGAGAGAAAAAAAAATAGAAATAGGAAAAAAATTAAAAAGTGAGAATACGCAATTTATAACGAAGGCAAGAGCTATAAAGTGAGAGAGGAAACAGGTGAGTGAAAGAGAAAGAGAGAGCTGTAAAATGAGGTATAAAGAAGCCAGATAACGTTATATAAAGTTAGTAAGTGAACAATACGATACAGAGCTTGAGACAGAGTAAGAATGCATTCTATTGAAGGAGTAATGCTCCTCGTAAGAGAACAGAGCAGTTGGGTTTAAGGTGCAATGTACCACAGAAATGTATTTTATTAAAATAATATATTATTAATAACTAATGAGCCGTTTGAGCCGTTCTTCGCACGACTAGGCAGTAACAAAACTTTATAAACGAAGAACGTTCAACATCCGGCAGCCAACTTTTTGATAGTTCCTCGTTGTACAATCCTGAGATAACTATGGCAGTTATAGACTAATCAGAGAAATTAATAAATTAAAATAGATTACATATTCAAGACAAAATATTAACCTCTCCACAAAGTGAGTTCACAGACAAAAACAATCGATTGACAAGGCAATATTTACTTGGGCACGATCATAGAATAATACAAACGAACTAGTAAATATTGTTAAAGAAATATTTGGTAAAAAAAAGAGCATCACAGTTTTCCAACGAGGATCGCGGTCCACCAAGCTACCTCACCGAAATTTGTTTATTTTAATTATTATATCACTCAATGAGGGTTATAGTAGTTCCTGTGCACAAAAATGTACATCTTGAGGCCGGAATTTGATTTTTTTGAATACATTTATTTTTTACTCTTTATACGATTTTTTACACTTTTTCTAATTTGTTACCCTTTTTAAACCTCTAATACCCTATTTTAACCTTTTCACACTTTTTGCCCTTTTTGACATTTTCTGTTATTGCTTTGTTTGCTCTTTTTACCCTTTCCCCCGTTAGTTATTTCTGTCGGGTACTTCACTGCTAGTTATTGATATTGTTTGCCCCTCCTTGTAGCTCCAAACAAGGTGTCTTGGTTCACTATTCCACCAAGCTATACCTTGATTGCAACTAGGCTCTCCACTCTTATAGAACAGGTGAGATCCAAGCGTGGCGGCTGCTGGCACATGTCACTATGTCACGTTATAATATATGGGATCGTTCTTGTATTAGCACACGTTGTCAATAGCCTGGACGGTGGAACTTCACGTATTCATTATTATTTTGTTGCGACCCTTACGCTGTTTATATGGGAGTGTGAGGAAAGCGTCAGGGTTTTTTATAGCAAAACATTTTACTGTCCAGAGTAAATCAAATACTGTTCCAGTAGAAACATAGAATGTAATATTCTTCACACGTGATAACATCTACTGAACTTCTGTTATGGTCGTCTTAGAAATTGAAGATAATCTTTTTAAATGAAGATGTCATTAAATCTCAGGACAACCTGGACACTGTTGAGATCACCATATGAAGAAAATTAAACTCCATTTCTAATGGAGAAACTTTATATTTATAATGGCCAAAATAATGTTTTACTATAAAAATGGCAAAAAGACGGCCCTTGGCTCTCGCTGTATACACTCCCGCCTCAATGTTTGTCACAGGATTATTAATAGCGTTTATTTAATGATTTTAAGAGATTTAACTCGCACAGATGTGCACGTGGATAGAGGCGTCTGTCTCGTCTTAACTCGTTTTCAGGATAAAGGAGGTCAGTGTTTGAATGCTGGTTAGATCTATTAAGCTGGTATCTCTTAAAAAGGTTTCCCAATTTATTTCGGTGAAAATGTGAGTTTAGCTCCTAAAAATGAAACCTCACTCAGCTGGTGTGAACATACAATAATTTCTGATAGGTAGTGAGAAGCAAACACGTCTATAGACATTTTGGCTCATTTTGGTCTTGTCCGACTGAGTTTTTGGTTTTGAATATTAGCAATAAGCTTATAGGTAGTTTACTTGTTAAAGGTTTGGCCTAAAAATATTTAATATTCGGGCTTTGGTACACTTTAATACTCAACAACCAAAATATTTGGCGTTTCAGGTGAGTTTTTAATATTCGTTGTATTGTTAGATAAAAAGCTGGAGTGTTCGAGTCGTTTATTGATACAACACCGACAAAACAAGTCCTTCAAACACACAACGTACAAAAAAAATACAATTCTATGACGTAGATGTTTACCTTCCCGGGAATATAGCTTTGATTAAATATAATAGGAGATGATTTACTTCATAATGGATTCTTCCATTTTTACCTTTGGATAAAACTTTTGAAATAAAACACGATAATGCTCACATTTTGACAATCATCTGTTTACATAAATTATTTTGGGTTTTTTGAATAACACATTCAAATGGTTATAATGCATTTATTTTAAAATATTGGTAAAGTATGTTTTAATTGATTAAGTTAGTTATAAAATAAAATAAAATATTCAAAGTTAGTTTTCTTCAATTCGCCAGTTGTTTACTTAGGTCTACCTGCATACCCTAATAGATTCCCTCTACACATACTATTAGGTAATTTATTAGGCCTATAGTTGATTTCTCTATAGATATTTATAGATGAGGCAATAACATGTAAAGCCTAGTACGCAATAGGAAAAATTTCCCCGAAAACATTGTTTGGCAACATGCTGCCCTTGTTTTAGAAACTGTTGGGAAACATTTCTTAATGTTGCCTTTGTGTTTACCGTGATCCATTTCTAATGGGTTACAAGAAACTATGTTGGCCAACATTTCCGACAACAAACAACGTGGACTGATAAGTGAGATTGCTGATATAAATCACGTGTCTCTTTTCATTATCCTAGGACCAACCGTTTGTAAAAATAACTTCAAAATCTGTAAGAGACATGCGAGTGAAGTTCCTAAAACCACTTCCGTCTTCGAGCTTCAGTTCTGTCAAAAGTTTATTTGCATAGTACGAACCATTTTGAAGCACTTTACAGAGCCATCCCCATTTTCTTCTTTTCTGTCTTCTTGAACAGCTCATAATCACATAAAAACACAAACCATAGCAGCATCCTCCTCAACAAACATCTTTCACTCAACTGAGCACTGGACGGGAGACAAATGTTTCATCATTGGAGTCTGGACGTGAAACAGTGTCCTTAATGTTTGCCAACAGTTGGAGACAGCTGGGGGAACAGTTGGGTAGTAGTTGATTAACAGTTAGGGAACAGATGGGGAACAGTTGGGTAGAAGTTGATTAACAGTTGGGGAACAGATGGGGAACAGTTGGGTAGTGGTTGGTTAACAGTTGGGTAACAGTTCGGGGGAACAGTTGGGCAACAGTTGAGAAACAGTTGTGGAACAGTTGGCCAACAATATTTACAAGTGCACTAAACTTTATGATCTGCACCAAGCAAATTTTATATTTGCACAAGGAAAATATAATGTAATTTCTATTTTTAGAGCTGGCTCGATAAAAATCAATAATTACGTTTATAAAATATTTTTAAAAATGGAGTAGTCTTCACAGAGATGACTGATGTCAAAACACTCTCTCTCCTACTTTCCACCTTTGTGAAAATACCACCCGCCACACAAGGCCTAGTTCAGTGGATTGCACCCGCTTGCGAGCAGCCATGACCTGGTTAAAGGAACAACCACAAAACTACCACACTTTAACAAACAACAAGAATATTTGGTTAAAACTCATAATATACACAAACGTTTAATATGAACGAAGAGTGCTTTCAAAATAAGGATTTTAAAATGTGTATGTTTTAAAAACAAAACGTACTTTTAGGTGCTGTGTTCATAAAAATAATGTTGTTGTTATACCCATAAGTTGACACATATCTTTAAATTCGTTTTTGTCCGAAGCTTTGTGAGCTGTGCAAATCACAACTACACGAAATTATGTTGGTTTAATACCGGACACGAAGTTGCGTTGCAGCTTGATTAGGATGTATATTTGGTAAACAGAGCTTTGAACACATTTCATACCTCTGTTTTTTGTTTGCTTAAACATGTACACAATTGTAAATAAATGTGAGGTGTAGTTAAAAAGAACTTTCAATAGATAATTGAGATAAATCTTGCTCAGAAAATCTATCATTACCAATGCGTTAGTATTTGTTATGCACTTTACTTAATCGTTAATATAAGATATACTTTTGTTCATAAATAAATTATTGGTAGTTTATTTTTGAAATATATACATTGATTAAAATTTTTTTTAAATTCTGCGTAAAATAATGAGTAAAGAATCCTCAGAAATGATATATATTGGTAGAGGTTTATTCCTCAGATTACGTCGACAAACTAAACCTCTAACATTTCAGTAAACACTCCAAAATTATGTAGTAAATATTGTATCTTTAGTTTTAATAGTAGTATGGTAAGTATTTTAGCGTTTTGGATTCAAGCTATTTGGCGTTTTGGATTCAAGCTATTTGGACTTCTCAAGTTAGAATATATAATTTATTAGATTTTATAATTTTACATATCTTACTATTTTCATGCCACACTTCTTGGTGCAATATATGCATCAAACTTGATTTAAATCCATTAATATAATTATGTATATATAGTTTCTACAATATTTATATATCATTTTAATACATTTCAGAATATGGGCTGTATAAATATATAAATAGTGTGAGAGTGTTATCTATACAGTGAACTAATGCGAACAATGATGAATGAAAGGAAATATGTCTTGTTACTATTTGAACATATGAACCTGGTCCAACGTACTAACATAGAAAAACACGAAATGAATTACAAAAAACATTTTGAAAGTGAACTATGTGAATATTGAGATTCGTTTAGCAGAAATAGCTTAGTTAGCTTAAAAGTAATAGAAGCAATAACATTTATTGACCACATAAACAAAATTATTTTCTCCTTTTCAAAAGGATTTTTTGTTACTAACTTGTAGAATAGACTACTAAATATTATATTAGTTATATAAAATCATTATGATATGATTTAATAATAATGTAAAAAAGTAGTAATACAGCATGGCGGTACATCAATATACATACGCAGTTAAAATAAACAGATTATATGGAGTAAATGTTAATTTTGGGAGATCCAAAATCTTGTCAAGCCAGTTGAGGTATATTTGACTGATTCGAGGGACAGGGTAAGGGTTGGATGTCCCTTACCAGAATCTTTTGAAATACATAATGTATTGAAACCAGGAGACGCACTTTCCTCATTACTTTTTAATCCAGTCTTAGAGTAATGCAAAATAATAGGAAGGATAGCATTAGAATGGACCTGAGAGAGATAGGGATTGTATGTAATGAGGTGGACTGGGTAAGACTAGCTCAATATAGGGATAGGTTAGTTATTGTTGTAAGTGCGGTAGTGAACTTTCGAGTAAGTAGGAAGTGTAATAATATATTAAAAATCACTTCAATTATAAACTATTTTAATTTGCTTATAATACTAATTTATTGTTACTAGATTGGTAACACATGAGGCAATTTATTGTTACTAGATTGGTAACACATAAGGCAATTTATTGTGCGCTCTTGGTTTAATACTATTTTAAGCAAGTAGGTTATAGAAAATGATTCGTGATGTAAACATGTAATTACAAAAAAGTAATCAGAATAAAAATTTCAAAAATAGAATCACAATTTCCAATAATAATTAAACAGAAATGTAGTATCAAATATTTATAGACACTAGTCTGTCATTCATTTCAATTTGCAATCAATTATTCTTCATTAAAATATAATTATGTTAAAAATTTAATATGCTCTATATTAACTTTGTGTTTGTTTATCCTCATATTAATGAAGAAACTCACTAAGTAGCATTTTGTCTGAAATATTGTTTCGGTTTAAAACAACTAGTTCGGCCTCACATTTTACTAAACAAGGCCTATTTAAACATGAATATATATTTATAACAAATATTGTGTTATGTTAAACAGATTTTAAATATCCCTGAAACAAAAGGCAAACTGTTAACATAATATTAGCTCTCTTTATATATTTCTCTCTCTCTCTCTCTCTCTCTCTCTCTCCTATGGATATTTTTAATTCTATTAACACACTATCTTATTAAATTAACACCTGGTATGTTGTTGTAAATAAACACTCCTCACTACATCGATATTATCAGACGCAGGCACAGATTATGTTGATCAAAGAATTTTTAAACAAATAATATTTGTATGTAATGTAATATGTGATATAAAATATATAAAGTAAATTCTGTCAGAATGTGTGTGGTTGACTCCCATAGCTTTTTATCTAAACAGTTAATTCCCACCAAACTTGTAATGTAACTTTTTTTTGAGGATAGTTTACAAGTTTATAAAATTAGCGTCCTTAATATATTTTGTTATGTTAGCTATCACGTTCTGGTATTTTCAAAACACAGCTCAAGAAGAACTGCCCCTTATAGAAACAATGTATGTCCTGTTAGTTACTTACTGCCATGGCATTATAAATACAAACATTTTAAAAATCGCTGTTATATTTAAAGATACTTCCATCCATTTTTTTTAAAAATGAAAGTGTGGCTCTTTACACTAATCGAGTTAATAGAAAATGTCTCTAATTGGATATGAAGGAGAGAAAAAGTCTGTGCGATAGGTCAAACAATTTATTTTATTGATTTAAACCTCGATTAGTAAAGTTTTAATTTTATTAAATATGATATATATTATATTATATTTCATTCAATATTTGGCTAGTTAGTTTTGAACTTATATAAGCTATATTTGATGAGTGGCTCGTGCAATCATCTTGTGATGACAAGATATAATGTTTAGTCCCGGTTTGAAATTAGAAAATACAATCTGATATTATTAATCTATGTTTAATAAGTTTTGGCAAAATCCAGGGTATGTTATAGTGTCTATTTTTCTAAATATGAAATGTTTTTTAATTACTTTAGTTTATTATAACTTTAAATTGGTTTTTATTACGATTTGAAGGCTATCTCTTATAAATTTAAGCCAAGATTGTTAAAAATTACGTAATGCTTTCAGAAACTTTAAGAGAAACAAACAATTTATTCAAATATAACCAGTTGTATGAAAATGTACGCAAAATGTTCTAATTTAGGCCAAAATAATATTATATAGCAGGATATAATGCAGAGTTATGTGTCTATTATAAAGTTTGATCAAATGTCGTAAATTTGTTAAAAAAACATTCGCTTGAGTAATGATGTTAGGCAAAATTTTAATAAATAAATCAATTTAAATATCATTTAGTGCTAAATAGTTAAAGAAAATCAAAATTTGAGTTATAATATAAAATCTATCAGTAAATTTCTTTTTTATATTGGTTAGACCCTTTTGACTGTTTATTTACTAAAATGTATTTTATTTAAAATACTCAAACTTAAAATCTTTAATTTTATTATAGTTGGTTCAAGTAATATATTTTTCTTGTGCATTTTAAAATCTAATATAATGTTATACCCCATTCATGAATTGTACAGGTTCATGAATCAGACAAATTTTGCCCATTCATGAGCTTGCTTCTCTTCTGACCATTTCACGAAATGGACATATTAATAGTCCATTTCATGAATATACCGCACTTGAGTTGCCCAGTTAATTAACTGGCTATTTCATCAACTGAACAGCTCCAATCGCTAGCCCATTCATGAATTGGACAAGTGAAGAACAAATTTGGTATTTAAGTTGAATAAAATTGTAACTGTTTTATAACGAAGGGTTAGGTTAAGTTAGTATAATATAATATATTAACACAAATTTCATTTCAGATTGTAGTAGATAGTACAATAAACTCCAGTTTATGAAACGGTCAAGGGAAGAAGCCAGTTCCCGCAATGAGCAGAATTTTGTCCAGTTCAAGAAATGGGTATTTAAACTATAGAGGTGTAACATATTAATTAGATAAAACCTGACAACAAATATAAATTAAATTATGGAATACAATATGTTAAACAATAAAGTATTTCTTAATGGTTTTTGTTGAATTAAAATTTTAGGAAATTGCCAAAATGATTGCCAAATGCCAAATTTCATTGCCGCATTTACAAAAGTACGCCACCTATTCCTATCTTGAGTCAGTTCTATCCAGTCCACCTCATTACACCCTATCTCTATCTTGAGCTAGTTCTATCCAGTCCATCTAATAACACCCTATTTCTTTCTTGAGTCAGTTATATCCAGTCCACCTCATTACACCCTATCTCTTTCTTGAGCTAGTTCTATCCAGTCCACCTCATTACACCCTCTTTCTTGAGTTAGTTCTATCCAGTCCACCTCATTACACCCTATCACTTTCAGGTCCATTCTAATGTTATCCTCCCATCTGCGTCTAGGTCTTCCCATTGAGTTAACCAGTCAATACCTTGAACATGGTTTTAGAATCTCCTGTCCTGTCCTGCCCACCCTAATTTAAGAGACTTGATCATCCTAACAAAGTCTTGTGTTGAGTACATGTTATGTAACTCATCATAATGTAACCCCCTCCACTCACCAGAAGCCTAATCCCAGTTTGGACCAAATAATCTTCCTAAGCACTTTATATCAGTTTAATATAGACTGATATTTTATAGGTATAAATATGGAATAATCGATATTAAAATAGGACTTGTGGTGTATTTTCCTCAAACTAACAATTTGTTGTAAACAACAATGAAATTAAGAGAACAGTAGTGTTGCTCTGTGTGGACAAGGGTTCGTGTGGAAGAATCAGGGGGAGGGAGGTAGAGAAGAGGGGTAGTTTGCCCGTTGGTCTGTGGATAATTGCCCTCACATATATTAATACATGCCATGGACATGTTGATGGCTTATGACGTCATTTTTATTTGTTTATAATACATGTGAGGAATATACAACCATACCTAACGATCAATCATTTAGATTTTTTAAAATTATCTTCAAAACGTCCCACAAACAACCTAAAGTTATCAAGAGATATATTTGTGTATTAAAACTAACCTTAACTTTATACATCTAAAGCAGTTTAGTTTTGTGATAAACAATTATACATATATATTTTTTAGTATATCAAATTAATGTGTATATTTTTTCTTATAATATAAAGTACGTTTCAGTTTCATGAGATATTTTATAAATTAATATAATTTATGATAATGATACAACAGTTAAAGTTTCCTTACTCGGATGTAATAGGATACCTTGTTTCAATGAAGAGTAGACCTCGCTCCTTCCTTTCAAAAATACCGAGTACATCATATTACGTCATGTTATTATCATTACAACACTCTAAACATTTATATTTGGATTTCAAGTTGAAATATTTCTTAAATTTCTCCTTGGATTTTAAATATATATTTTCTCTTCGTGATAAGTTGTACAGGAAATCATTAAATTCCCTGTTCAATATTATATTCATAAAGAATAAGTACTCTTCCCTCGGTTTAAGACGTCAGTCTAGCAAAATGTGTTACAATTAAAAAAAGACTTAGTTAATCAATAGAATACCTAGAGTCAGTTGCATGAGAAACTTAACACGAGATCCTTACAGCGACTGCCATATTGAAATGGACAGGTTCCATGAATGTTACTGCCAAAGCTAGTTAATATTGGTCCATATTTGGCAGTTAATAAACAAATACATCACCACATAATAAAACTAAACTATGTTTCTACTGGGACCATGTTTTAATTGTTTTGTTATGAAAACTACAAAAACACTGACCTTTTCTTGAGGTCTCTTCCCCCTGACCTTAGTGGCGATTGAAATAAACTTATAATGAAAACCAACGCCTCTGTCTTCAAATTATTTTGCAGCGTTTTAAAATTGACCCGTTCTTCCTCCCGATTGATTGCTTTAAGGGAAAAAACATTTCCTAAGTGTTGTTCTGACAGAAAATGTGTTCCCAAAGAATTAAAATTTCGACGATTACAGTCTAAATTCCGGGGGTCTAACTCTATCCAAAATGCAGGTTCAGTGGAAACTGCTCTCGATGTATCATAGCTTCGACAGCCTCCCTCTGGGTCTGTGACAGAGGTGTTGGTTATTACATGTAGGTGACTATAGCTCACACATGGTCCAAGGAGTGGTAGGTGACTATAGCTCACACATGGTTCAAGGAGTGGTAAGTGACTATAGCTCACACATGGTTCAAGGAGTGGAAAGTGACTATAGCTCACACATGGTTCAAGGAGTGGTAGGTGACTATAGCTCACACATGGTTCAAGGAGTGGTAGGTGACTATAGCTCACACATGGTTCAAGGAGTGGTAGGTGACTATAGCTCACACATGGTTCAAGGAGTGGTAAGTGACTATAGCTCACACATGGTTCAAGGAGTGGTAAGTGACTATAGCTCACACATGGTTCAAGGAGTGGAAAGTGACTATAGCTCACACATGGTTCAAGGAGTGGAAAGTGACTATAGCTCACACATGGTTCAAGGAGTGGAAAGTGACTCTAGCTCACACATGGTTCAAGGAGTGGAAAGTGACTATAGCTCACACATGGTTCAAGGAGTGGAAAGTGACTATAGCATAAAAAACTGCTCTTGAATTTGTTTTTCTAGAATTTGAAGTTGTCGAATGTGTGCATGTATTGTTTAATGTGAGCGAAGCCGTGGGCAAGGGACAATTGATAATACAGTTCTACCAAGCAAATAAAATTTATATCGGAATAGGTTTCCTTTGGCTACTTTCAATGTTTGCACTGCGGGGCCCTTCAAATATCACGTCAGCACCTTGTTTGTCATTTAGGATCCCCTCCCTTTTGTAAGCAAGAGTAAGCTAACGAGTGACCCTTCTCCCCTTTTCCCATCTTGCCTAGGTAGTATTTGTCAAACTTGTTGGTAGATTTTCACAGGAATGATAATTATTTTTATGCAATTTATATATCTCTGGTAATTATTAACGTAATGGTGTAAATAAATGGTGCGAAATATTTACAATAAACACTTTTGGAAAAGTAGGAATTAAATGTTTTGTACTAAATTGGTAAAATATAAATAATATAAAAAAAGTGTTATTAGCTAATACATGAATTACTATAGCTATGAAATACTCTTAGCTAATTTTAATCTGATGATTAAGGCCTTTAAATCCACGTCTTGACACTTTTAATTAATGTGTCCATTTTGGAAAGCTGTGCCTCTGCGCTATTCTTGCTAGTCCCTCTTCGTCTTAGGTAAGCATTGTTCTGACCCTCCCTTTCCCTTTGTCAGCAATAATAAGCAGAGCTCCAACTTCCCTCCCACCTAGGGTGCTTACGTAAGACTGGGACAGCCCCTGAATAATGTCTGCTGGCTGGAGCCAACCACCTTTCCAACAGTGTATCAGCTATTACTAGGATCAAATTTCAAAATATATTATCATTTCACAATTATTATATAACTTACACATTAGTATCATAATAATGTAATTACTATTTTAAAATATATTAACTAGATCTGAATACACAATTCCTCTTTATTCCTAAAATATTAAATTAATAAATTGAGAATTTATTAACCTACGAGTTGGATTCGTTTCTTTTATGAAGAGTCAATAATTACAAACCAGCAGACATTGCGGTAGTAAGCTATTAATTTTCTCGGCATTACATTCTAAATCGAAAAGTTGAAAGAAAACTCTTGGACCAAAGTGAAAATCTTACGAAAGGACACGAATAAACGACATTTACTGTAACTAGCTTGGCGATATAAACTTATAGCAATATTGTTATAGTGTGGACGAGCCTTAAGGTGGAACTGTAGGGCCGTGAGATAAGGGCAGTGTTTTCGCAGTTTTCACATAAACTGTTTTTGGCCAAAATAAATAAAATGATTCTCCAGCAGAAACATAGAGTTTAATTTTCTTCACGTGGTGATATCAACAGTTATAAATATCTGTCGAGAGAACAGCCGCATTAAATGATGAGTTTTTTTAATGAAGAGAAAAAGTTGTCCTGAAATTCCAGGACATCCTCGACAGATATTCAACAACTGTTAAGGTCACCAAGCGAGGAAAATAAAACGAGTGCCCTTAGCTTTGTAGCGTTTGTAAACAAAATATAATATGATTTATAATGCTATCAATATTTTATTCTCATTAACTCTTTCAAGGTCAACATGCTTGTAGGCCTTTCAATCACTGACGCTCTTCAAAGCTAAGGTTGATTACTGTAATTAGTTTCCCTGCTGAGATTAGACAGTTTACAAGACAGACAAAGAGGGGAGTAGGAAGAGTGATGAGACATCTTCTATCTCTCACTACAATAAGAGCAGCCAATAATCAGTTCTATTGCAGTGGCTCTACTTTACATCTCACACACAAGATACGTGCGGAAGAACCCCGGCTTTGCCAGGATGAGAAGGGGGGAGGAGGGGCAAAGAAAAAGAAATCTTCACCAAACACACGACGCCGTCTATCCGTCTATCCGGCTTTTCGGTTGTCATTTGTCAAGCAACGTGAAAATATACATCAAACTCAACTTCAATCCATGACAGCAACTTTTTTTTCCCTGTAGCAGTAACACGCTCAAAAAGTAAACGTGGATGGATGTATTAATGGATGGATGGATGTTGGATGATACGCCACGCTTCGTAAAGAATTTCCGGAAATTGCATTATTACAATGTGATTTAAATGCAAATTGAGTGGTACCACATTACAGCGGCATTTCCGGCTATAATTCATGTACACATAGAACCTTGATATTATTAATTGAATTACTTAGCTGGCATTTTCCCAGCGTACATTTTACATCGCCGCACAACTTACAAACTTACTTAACTTAGGACAGTAAGCCTATCACAAACACTTTAGGACTATGGATATAATAAGATTATGGTAGTGTTTTGTTATTCGACAGCTAAAAAAGTCATTAAATTTACTTTAATATATTCATAAGCCCAATTAGTTAGTCTGCAGTAATCACATTTGACATAAAGTATCAATGTTGATATTTGTGGAAGCTAAAAGGGACGAAGTAGCTGTTTTTCAGGCTAAGCAATGATGTAAATTATACTAATCTCTGGATTCTAGTTTCCCTAAATGTTGCTTGTAACAAAAATCAAACTCAACATAGTTCATTTTAGAAATTAAATATTATTATTAAATGGAAGATACCCTTTTTTTTACTGTTCTACTCTTTGACGAACAAGCTTAATAAAAATCTACATTTTGTTCAAATACTTCAAATAAATTTCAGCACCGAAGGCTTAGACACTTACTTTCAGCACGTAAAGATAAATAGCTTTTAGATTATAATTGGTATTAAAACAGAGATTTAAAAAATAACCACATCATTCCCTTGAGCAGTAAGCCGCAGGTATATTAGTAAGAATGTTATAATTACAATCAAATTTAAGGCACCATTTTCTTGTATTCAAACACTCTAACCAATATTAAACAAGTATACGGGATTTTAAAAAAATCAACTTTTGAGTAAGTTTTCTTGTAATCCTGAACATGGCAGATGAAAGAGTGGGCATATATATATATATATATATATATATATATATATATATATATATATATATATATATATATATATATATATATATATATATGTTTGTGTGCTACGTGTATTTACCTAAGGTGTCAGTTTCATATTGTCTAGTTGTCAGGTGAACTGCAGTAGACCTATCATAAACAGCTGTCATTACGTAAAAAATAATAATTTATTTTGGATTCACATTATAAACCAATACGTTATTTTGATTAATAATAACTAACAAAATATATTTGCCAACATATAATATTGATCTACATAGGATAATTCTAGGATAGGTTTTCATGGAATTTTCGGAGAAACATTTAGGAAATGTGTGATTATTTTCAAAACTCTTAATTTATGTTGTCTGCTATGGCGATTATTGCAGATGAATTTTAAAATCTTCATTTGAATATTTTAGTCATTAGGTCTTATAATATATACAGTTTTTATTTGGTTTGTTTGGTAATTATATTTCTTAGTTTCTTTAAAGTTTTCTTAGCTTTATTTAATGACATAAAAAATTCCAGAAGGAAAAAAATAGTATAAATTAATTAACTTCATAATTCCACATCAAAAATAATTTATAATTCTACAAATGTTAATGAAACTTTTGCAAACTAATAAGTAGTGGACATTTCATAAAATAAAAAGGTTATTTCAATTCCAAATAAACGCTTATTGTATGTGTCCAATTTTAGTAGGAAGTAATGGAATTGCATTTAAGAACACTTTCTCATTGATTTTATTAACAAAATACTTATTTACTTTATCATAATAGAATTATTATTATTTTCACGTTTGTAATGGTCGAGTGAACATATTTAAAAATGTACTAATTTAATATATATATTATATATTGTATACATACCATATATATATATATACATAATTAAATCAAAATAGGAAAGTGAATTTCTAGAAAATCAATTTTTTCTCTTTTTGCCCTTCAGTAAACAAACCTTATATTTAGGGTTGGGTGTATAATCCCAAAAACCCCTCGGTGGGACCTTATGAAAGCCCCAGATAACAAGTTTTAGCCCGATCGGTAAAATAGTTTCAGCTTTAGGACCCACAGGCGTTCCATGATGTCTTACAAGCGACAACACATTCTCTAAATACACAGGAGACATGAGTGCCTGCCTTTATACTCTGCCGCACGTCATTTATCTCGTCCCGATCAGAAAAGTGTGTTGCGGTAACCTAGAGAACGCCGCACCTCTTGTGTTGGCACCTCAGTGTATATTAATACCAGTCTCAGTGTACTTCTGTAGCAGGTAGTTTATTTATCATTTGTGAGGAGCATCCTTTCGGTTTCAAGGTTTCATGAAACGTTGACACTTATCTAAACCTTGGCTCGGATTGTTTTGACTATCACAATACTTCTTTCTCCGAGGGGTCTGGAGAGAATAAAAATATGGACCAAATAACTTTTAATGTCACTTGAAATACACAAATTTCTGTTGAAAAAATATTTATGTTCATTACTTTAGTTTTCAAACATAAAACATAATTTTATTGTAGTGTAGTGTCGTGTAAAACCAGATATTTGACCTTGGGGTTTTCTTACTGAGACTTAAATACTTTCTCTCTGGGAGTATTTTATACTTTCTCTATCATACATGGACTGACGGACGTTTCTAGATTATAATTTTCCAAACAAACCTACTTTATGTTTAATTTAATTAATAACGGGAAATTATATTTTGCAATGTGATTCTGATGAATGAAAATATATTTTTATTTGTATCAGTCAATTATTTTTCACGATCTGAAATTACCACAATATATTTAAATTAATATACACAAATATCTACTCAAATTCACACATTCAGTGCACCCCGAGGGTATTCAAAATCTAACCTCCCCTCAGCACGATCTGGGTCTTTGGATCATTAGCAAGGATACGGAACTATGTATTATTTTAATGAAGCATTTGGATGTACACATTGTATTTTTTATCGGATAAGTTACTACAATAACCAATGTTTATTTTATTTATTTTTAGCGTCTAGGGGGTTGGTGCCTATTTACATCAATTTGACGTATTTTAACATTTTCACTAAAATATGTAGGTACATTTTTTTGTCATATTTCAGTCAGATAATATATCAAACTGTCCTGACCGACTCAGAGAGGTCAAACCAAAGCAAGTGATCGTTGTGTTCTGCTTGTGTTTCATGTTTCTTATGTTCGGTGTTATTTCACGAGAAGGACGTGTCATTACAGGTTCAAGTCAATACCCATTATCACGTTTTTAGACCTATATTGTTCTTCTAGAGTTTTAGTGTTTTACTATAAATATAACTCCTGTATTCTGCAATGTGTACATAATCATCGAGTGGAGTTACATACTAACTTTGGTAAATTAATATATTTGCTCAATTGAACACTCAATTTTTCATTTAAAGTTTAATAAATATGTTAATATTAAGGGCATTGATTTTTGTAATGTTTGAATAGTGTCAGGTGGTGTAGAGTAAAACGCTTCCAGCTGTCCCAGTATATAACGACAGTGTCCCAGTCTGTAACGACAGCGAAAAACCAAGAGAATATCAAATCTGGGCAGAACCTTGTATTTCACCGTCTGTTGAAAGTCCGTATTGTATGAAGAATAACGAGTTTTATGAGAATACATTTCAAGCCATAGTCACGGGGAGATTACTTGGAGTCCCCTAGATAATGAATCTATGTTAACTCATAACTTCAGGAAGCATGTATTTGTTACACATTAGATTGTTTTAAATAGATATATGTGGAGCCATAGTTGCAACAAGTATCAATTGGTGAACAGTGGATAGTGCAATCTATAAAGAAAGGTGTTATTGGTTTTATCAATCAGCCTGACTTGTACAAGCATGTGTTCACCCCAGCATGTGATGAGGGACAAAGTTTCTCGGCATTCAAGCCTAAGTCTGCCTATCAAAGTAGATAACATTTAAAAAAACTTTGGAACTTTTAATTCCCCGTGAATTGGTATTAAATATGAACACCTGCATTTCTAATAGTATACATTTGTTTAATTATTTTAAATACTGTTTATGATGCTATTGGTTGTGTGTAGAATGTACCCTTGATGGGCGAGTCCATTAGTGAAGAAGAAGAAAATGGGGACAGTCTTTTGGGAGAAGAGTTGTTTAGAGAAGTCTAGATAACGGGGTAGTTATTAAAGGTGAGTTTTTTATTGTATATATGTATGCATATATTTGGTGTTTCAAGTGCATAAACCTCTTTGATCTAATAATATCATATACATATTATGTATATATTTACATGAACACATAATTTAATATATAGAAGTTATTTGAATCATTGACATGGTAAGAATAAAACTAAAATTAGCTCTCTCCATTATGTGATTAACAGCCTATGCAACGAGTAATACTTCTATAAAGTTTACTTTTTTTTTTTTCAAAACTCTAACGTTGTTAAGTCTAACCTGGATTTGAACTCCAAACTTTGTTTGGAAACCAAGCGGTCACACATACTTGTCCGTGTGACCTGTATGTGGGTGTAGGCTAGCGTGTGTGTGTATAGTTGACCGCAGATTGTTGCTTGAGTCGACATAAACCCTCCTTTCACAGATGTCAGGAGCAGATGCCCACGTTCATATAAACAGACCGTAGCGAGAAGTCTGTGTTTCTACAGATAATATAGACGTGCTGAGACTAAACAAATATAAACCAACGTACCAGTATAAAGTGTAGGTCGATGTAATGGTCCAATCTGCTTGGTTATACCTGTACATTTATATTCTATGGTGATTAATACAGTCACAATGCACGGCTATAGTAAATTCATGCTAAACCCACATTATATAGAGTTTCATGTTAAGAGGGCCGCTCGTAATCTCTAAAATAATATTGTATTTACTACATAGGTAAGACGTGTAGCAAAAATAATATATAAGCGGTTTTATTCAAACAAGTTTAACGAGTGGTAGAATTTTTTGCTTATTTAACTTCTATCTTATTATTTCATTGTAACCAAATCGACTGTCTTATTTGAATCAGTCCAAGCTAACAACTAATAAGACTTTTTACTTAATATGACTTTATCTTTCATTTATAATTTTAAATTTTAATAGTGATAAAATTCAATTTAGATTGAAGGAAAAAAAATCTAAATTATGCTTAAGCAATTGACAATCTGATCCATCATTTAAGCCCTCCTTACTTCATGTCATGTTTTTCTAAACTACTCATTAATATTTTATTAACTAAAGGAGAACTATTTTGTAGGTCCCCATACGTGGTTTGTGTGGTTAGAAAGTTGGACTAAAGTTTCTATTGTCTTTTTACGTATATATTCAATATCATAATTGAAGGTATGGTTTAATTAGACAATTTTAATTATACCAAAGTGACCCTAGGCTAGGTAAATAATTTATTTTTAAATTAGGTTTTCCTCTTTCCCTGAACACGGCTAAAATAAAATAAACATTGCACGTCGCTTGGCTCGGCTGTGTGGCTACTAAATAAATTATATACAATATGCCATTTATATAAGATGTATTTTTCTTGGCTAATTCTGATATAGGGAGAATTCTAAAATAAATGCGTGTCCAAAACTGCTAATCAGCTAAGATAGCAATCAAATAAAGAAGGAAAAACTTTTGAACACTAATCGAATAAATATAATTGGGAGTGTATGACAACACTTATTAAATACCCATTTGAAAATTATACCAAAATCTTAGAGAGGAAGTGAAGCCAAAGTAAGTTTAAGTTGTAAATATATAAATTTTGTTTTATTTTACAAAACATTGAACAAAAATAAACTTTCATAATAAAAATAATAACTCGACTTTTGCGGTATATGAAACTACAATTAATAATTTTTGAGGTGACCTGGTGGTCTAGGTGGTAAGGTGTCAGACTTTTGTGCTGGGGGTCCGGGGTTCAATCCTCGGTCCCGGCACAGAGTTACCTGATTGCAAAACCCTTCCTTCACCTTTGACAAGACGTGTATAAATCACAACTTGTGAATGTGTGGAATGTCAGGCCTACCACCGTGGTTCGGATTCCACGTTAAACTGTAGGTCCTCCATTTCATCTCACAATCACCCTAACATTACACATTAGCGTAAGTGCGTATAGCTCGAACGGGTAGTAAGACGCGGTGATAGCAATAATAATAATAATAATAATAATAATTTTGAATGAAAATGGATGTATATTAATTATCAAAAAATATATATATTTGTGTCGCTACTACTTAATTTACTAGAGATCAATTTTAATTAACTACCAACTGCTTTGGTGGCCGTATGGTCTAAGTAGTCACGCTCTCGATATAATAGACTGACGCTGACAGGGAGACTAGGGTTCGATCTCCAGTCGGGTAGTTTCTTCTAAATTGTGAAAATTTGGGTACACTTCCTCTAATTTCAATTTACCTTATCCTTAACTCCTTACCGTAATTAGCACATATATGTATAACCTGAACATGTAGTAAAGAGACGGCGCCAAAATAAAGAGCCTTGTTTATCTAAAATATATAATATTATCAGAATCAGTAATAATTCTAGGACTGTTATGTATGTAACATATTTACATCACTATTTTAAAAGCAATCTTTATTGACTCATGTCAAACACGATCTAAGGTTGGCCAGCGTGTGAAACTTTCCTCCTGCCTGTTTTTTAAGTGTTGTCAAGTGCTTTTTGTTTGTGTTGAGGACGAACAAACAGATAAAGTGTAGCAAGACGTATCGTAAACCTACACAAACGTTTACCTAAGTGAACGGTGAACATATCACGAACATTTTCAGCGGGGTTTTCAAAGAAAGATTACTTGGAAAATAACTTTATCAACCAATTATTTAAGGAAGTGCACAAAGTGTAAAACAAATATTTTTAGATTGGATCTATAATGAATTATATGTTGAACATTGTTTCAAAGTTACCTAACTCTGTTTCACAGAAAGTTCAGTTCTTTTAAAACACCACCAGAAATAAAGTTTCAAATTTATTAATATGAAACTTATATTAGTATTCTGTTTCACAATAATTAATTACAATATTATCCATATGTAGCTAAAATTAGGAAAATAGAACTTTATACATTATTTTTGGTAATCCATTTTTAATTTTGTTGATTTGATGAGACTTTCACTGGTGGGTGAATAGCAAAAGGCGTAATCCTCATCTAATCTAATTTTTGGATGGTGAGAATATTTGTGTTCGTATCCCAGTGGAGTTTACTAAGTGTAGTTTTTCCTAACACTCCCTCTGAGAGAATGCTGGTACATTTAAACTAAAATTACAATCTACCACGCCACTAGTGTGAATATGCGGATATCATGGACTGGTAATGAAAAGTGCCGTCTACCAAAATATTGATAAGATTTCAACATTTTTACTAAAGATTTTGATTTTAATTGACGTATTTCTGGTATTGTGTGTGGGCCAAGGAATACAGGCTGAGGTTGTGGCTGTCATGTGGAACCTATAGACCAAGACATACAGGCTGAGGTTGTGGCTGTCATGTGGAGCCTATAGACCAGACATACAGGCTGAGGTTGTGGCTGGCATGTGGAAACTATAGACCAGACATACAGGTTGAGGTTATGGCTGTCATGTGGAAACTATAGACCAGACATACAGGCTGAGGTTGTGGCTGTCATGTGGAGCCTATAGACCAGACATACAGGCTGAGGTTGTGGCTGGCATGTGGAAACTATAGACCAGACATACAGGTTGAGGTTATGGCTGTCATGTGGAAACTATAGACCAGACATACAGGCTGAGGTTGTGGCTGTCATGTGGAGCCTATAGACCAGACATACAGGCTGAGGTTGTGGCTGGCATGTGGAAACTATAGACCAGACATACAGGTTGAGGTTATGGCTGTCATGTGGAAACTATAGACCAGACATACAGGTTGAGGTTATGGCTGTCATGTGGAAACTATAGACCAGACATACAGGTTGAGGTTATGGCTGTCATGTGGAAACTATAGACCAAGACATACAGTCTGAGGTTGTGGCTGTCATGTGGAGCCTATAGACCAAGACATACAGGCTGAGGTTGTGGCTGGCATGTGTACACAATATTAGTAGGTAAACCTGAAGATAGAATACCCCTTTATATACAGAGACGCGATTGGAGGACAAAGTGAGAATATATCTGAAGACTGTTGGGTGTTAAGTTAGGGAGTTAATAGAGGGCTTTTAGAATAGAGTCTAATGACGAGCTTAAGTTCCAAAGTTAATTAAATTTCAGCTTGCTGAAAGCCAAAGGGATAATTAGTTATTCTTGATAATAAATAGAAATGTAAACTGAATAAACCACATTAATTATTCACATACACCACATATTACATTTGAAACCTTTTGAAATATAAAATTGTGAGTGTGGCAAACGTAGTTCCAATACCACAAATATGTTTTTAGTGCTTCTGTCTACTCATCGAATGCTCTTGGGTTTGATACCCGAAAAGGCTGAAAATGAATATTCTTGTTTCCCCTGGAAATCAGTGTTGTGTCTGTTGGTTCTAGAATCATAGATGGTTGCCACTTAATATGTCTCGTTTAAAATATATTTGCTAAATACTACTACGACAACTTTGCCTTTGAACGAGTCATTTTGTTGCTTGGTAAATATTCAGATATTTTTATTTTTATTGGTAAATGTTACTCAAACTCAGTAAAATTTTAATGCACATCAATTTCAGCAGAGATTTGATATACTCTACTAAAAAGTAAATCTTTCATAGAAAAATATATAAATCAATCGCAAATGATTACGTTTATGATGACATCGAGATATTCTTGTCCCCAGTCTTCATCTTGTTTAGTGAATAAAGAAATAAGGTGATTCTTAGAAGCAAAGTTGCGCCCTGGTTTATGATTGTCTTGGGATGATTTGAACCCTTTAGGGTCGTAGATTGGGACGTCAGACAATCCTCCACTTACCAGAACTACTTTTTACTCTTATTCACTAAACTACAATAATTCCTGTTCAAGTGCTATTTGTACAGTTATGTATTTGCTTTAATTGGTTAATTTAACTATGATATATTGGCACATATAGTCCTGGGTTCAAATATTTTGCAAGGTGGTTAGTTGATTTGTTTAGCTCTTAATTTAGAATCAATAACCCACATTTTAGTTATGAAAATATTATTTAGGTTTAACTTTCCCTGACACAGGGCTTTCTCAACCTGAAGTAAAGTACTTAATATTAAACCTAAATTTAAATAGCTCCGTTCAGTCACTGTGTGAAATATACAACCTAGTAGTACAAGATCTAGTTACATTTGTTAGTGGATTGGTGTCGAGCCACATGGCTGAACTTACTGTACTAACAAATACTCTGTGCAGTTTAATTGTGGTTTGTGGAGCCTACACCAAATGTCCTAGAAAAAACACCCCCCTTTCCCCCTGCACTGGAAGCTGCAGGTAGTGTTGGTTCCCAGAAGGGGAGTCTGGTGGGCCTTTACCCATCTCACCATTCATTTCCACTACATGCTACATACATTCCCAATTAGCGCTACTGTTGGGACCCCCACCACATGTCCATGTAATACCTGAACTTACGTCACAGGAAAACACAACCTCCACTGTCAAGTTTTAATCATGGACTCTGTAAGTGACCCCTAGGCGGCCTCTCGCCCATTCTTGGTACTCCTGGCTACTAGTATAGAGGTCTCGGGTTAGAGTCATGACCGGTACGGTGGATATTTTGCCAGGAAGGAAAACTACCACAATGGTCTCCAGGGTTTAGTTAGTTAGGCTTAAGTTAGGTTTAAGTGTTTCCACCCTCATACTCACTATCACTCTCAGCTAATCTCATCAGGACACGGAAAGGATGAACTATTAGTTCATTCAGACAACGGTACATTAGTACCAGCCAATCTCTCCACAAACTGGCTACGAGTGATCTAGCCAAGACTTATATATGTATATATGTGTGTGTGTGTCTGGGCTAGATCATATATAGGGTGTATCAATTTATGTGGTCAGTAACTGGGGTATGGAAATTAGACCGCAAACCAACACAAATAGTTATTATGAACACATGTCCTATGTTTGATGACTTTTGAGATAAGGCCTTCCAGGGTCCTGCTGGAATGGTCAATAGCCCTACCTTATACACCCTTGTTGCACCTCTTGTAAGTGACGTATCACTGCTGGTACACAGGCAGGATTTCAACTACAGGAACAGGGGTGTATCAAGTAGGACATTTCTCTAATGTAAAATAATATTAATGAATAGGGCTACTTACTAGGACATTACACCTCTTTTATATAGGCCTACATCTAATTTTTCTTGAGGGTCATATTAGAGGATCAAAATCTCATTAATTTTGAAAAATGTTTTTATATAAGGTCTATTATATAATGTTGTAAATGGTAACACAAACCAATTTCTAGATGCTGTCATTTCTAGAAGATAAAAAACACTTTTTAAATGAGATATTAATAAGGTTAATAGGTTTTTAAATTGGTTTCTACTGATTTGAATCAACCCCGGTATTAAGCCAAATATTCCCTCATTTACAAATAGCTTAACATGTTTAAGGAGTATTAACGTCACAAATATTAATAGTAACTAATTCTAGGATGTTATAGATGTTGATAATTTAAAAAAGTAACTACACAAATTTTTTAATAGGGAATATATTCCATCGTTCCAAACTCCCGGACCACTTGGGACTAGACTTGGGAAAATCTGTATCAGATGTAAGTTAATAAATTAATAAACTACGAAAATGGAGGGATGAGTTTTTAGTTTAAAGTATATGCAGCACAGCCAAAGAGATAAAACCTTATATTTCTCCATTAAATTGTTAAAAAAAGAAGGTTTAATAATCGGATATCTGTAAACATTTAAATAACTATTAAAACCAATTATATATTTGGGAGTATTTAATCACTCAAAATAAAATTCAACTAAGCAAAGTAAGATCCCGAAAGGTTAAAAAGTAGGAGTATTCATTCTATGAGTTATATCAACAATAAGGCAATTTACTTAAGGACAATATTCGAACATAGCCATCGTAAGCTTATAAAGACACACAGTTCCCTTTGTCCTCATTTTACAAATAGCTAATACGTGACACCTTAAAGAAGAACGACGCCAATTTGTCATCTCAAGCAAGACGAGCATGATAAATGGGTGAAGACCTCTCGCTCTTTTTATTTCTGTCTTTATCTTCCCATCCAACCTCACCCCTGACGCTCTGGCTAGCCCTTGAACACTTTAGTACCCTACGTTACCCTATACAGTCAAGATACGCTCAGCTGAGCTTCTGAAGACTCTGGCAAAAGAAAAAAAATTAAGAAGAAAAAAGTTTAGCAAAAAAAAAAATTGCCTCGCTTTTATTATCATCAGCAAGAAACTAGCTTAATGGAAGAACAAGAATTATGAAAGAGGTTATCGCTATAATAAGACAACTAACTACACATAAAACAAATTCTCTGTAAGAAATAAATCATCTTTCCTTCCTCCTTCCTTTAGCTCACAAAATATTATTAGATAAAAATATAACTGTGATTTTTTTTATTTGAGCGCTCTTACTTATTTGACACATTAAATTGGAGAGACTTATTTGTATTACCAAACATAAACTTGTATTACTGAGTTAACTTCGCTTTCCAACGCTTCCCTCATATGACGGTTTAAAAGACGTAACTAAACTCCATGCAACCGACAGCTGTCTCACTCTTGGTGAAATAACACTGTCTGTAGACTCAGTTAAACTCTCTGAGCCATTAACTGGTTATTTTAATCAAGAATGCTTCATTAGAGTCGTTCTTGCACATATCTCACTATTGCAATACAGTACATTCATCAACAAGTAAAAAAAGGGTAATAATTAATTTTCACGACGAAATTCTCTTTACGACAACTGTCTATATCCTAACATGTCGTAATAGCGAGATGCGCCTATACTACATTATTAGATCATTCACGTCTATTCTGCTTTTATAAATGGATTACTCCATATACAGAACAAATGGTGCCAAATTTGTAAAAACAAAGAAGACCAATCACATTAGTATCTACCAGATTCTTGGCCTCTACTATATTAATTAATTTATTTATTTTCACCGCATCTTTCTATCCAGCCAGTAAAATAATATTTATGTACACCTAAGGGTTCATCCATAAGCCAATTACATACTGAAAGCGCAAAGGTCAAGTTTATATATCTGTTTTGGAGTATATCAGAGGCGCACAAAAAGTTGCAACAAAATTCACCATTGATTATAGTCTCTGAGCCACATTGTGTGTAGTCTCTGAGCCACATTGTTTGTAGTCTCTGAGCCCCATTGTGTGTAGTCTCTGAGCCACATTGTGTGTAGTCTCTGAGCCCCATTGTGTGTAGTCTCTGAGCCACATTGTGTGTAGTCTCTGAGCCACATTGTTTGTAGTATCTGAGCCACATTGTTTGTAGTCTCTGAGCCCCATTGTGTGTAGTCTCTGAGCTACATTGTGTGTAGTCTCTGAGCCACATTGTTTGTAGTTTTTGATCCACATTGTTTGTAGTATCTAAGCCACATAGTGTGTAGTCTCTGAACCACATTGTGTGTAGTCTCTGAGCCACATTGTTTGTAGTATCTAAGCCACATAGTGTGTAGTCTCTGAACCACATTGTGTGTAGTCTCTGAGCCACATTGTTTGTAGTATCTAAGCCACATAGTGTGTAGTCTCTGAACCACATTGTGTGTAGTCTCTGAGCCACATTGTTTGTAGTATCTAAGCCACATAGTGTGTAGTCTCTGAACCACATTGTGTGTAGTCTCTGAGCCACATTGTTTGTAGTATCTAAGCCACATAGTGTGTAGTCTCTGAACCACATTGTGTGTAGTCTCTGAGCCACATTGTTTGTAGTATCTAAGCCACATAGTGTGTAGTCTCTGAACCACATTGTGTGTAGTCTCTGAGCCACATTGTTTGTAGTATCTAAGCCACATAGTGTGTAGTCTCTGAACCACATTGTGTGTAGTCTCTGAGCCACATTGTTTGTAGTATCTAAGCCACATTGTGTGTAGTCTCTGAGCCACATTGTGTGTAGTCTCTGAGCCACATTGTTTGTAGTATCTAAGCCACATTGTGTGTAGTCTCTGAGCCACATTGTTTGTAGTATCTAAGCCACATTGTGTGTAGTCTCTGAGCCACATTGTTTGTAGTATCTAAGCCACATAGTGTGTAGTCTCTGAACCACATTGTGTGTAGTCTCTGAGCCACATTGTTTGTAGTATCTAAGCCACATAGTGTGTAGTCTCTGAGCCACATTGTGTGTAGTCTCTGAGCCACATTGTTTGTAGTATCTAAGCCACATTGTGTGTAGTCTCTGAGCCACATTGTGTGTAATCTTTGAGCCACATTGTTTGTAGTATCTAAGCCACATTGTTTGTAGTCTCTGAGCCACATTGTGTGTAGTCTCTGAGCCACATTGTTTGTAGTATCTAAGCCACATTGTTTGTAGTTTTTGATCCACATTATTGACTTTATCGTTTTGTATCCATTTCTCTTGTAAATCCACTGGTGGGGAAAATGCAATCTCCATGTTATTTCCTTAATAACCCCCTAAATGTTTACAGTTCTGTGCCATAAATACACCTCCTGTTGTTGTTTGTTGAGGGCTGCTTTTAGAATTGATAAAACGTGTTTCAGAGCTTTATTAGGGGTTTTTTCTACAATAATTCCTAGCCTGTCGACATTTTCCGATAGTAGTACAATCTAAGGAGTCAAACTCACAATTTATTAGGATGCCGAGTGAAACGATTAGGTTCAAATCCCGTCTAGATATATTATTATTATTATTATTATTATTATTATTATTATTAGCACCACGTCTTACTACCAGTTCGGGTTATACTCAGTCTAGATGTAAAGGGGATGGTTTTCCAGATGGAAGTATTTAAAATCTTCACGCTGATGTGGGTACATTTTATGTAAATACCCTCCTTATCCTTAGCATGTAGTTTTCATCACGTCTTACTACCCGTTCCAATTATACGGATATATAGTCCTACTGGTTACGCTAATGTGTTAAGTATGAATAAGGTTGAATTTATAAGAAGTGAAACCAAATTTGCATGAAGGGATATAAGAAAACCATTTATGAAATATCATTCTTAATACATCTGACCAGGATTCGAACCCTTATCTCCCCTTCACTGGCAGTCAAGTCTGTTGCGAGGGCAACACCACCACTAAAGTTGATCAGAGGTTTGTGATTATTTTGTTGAAATTAGAATACAAATGAACATTTGCCCCAAATGCCACAGCGAGGTATAAAACTTTGTAAACGATAGTGATCTACATTTTCTGCCAAGAGGATAATTATGCTATTAATTAACTAACACGGGAATTAATTCACTGTAATTTTGGCTAATTGAGGGTAGAATCAATTATTTATGTTTGATAAAGTTGGGTGGAGTCTTGTGAATTTTTAATTGGTCTTGACCTAGTTTTCACGAGTTACTGAATTCATTTGTAATACAAGAACGTGAGTTTGAAATTTCCTAAAGAGCAGTTTTAGAAAGTTAAGTAGAATACTTTAACTACAGGAGATGTTTAAATGAACATAATATAGAAAATTAGTGTTATCTTGTTATTCTACCCACAGCGTTGCCCGAGTGATCACCACTGGCCGGAAGGTCGGAGCTCACATCCCGGCTATGTGCATTGAGGATAGTTTCTTCGTGTGAGATGATCTTGAGTGTAGCCATCCTACCTCACCAAGGTCTGTCGACCAGACATTCCTGGTCTTCTGAGGTAGGGTACCAACAGGGTCTGTCGACCAGACATTCCTGGTCTTCTGAGGTAGGGTACCAACAGGGTCTGTCGACCAGACATTCCTGGTCTTCTACTGACAGTGGTGGATATGTAACCATCTTCTGGGGTTTGATCACCATGTAGGTGTGGCTACTGCCCCCCCCCCCCCCCTTGAGGAGATGATGCGATGTGCGATGATAATGATGATGATTACATAGTGCTAAGGTAATGTTAATAATATCAAAGAAAGATAAAATAATTTAGGAAAAAATCAGCATATTCTTATATTGTGTTGAGAATACCGCTTAGTAGTACTAACATTTAGGTTAAAAGTATTCTATAACGTTACAGTATACATATTTTGAGGAAAAAAGGGAAAACTTTCGTGCTTCTTTGAAGCTCTACTACACAAAATGAAAAATGCTTGTCCAATTGTGTCGTACCATTTATTTTAAATAATATTACACTAAAATAATTCTGAAATATGAACTACGCTCAATGGACCACTGAAAGACTGAAAGGTACCTCAGCCATAAATACAATTTCATACAAAATTATCTCTTATAATTTAGTTATTATTACTTATTTAGAGAAAATATCTATGTTTATTTAGATTTGTTTTATCACCAGTCTTACTACCCATTCAGGCTATACGCTTAAGTACCAATCACGCTAATGGTTTTAAGGCTTATGAAGGTAATATTTAATGTAGTGTACCCGCATTTGCTTGGAGGGAGTGAAGACAACCATTTAGGAAAACCACCCTCAGTACACCCGACCGAGATTCAAACCTGGATCTTCCCGTCATCGGTAGTCAAATCCAATGCGAGAGTAGCGCGTTAGACCCCACAGGTACCAAAGCTGGTTGTATTCTAGTTCATGTTATATTAAAACACCTGTATTTAAAAAGCTACAGTGATATTTATAAAGGAACTCTAATTTTCGTCTTTAACGAGTATAATCTCTTTGTGGATTATTCTTTCTTTGAGAAGGGTAAATTTCCTTTCTTGTTGCCCTCCACCCCCCAAATCATTGAGAGAATGTCACACCACCTTTCCTCTCTAACTCCAAATTATTCTTTCCTTTTTAACTTCTTTGGTTCTTGAATTGAGAGATGATTAGTTGGTGACCTGTAAAAACACGCCCCTCCCCAAACCACTTCTTGAAAAGTTCACTCACGCGGGAAATATCCTCACTTTTATTATATTATCTTCATCATCTTCTTTGTTATTATGTTTCCCACAAACTCGACATTAGAATGGTATTTTGACGAGAGCTATTTCTCCATGGATCAAGTTCCAGATCATATTGAATATATGTATTGGGTTTGTCAGTCAATTCCTATAACACGGCTCGGTTTATTCGACTCGCGCCGCGGGATATTTATAAAGAAACAAAACCAAATACAGGAAATTGACTAGAAGATGGATAACCATTTAAAACCCTGTTTTGTTTATTAAACTGTCATTCTTAAAACATTGATATAAATGTGTTTTAAACATATTATATTCTTATTTTAAAATTATTATAACAATCATATATTTTTGTGAAATAATACATTTACAAACAGTATCTTACTACCTAAATCCAGACCTGGGGACTATTTTTGATCCAAGTCTTGCATGTGAGTAGCAATCATCAACTTATTTGTATGATGATGTGTATTTAAGAGCAAATATCACATTTAATGAGAGTGAGTAGAAATTCCTACTATACCGGGTGAGGTATTTAAGCTGAAGCACCAAAATATCAGAAAACAAAGCATTTTAGAGAAATTGATTCGTACAAAATATTTTTGTGTTTGAGGTTGAAAGAGAGCAACAATAGTTATTTTTGATTTTGTGGACGTCTTCAGAGTTGTTTGAAGGTCAACATGGTTTTTTGGATTAAAACCTTTAACTATTAACTATTTTAACATAATGTTACCCTACACAAAAAAATAAACAACTTTTGCCTGGAACTTTTTAATATTTCATTTAACGTAATACAGAATAACATGATAAAATAAAAAGTTATCCGTTTCGGTGGCCGCATGGTCTAACGCGCTACTCTCGTATTGGACTAGACTACCGAAGACGAGGAGGTCGAGGTTCGAATCTTGGTCGTGTTTACTGGGGCCGGTCTTTCCAAAATGGCGATCCACTCTCGATCCACGTTATTGCGGGTACAATTCTTACAAATATAACCTCCTCAATCCTTAAAATAATTTGCGTAGTTATTACATAAGCGTACAGCACGAACGGGTAGTAAGATGCGGTACTAAAAAAAATGAAAAGTTCTTGAATAAAATGTATTAAAAAGTACGTTAAAAAAAGTTTCAGATCAAATCTGTTTATTTTTTGTGTAGGATAAAAACCCTTTGAAAATTATTTATTTTCATTTAAAAATCAGACTTGACCTTGAAACAACCTTTAAGACACCCAACTAATCAAAAATAACTAGTGTTGTTTTATTCCCCCTTCAATAAGAAAAAACTTTTGTTCGAAACAATTTTTAGTAAAATGCTTCATTTCCAGCCTATTCCAGTTTCCCAACTTGAATGCTTCACCCGGTTGATAGGGAAGTGTCTATTAGTGTTATGTATAGGCTTTATTTAGGAGTTATTTCTCAGCACTGTGTGAAACTAGTTATTATGATTTGTAAAGAAATATTATTAGAGTTAATTAACCACAATAGTGTTTGTTATTTCCTTCAAAAGTTCCGCTGGGGAATGAAGTTAGACAAAGAAACCGTAATTAAAACACAGACAGACACTCCAGTCGCCTTAGAATGTTCCGGATTATTCCGCCCAGGCTGGTAAAGTACTAGAGTCAATGAATGGATGGGTGGGTGTGAGGTCTGAGTTGTGATACTTGTCCAAGCGTCCTGGCTCTACTACAAATAGAAAATACTTTTTATTTGTTTTTTCTTACAGGTTCTTTTTTCTAATTTAAGAGGGGCTCACTCACTTCTCTAGCACTTGACGAAGAAAGGATAAGTGTGCACTTGAAGTGTCGTTACGAATAGATACTTTTGTCAACGAGCTATGCGGGCTGCATCATTTCAAACTTTTACCCTCTCAAATATATTTTTTAAAGCGTTCAAGAGAGATTTAAAATATTTTTAACATTTTTATTTTTGTTGGGAAAATATTTTCTCTCTTCCGATTTTATAGCACACCGTCTCACTAACTTGAGGCTGTACTCATATGATGATTACTCTAATGGGAGAGGGATGAGGAAAGAATCATTTTATATTATTATATATTATTATTATTATTATTATTATTATTATTATTATTATTATTATTATTATTATTATTATTAGCACCGCGTCTTACTACCCGTTCGGGTTATACGCACTTACGCTAATGTGCAATGGTAGGGTGATTGTGAGATGAAATGGAGGACCTACAGTTTAACGTGGGATCCGAACCACGGTGGAGGCCTGGCAATCCACACATTCACAAGTTGTGATTAATACACGTCTTGTCAGAGGTGAAGGAAGGGTTTGGCAATCAGATAAATCTATGCCGGGACCGAGGATAGAGCCCCGGACCCCTAGCACAGAAGTCCGACACCTTACCCCTAGATCACCAGGTATTTTATAGATAAATAACCCGCATCTGTATCTTATATATCTGGTCGGGATTGAAACAGATTTTGTATTAAAAATGGATATTTTATTTAACAAAATATATAGTAGTTTTTCAATTTTCAACAATATTTTGAGTACTACCTCGTTTTGTTTCTTGTTCAGCAGCGTGTGTATACATTGAGTGAGTTGTTGTAATCCAAGGGATTACCTGGATGCGTGACGCGCGGGGCGTGTACACTCTATTCTAATTAAAAGTAGACACTTTTACCATTTGTATGATCAACACGAGGATCAGTGACTGCTTAACATATGGGTTAGGGGTCAGATAGCTAACATAAAGTAAATATATTTCTCATAAGCGTGGAGGGAGGCTGGGAAAACTATAGTGAAGAGAAACTGTAAAAAAATCAGTTCCAGTTAATGTGGCCTTGCTTCGAAATCCGATAATGTTGCCAAACAAGTGAATGTGTTTATAACAATTCACGCATGCGCTGAAAAAGAACATGAAATTGCTAGTCCACGCTTCATGAAATTTAAAAATGATAAACAATGTTGTTTAATAAATACAAATACTATTTAATGTTGCTCGAGCATAATATGTACATATCTTACATAACCTTGATATTGTCATATTTAAAGTTCGATTAAGCTATTTTGGGCTACGTTGTTGTAATAGACGATCATATTAGGATGACGGCAGAATCTGGTCATTCTCTTCCTTATTCACTATAAACGTGAGTATCTGCGCATGCGCACATCAATGAGTGCATTTGTATCCATAGAGACTGGTCCTCGCCAACGAAGGTCCTGTGCGATTAGAATCTAACGCACAAGACCACCCAGCCACCAATACAAGTAGATTGACACCTTGTAAGTGCTAGAAAAGATTCCTTCAGTTGCACAAATCTTCTTTAGTGATCAAATGGTCTAAGGTGTCACTCTCATGTTAGACGGGCCTGCTGAAGATGGAGAGATGAGGGTTCAAATCCTGGTCGGGTCTATAGAAGGTGGTTCTTTTCTAAATAATTTCCTACTCCCCTTCCATGCAAATGTGGTTAGTTACTACCTCTAAAATGTTTCCTCCCTAATTATAGTAACTATCATATATTCGTACAACCTGAACAGGTAGTAGGACGCGGTGATAGAAGAATCACAAGTGTCGGTGAAGTCGCTGCAGTCTTAGAACTAGGACTAGAACTTTAAGAGCAATCAGAATCAGAATCATTGTGGACACCGAGATGGCTATACTTGGAATATGCGAGGGTAAAACATCCTCCCTTGATGAGCTACATCAACATGGAGGATTACTTTTATCCGGCAGATGACGTCACATTGAACTCTCCATGGAAAGCCAGTGCAAGATGTACTTTGGTCCAATTTCAATACTAAGAAACATTTCTGACAGCTAGAAAAGTTTTTTTAGCACCGCGGTCATACTACCTGTTCAGGTTATAAGTACATGCAACAGTTACGCGAATGAGATAGGGATGAGAAAGGTTAGATCTAGACGAAGTATACCTGCATTTGTTTGGAGGAAGTGTGGAAAACCATGTTGGAAAAACCACCCTCCAAGTATATCAGACAAGTGTGTCAGGAGATGTTGCTCCAAGTATGTCAGACACGTGTGTCAGGAGATGTTGCTCCAAGTATATCAGACACGTGTGTCAGGAGATGTTGCTCCAAGTATATCAGACAAGTGTGTCAGAAGATGTTGCTCCAAGTATATCAGACACGTGTGTCAGGAGATGTTGCTCCAAGTATATCAGACACGTGTGTCAGGAGATGTTGCTCCAAGTATATCAGACAAGTGTGTCAGGAGATGTTGCTACAAGTATATCAGACACGTGTGTCAGGAGATGTTGCTCCAAGTATATCAGACACGTGTGTCAGAAGATGTTGCTCCAAGTATATCAGACACGTGTGTCAGGAGATGTTGCTCCAAGTATATCAGACACGTGTGTCAGGAGATGTTGCTCCAAGTATATCAGACACGTGTGTCAGGAGATGTTGCTCCAAGTATATCAGACAAGTGTGTCAGAAGATGTTTCTCCAAGTATATCAGACAAGTGTGTCAGGAGATGTTGCTCCAAGTCTATCAGACAAGTGTTTCAGGAGATGTTGCTCCAAGTATATCAGACACGTGTGTCAGGAGATGTTGCTCCAAGTATATTAGACAAGTGTTTCAGGAGATGTTTCTCCAAGTATATCAGACAAGTGTTTCAGGAGATGTTGCTCCAAGTATATCAGACACGTGTGTCAGGAGATGTTGCTCCAAGTCTATCAAAGGGCTGTATGCAGGTCAGTATTGACCTCCTGCTATCTTAAATTATGATTTGAATGGCCCAAGAGGGACACAAAATGGTCCAATTTTCACTCTAAAATAAAATACATATGTTTATTTTCGGCCAAAGCTGGCATCATTTCATTAAATTATTATTAATATTTTTTACGGTATCGGTAATATCTATATAAATTGACAGCTACAGATATCATGACCTGGCGTATGAAAGTATATCTAGTAGCTAGTCTAACTTACTCTGGAATATACACAGACACCTCTTGTAAGCAGTAATATATCATTCTAATGAAAAGTGTTTAGTGGACCTTGTTTCGTTGTAATGGATTGTACCTCAACGTAGCCAGAGTAATTCCATCGTACCGGTGCATACTGGGAACTATTTGGCCAGTAATGCCGCATCGGGTGCCCATTTGCAAGACTGATGGTGGCGGAGGGGTGAGGGGCTCTAAAGAGTGGAGGGAGGGGGGTTTACTGCCCAATGTCTGCTATGATTTACACATGTTGCTAGCGAAATTACTGCTCCGCCGTGCAAGATTTTACATAACTTAATTATAACAATTAATTATTGAGAACATTATGATGTGGGAGTATTAGATGGCGAGTGAAGGATGAGTGCTTCGTTTGTGTTTCTCGGTGGATTGAAAATAGTTGTCAGGGTTTAATTACGTTCACTGTATTTTCACTGTAATTTCTATCCGTATGTAGAATTAAATCCGCAGGCTTGGAATAGCTGCAAACTGAATTTTATTTTGTTAAAACGTTAATTTACGTGTTTGTGTATATTCCACACAGTTTAATATTTGATGAAGCTTTGTACATGTACACATTCTATATGATTACTAAATAAACCCGAACAGCGTTTCAACATCTTTTATACTCTTTTATACTGTTAAAAATAATGTTTCTCAAAATTTTATAAGTTCAGAATTTCATTTTGTTTATACCAAAGACATTACACAATAGATATTAATTTTCAAAAAATATTTAATTTTATTAGTTTAGTTAAGTTGATATAACTTTTAACTATGAAGTTACACATACAATAATTGTATCGTTTTTAAAAACAATTTAGAATTTCGGCACGGTTGATGAAATTACAAATTTTTACAATAAATAAAATAAATATATTAATGTAATTACTATGTATTGTTGCATCACAATATGATTAGATTCAGAGCAGCCAGTAGGCTAAGTTATAGTGAAGTGTTTAGTGATAAAATGTTGGTTAATATGGTATATTGAATATAATACAAATTAATTTTAGGTAAAATAAGAATAAAACGTTTCTATCCTTTTCAAGCAACTCAGTTAATATTTTTTTACAAGCATTATTTTTTAAATTAGTATGTTTCAGCTCGAGCTACATATTTTGCTCCTTTACTGATATTTTCTAAAAAATGTATAAAATAATACTATTAAATTTATATTAAAATATATCAATATAAAGCGTTTAATTCCCATCCGCAGATGTAGGCTTCCAACCTAATTTTAAAACTCTGACAAGTTAGCCCTGCCCCTAGAAATAGTGAGAGTCACCTGCCCGCTTGTTAATGATAAACACTATTATTAGCTTATACACAAGTTTCTTGTTTTCCTAAAGATACATTTTATATCATGCAAGTGAAATGATTGACTTATCCTGGATCTGTATTATAGTTATAAAGTTATATTTCTCAGGACGAGTCATCTCCCTGGGTAAGTCACTATTCATGACCAGAGGTGACATAAGACACCAATCATGACCAGAGGTGACATAAGACACCAATCATGACCAGAGGTAACATAAGACACTACTGATGACCAGAGGTAACATAAGACACTATTCATGACCAGAGGTGGCATAAGACACTACTCATGACCAGAGGTGACATAAGACACTGCTCATGACCAGAGGTGACATAAGACACTACTCATGACCAGAGGTGACATAAGACACTGCTCATGACCAGAGGTAACATAAGACACTACTCATGACCAGAGGTGACATAAGACACTACTGATGACCAGAGGTAACATAAGACACTACTCATGACCAGAGGTAACATAAGACACTACTCATGACCAGAGGTGAAATAAGACGCTACTGATGACCAGAGGTGACATAAGACACTACTCATGACCAGAGGTGAAATAAGACGCTACTGATGACCAGAGGTGACATAAGCCACTACTCATGACCAGAGGTGACATAAGACACCAATCATGACCAGAGGTGACATAAGACACCAATCATGAAACTTATGAGTCAATAAAGCAATTTAGCTTCGTTAAGGCGGGGATGTAGGGGACGGGAGAAAAGGCCAGTTTTTTTTTTTTTTTCAGTTTTTATGGCAAGACTTTTTTTGTCCAAAATAAATAAAATATTTCTCCAGTACAAATATATAATTTAATTTTCTTCCAATGGTAATATCAACAGTTGTTGAATATCTTTCATGAGCATGGTGGCATTATCTAACAAACTTTTAAATCAAGAAAAAAATTGTCATTGAATTCCAACACCCTTAACAGATATTCAAGAAATTTTAAGGTCACCACATGAAGACAATTAAATTCTATGTTTGTACTGGAGCAATATTTTTTTTTATTTTGGACCAAAAAGTTATATGTATATATATGTAGACAAATAAATAATATCAATAGTTCGTGAACAATTAATGACATTGCTATAAATATTCGTAAGTTAATAATATTCAAGCCAAATAATTGATCTATGCTAATAACTTGAAAATTAATTTCTTTTTACACGTTACAATTTAAGATTCAAATTCCGAATTTAATTCAATCTAATACAAATATGTGCTCTATTTGTACTTGACATATTGAATCCGATACGAAGGATTTTTATTCTAATATTAAGATTTGGAATCTTGAATTGAATACAAATCCTATCAAGATTCATATTTTGATTTAAAACTCCGAACCTTTTCACAGGTTTGATCACAACTTATTGGACACCACAATATAACTTAATCTTCGAACACACTGGGTCTTGAAACCAAACATTCCATTCATTTAACAATACCATCCTTGATACTCTTGAGCACAGCTGAGGCTCTTTCCCTCTCAGAGAGAGTCCCTATTAGAGAGAATGTATCACTTGTTCCCTCTTGTGGACGATCACATCACCAGAGTAAATTAGCTTTGTTTATTGATTGATTCATAAAATTGGATCTTGAATGAACTCTGTCCCACGGGTAGTACAGTATCCTAAAGTCACAGGTCTAGTCCCAACTGAATATTCCGAGGGTGGTTTATACCCTTAGACACATATTTTCTATTGGTTCCCGTGTTTGCTCTAGATCTGATGGTGGTGCATTTACCTCGAGTTCACCTGTATTATTTAAATTGAGTCACTCGTAGCCATGACTGAAACGGGGCGTTTGATAATACAGAAGTTTTAATAATGTATGCCACTGTTTTAACTTTGCATTCCTCCCCTCCCCCCGTCTACCCACGATACTGTTTGCTCTACTTCTCTCTCGAGCTGAACCCCAACTTGGTTCGAAACAAGCGAGAAATGTTTGGATTCAGCCCATGCAAATAAGATTTCGAGAACGAAGAAAAGGGAAGGGAGGGAGAGAAAAAGGCAACTTGGCGAGAAAGATGGATTAGGCGGAGACGGGGTTCGGGAGGGTGAGAGAGGGTTGGCATAGAATCGGTTTATTCTGTCAACACTAGAAACACCTCAAGAACGAATTCAACATCTAGCACCCAAGATATTTATCCAAGATGGCAGCTTTGGGGACATGCGTTAAACACGTGCTTTGTCAGAGTCACACCGACATTTAGAAAGGGTTTATTAGTCAAATTTAAGAGCGCTTTCAACAGGTATTAAGGTTTTATTTGGTTTTCTTTCCACTGTCTGAAAGAAAGACAAAAAAGTCACATCAATAAAAAAAAATTGAAATCATTCTTAAAAAATAATGTCAAGTCACCTAGTAACTCTTAAGAGGACTGTAAAAGAGCACTTAAGGTGCTAGTTCAAATTGTGCACACTCTAGCACTACGCTTCAACCTAGTTCAAGAGGAGTGTGCTTTAGACCAGTGGTTATCTTGAAGTAACTAAGGATTATTGGCACTCCGTAGTACCATACAATAAAACAGTACATGCAAGAAAGTAAAGTTTACATGGAGTAGCTATACAGGACTCAGTTAAACGGATCCCTAAAACTCTTTTTTTTAAAATACTGCCAAGATTTAGCAGGGCGTGGGATTAATTTGGATAATTTCTTGTAGAGATTGGGGGAATTTTCACTTACTTATACTTACTGAGTGTGTACTTTTGATTAAAAGGACTGTACCTTAATTCCTAGCCCGTAGGTACACCTATGTCTATTATAATACAACACTGGTGATGTACATACACTTACTAATGTAGATGTCAAGCAGGTGTACACATTACATTTAGCTTATCATTAGTATCCGTCATTCATCAAACAATGTCATGCAATATGTTAACAAAGATGTATAAACAAGAAATTTAAAAATATAGAAAATAGAACATATGCAAAATTATGAAAAAGCTACATTAAAAAATACAAGTTACATCATTCATATGAGTTTAATACCACCGCGTGTGTGAAGTTCTAAACGTAAATGGAAATATTTGATTTGGTTTTGTTGTAAGATCATCTCCCTATTAATTTGTTGAGGTCACAGTTACAT
The DNA here is from genome assembly GCA_033556935.1 of Timema podura. Classification (NCBI taxonomy): domain Eukaryota; kingdom Metazoa; phylum Arthropoda; class Insecta; order Phasmatodea; family Timematidae; genus Timema; species Timema podura. Next base: position 11,672,272 of record JAVRXN010000007.1, on the reverse strand, counting down.
GTCCTAGTTCCCTGGTCCTCCTCCGTGGACCTAGGGGGTAGATTAATACATCTCGCACGCATCTATGGCCACTTGGGATAGGTCAGGCTCATTTCACATGCTTTGCTGGTCACGAGTGAGTTGTGGTTCGAATCCAGCCTGGGATTACTCAGGCTATGTTTTATTTAAGATGTTCCGGTTTTCCTTCCGCACAAATTAGGATACATTTAATCTAAACTCTACCATCACCTTCCCTAATCCATTATCTTAGTTAATATGTGTATAGCCTGGACGGGTAGTAAGTTAGATAATTATTATTTTTGGCTTATACCCACAGGGTCTGTCGACTAGGGTACCATGCAGGTGAAGTTACCTCGTCTCAATAATATGATGTAATTATAATGATGATGATTATGTGGTTCCTGTGGAATTATTAAACCTAACTTAAGGCTTACTATCCAGATCATGGCAACCATAGGAATAATTCCCCCTCGGAACAAATACTCACGATAACATTGGAAGTCGAGCCCGAGACCTCCAGAATAGTCCCCAGGAGCACTGACCACTAGACCAAAAGGTGGGCTGATGGGTAATATGACGTGTTGTATATATTACTACTTGTGCTCCAAAGAGTTCTGCTACTGGTGTTACAGGTAACTTTAATGATGTCCTAACAAAGCTCTAAGTTCATACAGTGTTTCATATAAATTGGTAGAAATCAATGAAACTTTTAAAATATTCCGGTTATTTCGTATCTATTCAAACAAGAATTCAAAGGAGAGGCACGATGTGAGTGGTTTGGGGATCTCTATAATCAGTTCTCCGGTGTTAATCCATCAGGCGTGTTGGGTGTGTGTTAGTAAAGAGGGGGAGGGATAACATACGATACTTTTTACCAACATTCCTCTTACCATTTCCAAACAACTGTTTCTCTAGTATTTCGTTACCGGGAAGATGAAACGTGATGCAACATTTTATGTTTCTTTCCATCGATCCGATTAAGTTTTGAAGTCACGCAAAAAGAAGCTAATATCCAACTCTCTTTTGTACAAGCCTCTGCACTTTCAACTCGCACTGTTTTGGCGAAAAGTAAAACTGAGAGAATGTTGAATAATATTTCCATACAGGAACGTTTGTTTGATCTCCATATTTTACAAGTAATACTTTTACCATGACATTTTTTTATTTGTTTGTTGAATAAACACTTCAACTTTCCAAACATCAAAGAATGCTTTTGATGGGAGCCGCAGTGAATTCCTAGAGCACTTATTATTTTATTAACATATAAAGTTCAAAGACATTCGCCATTGAAGGTAAGACCACGACATTTACAGTTTGGATATATAAAATAAATTATGTTTTAGTTTAATTCTGACTAAATGAACACAGTGAGAATATATATTAACATAATGTTCAAAGCGTAAACAATTTACGTTTAAAATTAGTTTCTAAATACATTAGTATGCCTTACATAAACGTGTCTGACAGCATAACTCAGTCCGCAATGTACTTTCATCTGAAATAAGGGCCCAAGGCTCACATCTCAGATTGACCAATTAATTATCATCTGTGAAATTGAGACGCCCACTTTACTAGTTATTATTCCCAATATACTAACTACTATTTTGTGGAGTTAATTTAAGTCTTAAGTCCCTTTTGAAAGGAAATGTTAAATAATTAAATAAATAGAATACATATAATACAAACAAATAGAATACATATTGAGCTATGGTCTTAATTTTGATTATTTTTACACTATGTAGAAATCTTGAGGTGTTTACTTTCTTCAAAAAAAAGATTTGGCAGCTAATTTTGGTTTACTTATAGTAGTTGACTCCAAACTTGGTAGTCTCAAACAAACAAGTTTGTGTGGAAGGATTTAGTAGCAAACAGTTGGTAAGAATATTATCCACAGCACCAATACAATCAACATTCGACTGAGTCGGGAGCAGTTTGTTTTGCGATTACGAGGATTCTCGAAAGAAACTCTATCTCGCCTCTTCCTTTTTCCAGCTAGAATAGCGTGACATCCCTTTTAACCGTGCCTCGACATTTGTCTACTACCTACGATTTGTTTATATATACTTCTTCGCTCACTGATGAGATGGTATATTGTTCACCCTGTTCCTGGAAATACAAGGAGTACAACAGGATAAGTCTCGTCTCGACCTGATGAGATGGTATATTGTTCACCCTGTTCCTGGAAATACAAGGAGTACAACAGGATAAGTCTCGTCTCGACCTGATGAGATGGTATATTGTTCACCCTGTTCCTGGAAATACAAGGAGTACAACAGGATAAGTCTCGTCTAGACCTGATGAGATGGTATATTGCTCACCCTGTTCCTGGAAATACAAGGAGTACAACAGGATAAGTCTCGTCTAGACCTGATGAGATGGTATATTGCTCACCCTGTTCCTGGAAATACAAGGAGTACAACAGGATAAGTCTCGTCTAGACCTGATGAGATGGTATATTGCTCACCCTGTTCCTGGAAATACAAGGAGTACAACAAGATAAGTCTCGTCTAGACCTGATGAGATGGTATATTGCTCACCCTGTTCCTGGAAATACAAGGAGTACAACAGGATAAGTCTCGTCTAGACCTGATGAGATGGTATATTGCTCACCCTGTTCCTGGAAATACAAGGAGTACAACAAGATAAGTCTCGTCTCGACCTGATGAGATGGTATATTGCTCACCCTGTTCCTGGAAATACAAGGAGTACAACAGGATAAGTCTCGTCTAGACCTGATGAGTACATTGAGTTTAATGGTAACAAACTGATAGAGAGACAACCAATTCTAAAAATAGGTTATTTGACTTTCTTATAAATTATACTCTCTAGAAAAACTATAACGTCTTCGAAAATTTGAATATCCAGACATACCTTATAGGTTTATTGTATGTATAGATATATTTTCATTTTATCCAGTCTCAATTTCTCATACATGGTCTATCTGTATCCTGTTGATTTATTTTTCTATTTCCACCATTCGTAATTTATTTTCCCCTCACCTGTGATATAATACGGTGTGGTGTAGTAAGTAACGGGTAGGGAGGCCCAGGGCTCAAACCCATAACTAACATTATCAATACAAGTGTATCCATTGTGAGTCAAAGAAAGATCGCTTCCCCTTTGAAACAGGTGCTGCCATTAATAATAATAATATAAACATCTTCCCTTATATTTGAATTCTCCCTCCCTTAGACTACTCTAACACACTTTACATTTACACCTGGACTAATAATCGATTGTAATAAATGTTCTAGAAATCCACGTGGCTTCACTTTCTGACCGGATTAGTTTTTGATTCAAGGTCTACTTACCTCCTCACTTCCCTTCCCCTCTTGGAAACCTACCAACCCCCTGAACACCCCCCTACCCCCTCATTTCACCCCGATACCATTTGGGACCCGACCAAACTAGTTTCACTCAACGCTTACCAAGTCCTTTAATCTCATCGCTTACCTCACTTAAGATCTATTACACCCGTATAATTGCAGCAAGATCTACTACAATTATACGATTAACCGTGTACAGGAAGGTTGTACAACTTCAATAAATGTATTAACAATTGTTCAAATTAGGGTTGTAGGGTGGCAGTAGGGGGGTAGTCTGCGTATTTTGTATTTTATTAGGGGAAGAAATTAACGTACCAGTGAATTAAAACGGGTCTTTTGTGACTCTTTAACTATTTACCATGAATAAATATTTCATTGTAGATATTGTAATAGCCATACTTAACTTATATGGAACACAATATGTATTTTTCTTTGGTCTAAGACTACCGAAATATGTTCTTAAATAATTACTTTCCTAATGCCTTCATTATGACTTGTGATGGATTGAAGATGTTAGAGTAAACCTCTGACCATATAATATGTTTTAAAAGTTATAGACAAAAGATAAATATGTGTTTTTATAGTTATTTACAAATATTATTACTACAACATTATTTCGACTTGATTAATATGATAAATATATTAATTTTTTAGCACCACGTCGTACTACCTGTTTAGGTTAGACGCAGATTTGATTAATTACGTTATTAGAATGATTGTAACAAACTTTCTAAGCTCTTGCCAGTTTTTAAAAATAGCTAATAGATACAAAACTACTCACAAAAAAGGTTAAAATTATACAAACCAATGACTTAGAGCTTAAAAATAAATGATTGTAACTTGATTTAAATATGAAATAGAGCATAGTAAAATGTAAAGGTGTTTCATATTAAATTTATACTAGATACAGGAGACGTATTATATTTATATTAACATTATTAAAAACTTAATCATTCCATAAATATATAGCATACGTCATTTTACCAATAACTTGTTCTTAGGCAACAAAATAACATCTGCTAGAAACATAAAATAGATTAAATGGCATATTTAATTAAATAAATATATCATGACTGGGTATTTAATGTTGTGCTAGTAATAGTACGGTCTATATTGAGCAAGGTATTGCTACATATGGAAAAAAGTATTTAAATGTTTACACTTTAAACAATAAACAACTAAGTTATAGTTGGACCGACCCAAATCTGTCACGTAAATTCACAAAATGTGCTATACACATATAAGCCCTATACAACTTTTATTTTAACTTTTAAGTGCAAAGTACGCTTGAATTATTTTTGTTGTCATTTTTTATTTTGAAGCTCTTAATTCCGCAATGGTGCCCTTTGGCCTATAAGATAAAACTAATTGTACCATTAAAACATACTAATTGTTTTTGAACTTGCTAAGAAAATCACAAATATTTCGAAAGCGGTACACATAGCGTTCTCAAAGGGCTATGACTTTAGTACTGTAAAGTATTATAAAGCTCGCTAATAACACCATGGCATGGGAATCAAACCCGGTAATCTTGTCTTGAAGTGCTGAGACTCCATCACTGAGCTATTAAATGTGGTTGATAGCTTGGGATTATTCGTAATTAATTAAAGTAAATTATTATTGAACTAGCTGATTAAATAATTGCTTGAATGAAAAGTGAACACACTATATTATTTTATCTTTGATTACTACATTGTAGACGTATTACTGAATATTTGAGATAGCCGGGTTAAAATTAAATTATTGAGGTAGGAATGAGGAAGATTGGATTCAAAAGAAATCTATCCAAATTTGGGTGAATACAATTTTGGAGGAAAAAAATCACTCAGAAGGGATTAAAACCACGATATAGCCCAATCAATGGAGCAGAATAAATAATCAATTAGTTAACCTAGAGAGCATTATTATCTCTTAAATAAATGTCCCCCTATCCCTATCCAGAGATAAATCCATCCAGTCAACACCTTGATCACGGTTCTAGTTTCTCCCATTCGCACTGGATATTATGTCCATCGCAAAGTGCGACTTTTTATTATTCTAACAATGTCTTGTGATGAGTACAGTGTATGTATCTCATCTTTATGTAACTTCCTCTACTATCCAGTTGACTCATTCCATTTTAGACCAAACATCTTCCTGAGCACTTAGTTTTCGAACACCCTAAACTTTTTCTCGCCATGTAAGTTAAGAGATAATATTTGATAATCATAAAGAACAGCCATTCCCACGCTTGTATGGTATATTCAGAATTCTACATTTGTTGACATCAACGAAATGCTATAAAATTACTGATAAAGTAGAGAAGCATTCATTTCCCGGCTGTATTCTTTTTATAATTTCCACTCATATCGTTAACACTAGTTAAAATTGTTCGTAAATATTTTAACTCATCTGCCCTACCAAAATATATGCTGTTCGTATTAATCTCTAATTATATTTGTCATCCTCAAAATATTGTGTTCTTTGAGTTGTTTCTACTTAACGTTCTCTTCTGAGACTGCTGGTTTCTAATAAAATGAATGCATTTTTTGCAATAGTTATATTTAGTCTACACACATCAATGCGAATATTTTCACTCACAAAATCGTTGAACGTTATAGAAAAATAATTCGTAGCTGCGATTTACATTATTTTCAAAAAACATATAAAATCGTTTTCTTAATGATTTTGATTTAGTTGCCAGTCCAAGATACCTTGTTTAAGCCATTAGACCGTAAAGGAGGTGTTAGAAAAGAATTTTGATAAAATAATATAAGCTCGCCTTTAATCTGTAGCTGGCCCCCCTGCTCTCTTCCTAGCCCCCTTTTTTTCTTAGCAAGCAGGTTTATATTTTCTTTGAAGAAACAACGAACAGCTGATTTCAAATTCAAGTGAGTTCTCATTTCCCACAATGTTTGTGATTCATCCCCTCATCAATATTTCATGGACTAATTCGAAAAGACGCTTTTATCCACGTACATAACACACGGAGAAAGAACACTAACAATATAACTCTCTAGTCTAGAGACCTAGATATGAACAGTCAATATGTAAATTGCTTTTTAGCTTCATTTTCTTGGGCATAGCTCCTTGCTTTGACGGAAAGAGAAGACGCCGAGAATGAGGGAATGAAGGAACTGACGTGAAGAAGATGTAAGATAAAAGAAAATATATTTAAGAGGGAGAAGAGTAAATAAAGTAAGTAGCTTAAAATTGGTTTTGAATAATTTTAATTTTTAGGCTTAGACCCAAATAGAGTATAAATGAAATATTAGGAAATAACGCGATATTTTTTTAATTCACCTTTATCTTTTTTTTGTGTGTGTACATTCTCCCAATCCAATATCGTACGTCCAAATCTGTCATAAGAAATATAAATACTTCATAACAATAAACTACTTTTAAATAAATATTCATTTTTTCATTTATTTGTGGTATTTAACGAACACTTTCTGAACCTACTGATTATATCAGTACACGATTTCTAAACCAACTTGAATCTAGAGCAGACACAACAACCAGCCCCTTTACCGTTATTTCATCATTGTGAAATGGAAACACACACATTTCACCATGATAAATTTGTCGGCCATACAAGGATTCAAACACAGGACGCTCCGCTCAGTAGACAGACACACTACCCACTGATCTAAGGTGTACTACTGGTGTACTACTCGACAGTGCAGGTAGGGGTGGAAGAGAGAAGGATGTTTCTTGCTCTCTCTTAGGTATGAGACATCCTCTGCTACTGCCCTACGACCCAACACATCTTCAAGAACTTCACGTCACTTATATTATCGCCATCATCAGCCAAGTGTTTCTTGTCCGACAAATCATCCTCCAAGTTGATGATATTACCATCGGATACTTCATCAAGTCTCTTCTCTTATTTCAAGTATTCTTCGTGCGTGCGCATTGCGCTAGCCATTCCTCTTTCGCTATAGAGCTACATTTTCCCTCCGCTAGGTTCATATCGGTGTTTACATTTGATGTAAGGTTCTTTTTTTATCAATCTAGTCGTTTACCGGTTCCCAGGTCAGTTCTATGGGGTTGAGAACAGAATGTCTACACTTTGCTAGTAGTGTATCTATCATACATCATGGGGTGTGCAGTCCAATAAGAGAATATAGTTCTAGTTTGAGTATATTATCACTAGCGGGAATATTGTGTTGTTCAAACCAATTCATTATGACTATTGTGCGCGAATATGTTGGTGGTGAGTCTAATAATTGAACGTTGGGGTAGGGCGCGTTGTCAGGAACTAGTACACTGTCGGGCGGCAAGTTGGGGATCAACTTGTTTGATATCCATTTTTTAATAGAGTAAAAATGTTTTTAAAAATCACAGTAAATCCTAGTGCGCACTTGGAAACATTGTTTGCCTGCCAACTTTGATCGGTAATGGTTTCCCATGTTTGCCAACCGTTTGCAAGCAATGTTTCCCAGTGGCTTCTCGGTGCTCTCCTAAGTTACTGATACTATTATGTTGACCTTGAACTAGCCCGCGCATGCGTACATGCTGTTTTACCACTGCGCAATCATAACAGTTCCATGCTAATCCTAATCCGCAGTAAATAATAGTTAATTCATATATTCATTATTTTCTATGTTACACCGTGATATATGTTTTATTTGTATTTACTATTGTATGTGTTTAGCCATGTAAACACTGTACATAATGTGGTGTCTAGATAAATAGTAGGGATAGATGGAGCCATATATTGCTTGCTAGGTGTTAGACTATATCACTCTATAAAATATAATCATTTACATTATACTTATTCCAATTTGTTGCATCTGTGTCGAAATAATAATAATGATAATAATATAATAATTCTTACAATAATTTTTTGGGGGGGGGTATTGCAGTCAGTTCACCAACAATAATAAAACTCAATGGCGTCAGCTTTAAAATTAGCTATACTGACAGAGCGGTCACCGTCTATTGGCGAAGATCTTGATAATTTCTCCAACACTCTGACGTCTATATTCGGGGAATGACCCGCTTCGGTGGCCGCATGGTCTAAGGCACTACTCTCGCAGAAAGTTAGTCTGCTGATGACGGGAAGATCGATAGGTCCTTGGTTTGGCCTTGGAAGGGAGTAAAATAAATAGGGGATTTGTTTATGTGTTCGTTCTATTAGAGTAATTTTTGGCTATTTATACCTATTATTAGTATTATTACGTGTTACGCCCTACCACAATAAAGTGGGCTAAAGATGAGGAAGGAAGAATTTAAAAGAAAAGGCCTTGCCCTTTCTGCCCCCCCCCCCCCCCCCCCAGCTAACTAGACCGGGCGAGTTAGACCTTTGGTTCACGTGATCACTGGCTAGGGCTAACAAGCGTCCCGTATTGGACGGGACACTCCCGGAATTTAACTCCTTCATTGACCTGTTTTACCGGGTGAACCTTTTAAAATGTCCCGTAAATAAAGACATGTCTTGCTGCGCCACTCTACGCTATATTGTTTTTAACGCCGTGTTTTACTACCTGTTCAGGTTATACGCCTCTACCCTAATAGGCATAGCACTACTAGCCATAAATGTATGTTGGTAGTTTAAATAAACATCACATCAAAAATGTAATGTCTTTAAAAAATGCTAAGTAAAAATTGCAGATTGAATATAAATTTGCAGATTATGCGGACGGACAAAGAAAATAAATTGTTATGACTCTTTATTTGACAACACAAAAGGTTGGGGAAAAGTGACACATGTCACTGTCATGCATAATGTGTCCATCTTGATAAATAAAGGAGAATTTGCACGTACACAGCTGTTATCTGTGTCCTCCTGGACGTAAGCTCATCACAATCTCACTACATCTTCCTATAGAGTGACCCGGAATGATATCAGAAAGAGTTGGCAACACTAGTGAACTGATCCACGCAAAGCTAGTTTGTAAGACGTATGTAAACATAACTCTGATCAAAAGTAGAGGTTGGATATCTAAATTAAAACGGTAGTCTAATAGTTCAGGATATTTATAAATTAAATTTAATTCAGAAGGACTATAGTAAGTTCTGTTGATAGACACAGACAGCGATTATAAATATCGAAGGAATACCTGAAAGGATATATATCTCAAAGTGTGATACAAGAAACCATATAATGATTTATGTTTATCGTTTAGTTAATTTATATAATTTGACTGTTAATAGTAGCCTCATCAAATTATAAAACAAAGCGTGACAGAGACCTAGAGGGCAGTTTCCAACGTATTTTTAAAATAAATCTAATTTGTGAAGGATCTCAGCACACAGCTAGGCTTACTATATTCTGGGGCTGCATTTATTATAAACTTCAAATGGTTTGATTTGGTTTAAAATTTTAACATTATTTATTATTTTAATTCATTAAATGATATATAATTAAATAAACCTGTAAATTGCAATAATACTAATCTACATAAATTGTTCCTAACTATCTTATTTAATGCCCTTCTTAGTACATATATTCGATGACTGGTAAGTTCCAGAAATTATTCTGAGGTGATTGCATTGAACACATAGTTTTGCGGCTCCCGAATCAGTGCAAGTCTTAAGTCAACTTCTCGTATTAGTTCCTGAATCCCGTCACTATGCATTCTTTAATATGGGAACATAATCAAGAAATAGACAAATTAAAGTATGGGAGGTTCAAATCCTGTGATAGTAAAGTTATGTATTCATATTCAAGCTACTGTAAACATGGATTTATGAATATTTCAATGGTGGAGGATCTTTTTAGAAAACGTTGAGGCTCTAATCATGGTAATGTCATAAAATACTGAAAGACGATATTCCGAGAAAAGGTCATTTCAGGTTCAGATCCGAACCATACTTTAGTGAAAATATCTGGCTTTGCTCTTCTCAGCAACACAACACCTTCTCTACATACGCACTACATGAGGAAATACAAACATTTAAAAATGGGGAGATGCAGGATAAATTAAAAAACTACTCCCGAAGCCACAGCTGAGCCTCTGTCCCAAGTCCTTCCAACAAAGAGAACTGAAAAATGTAATGAAAACTCTTTTCCTAACTCCACTTTAATTCTTCCTTCTCATGTTTGTTTTCTGTAAATAATTCCGCAGAACGTAGCTTATAATTAAGTCTGCATATTCTACTTCCCCACTCTACCCCCAAAAAGCAACTGAAAATTACGTCCCCCTTATACAACACACCCTCCTCGTTTTGTTGGAAAGAGAGACCAGCAAAACGGACATCACGTTTCCTTTACAACATTACAGATTGTTCTCGTGTTTTTATAAGGGAAGTGACGCATTGTTAAAGAAATGTGTTATTTTTTTTAAACTTATGAAACAGATTTTTTATAAATAAAAAAACCTTTCACTCATTCTCACGAAAATTATATTGTACGTAGGCATACTCTTTTCCGGTTACTGGAATTTATTTTTTAATTATAATTTCTTCTCCTCACATGACTATGCTTTAATTAAAGTTTTATTTTTCTAAACTTGACCCTTTCTTTCTTCTGTTATTTCATGGTGTTTATAAACATTATCTTTGTATGCTCCGACGGTTCTTACTTGACATTTTTAACCCCCCAAAACCCCAGAAAAAACCATATATATAAAACATTGGAAGCAGTTATAGAGATAACAACACAGTAAAGCATACACAACTACCATAAATACCACAGTACCATAGCTAAACCAACAGCCAAAATAATAGCAAAGCTAGCATAAGGGAGTATAGCTAGACCAGTTGAAGCAATCATGACTACAGTAGCCCCATGGCCTCTTTGGTGCTGACTGACAGCTAACAGCTGACTTCTGACAGTTAACATTTAGGTATATACCTAAATTTTGACTGTCAGAAGTGACAGCTGCTAAACACATGCATTTGCAGATCATATGGCTCGGCGTAGGGATACATAACTTGGTCCGGTAGCTTCTCAAAGCCATCAGCTATCAGCTGTCAGTCAGCACCAAAGAAGCCATGGGGCTACTGTAGCTAACCAAACGCTATCTTATATAGAACACCAAACGCAATAATAACAAGATTTTTTTTAAATGTGTTTAATGGTTTTATCTGAATTTAAATCTAATTTTTAATGTATTTTCTCATGTATACATTTAAAACTCACTCGAGCTGATATTATTGATGTTTTAATTATTTTAGTGCCATGTAGTACGGTTATTGAAGGGGGAGAAGTCATCTTGGGAAAACAAACTTCAGGATTTCAACCCTGACCACCCTATCACTTTCAAACCAGACTATACGAGCTTAGCATTTAGTCGGCGTGACCACCAGTGGAGATGGTCACCAAGTTTCCAGCCCAGTTTTGAACTGCTCTGGACCATGTCACATAATCCCAAAAACATATTCACCGCTGTTTGGCCATTATTTTTGTTTGTTCATTACTATTCTGCCATTTACTGTAACCCACACGAACATCAATCAACGAAAGTGTGTTTTCCCAAGTCCGGTCCAAATGTTTGTGTATTGTCCAAATCACGGATGAAATGTGGGATTAAGGGGACCATGTCAGTATGTCGCTGTCTCACTTAGAGGTCCTGTACAGCGTGTCCTGCATGCAGGATTATCCAATTAAACTGGTAGGGTCTAGAACATCGCTACACCCAACCTACACTCAGAAACGATCAAATACGGATCATAATGGCTACAAAATTCGCCCGGGAAAAACTCTTTCACAAAATTAGGGACTTGGAAGAAAACAGTTATAAAGGGATCTTATTTGGGTCCTAGTTTTAGACTTATCCCTCTCTATACTCGTATATCTATATATTTATTCAAACATATGGTGTATATATAGGCCTACATATCGATTATATAATTATATACACCCCGCCAAACCAGGATTTATGAAATTGGTGCTAGGCCCCGCGCCCACTAGTGCTGACTAGATACATATACATCAGTGGATACATTCACAGCATCAGGATTGGTGGACAAGCAGACTAAGTATCAATCTCAGTTTGGTTTGACGATAAAGTGGAGGCCACTGTTCGAATACCAGCAGGGTGCAATAAGGGCGATGTGTTCCTAATATCTCGTCACCCAAATGCAAGTACATTTCCAGCTAAACGCTACCTTACTAATACCTGCTTAGTTTGTGTAATTTCATACGTAGACCCAGAGCGAAAATATGTATAGTGTTAAATTTAGAAGCGTGATTAAAATTATTTAAAAACTATTTATGTTTTGTATCGATATAAATGCCTAAAGAAAAAATGGGACACCTATTTTATAGTGCTAACAAAAATAATTCACGGTACACCTGACTGTGGTTCGAACCCCATACTCTCCGTCACTGGTGAGCCAGACAATACGAGATTGGTGCCTTTTGTCACGTGTCCACGGATGTGTGTAGTGACAATATAATTAACATATTTGAAGGGGGAGATACATTTATATAACCATGTTCCTTAATAGATTCATTGCTTTCTGAACCAAACATCTTTATTTGCCAGAATTTGGGTTTATCGTTAAGTACCTTATGTTTAGCTCTGAGTCTCACTGAACATTTGGCCTCTACTATTTTATTACACTAATTACGTATTTCTGAGAAATGTAGAATTTTTAGGAGTTGTGCCCTTTTTTTAAAAAGAAGGAATCATGGAAACTATTAAGTAAGCTCACCCCGAGTACACCCATATGGGACTCAAACCCAAACCCTATTATCACCGGATTATGTGATAAGATAATTGTACTTTTGTCAAATATTAATAATCCCCACTAATCTTTTTGGGAGGACAGAAAAAGACATATGTTTTCACTTTAAATTGGAGAATAAAAATTATATTTGGTCATAAGGACAACACGAATAATATGATAATATAATTAATTATAAAAGTAATTTAAATAAGCTACCATTCATTTCTTTTTGCTCCAAACATGGATTTTTCATTGTTCTTAATAAAACTATTCACCGTTTCTTTAACGGTATTGAGACTACCCCATTTGATAAAATTATTATCGTCCCTCCTGTTGCGATGCTAGCCATTAAAATGGTTTTAAATCTCGATCAGTCACCATTAAAATGGTTTTAAATCTCGATCAGTCGCCATTAAAATGGTTTTAAATCTCGATCAGTCACCATTTTATAATATCCAAGAAAGCAACAAATGCTAAATTCCCCTCTACTACAATCTACACAAAGAAATACGATAACGGTGTTCACGCAGGTACAAGCGTTAGTTTCATCTAGTATATTTTTCTGGTGATATAGATGCAGGGGTTAAAATCATGAGTGTGTGTATGTTGATGCAATTTTTCTCAATTCTTTCCTACACTCTAATTTCACAAATGCGATTACACTTCCTCTACATTAATACCTTCCTCATCCTTATCACATAGTGTAAATATCGGTATAATATGACTGGGTAGTAGGACGTGGATCAAAAACTAGATATTATACTTTCCTACAAATCTATCCTCAGGCATAGAGCTAACGGTAAAATAGACTTGGAACATTTTCCCCCTCAAACCTCCAAATGTAAACCTCTTTTAATACCTAAAGAGTCCATTGTAAACTAGCAAATGATCGGTTTAACGGGTAATCAATCAATATCTATTGATAACAGCATATTTGGATGCTGCCTCGTATCAGCAACACGCGATGAACATCCTGCGGCCGATGATTGTCAACGTGTTCTCGCTAGTATTAAATCTAGTACGACACTGCGTTTTCAACCAAAATTAATTTTCTGTGCTGTTGATCTTTGTGATAAAATTGCATGTCATTTGATTAATTACACATTTTGAAATACATCTGTTTTGTATCCGTTTTATGACACATTGCTCGGAAATATTGTTATAAACATAATGCGAGGTAAATATTCATTTTGGTGTTCCACATCCCGTGAGAATAATTCTAATATAATTAATGTCTGTTTCAATATATTTTTGAAGGTTTTATGATAATTAGTCCTAGTTGATGGCTCTTTGAAGGGGATATTGTCCAAATAGGTGTTGATTACTTAAAATCTAGATTCATCAGGCGTGATATAAGTGACGTGGTGTTCTCTATAAAAAGCAGGTACTAGAAAATGTATTTAAAAAGATTCTGTTAGGTAAAAGTTATCTTTACTTATTGAATTAAAACTATTCAACGAGGGAAGGGAAACAATTCTGATGCGGAAATATATATTATATCAATGAATATCTGTTGAAAAAACAGTAATATCATTACATACGAGTGTACAAATATACTAAACATGTATTGTGCATAGCTAGTGTACAAATATAATAAACATGTATTGTGCATAGCTAGTGTACAAATATATCCAATGTTTATATGTATTTGGTGTGAAATAATTTCTGAAATAAGTACATCCAAAGTAAAAAAATAGAATAGTAAAATATGTGTTGTACATATCTTATGTATACGGATATAATAAGATATTTACATAGCTCGAATAGTGTAAAGAAATAAAGTGATAACTAATTAAAACCATTTTTTAAATATATCCAAACAACTACACACAACAGGACACAATTTTGGAATCCATGTGGCTTAAGCAATGGCTGAGTGTATTGGAGTATCTATTTAATTGAGTTAATAAAACAGATTAAGTAGACTTTAGACAAAAATAAAATTGTTTGACTGTGAAAGGTTTCAGTCCAAAGTATTTATTTAGTTTTGTGCATTTTAACTTGTTATTCGTAGACTAGAATCAGTGGTTATCGAACCCTGGTCCACGGAGTTGTACCAGATTGTCTGCAAATGGGACCTCAGGAAAATTAAAAGTATCACTCGATTGTATTTGGTTTCTCAAATAGTCTATCAGAGTTTGAGAATAAGTTTTCAAACATAAGTAATAATTTGTAAACTAACCTCAAGTTAAATTTACTAAACAAACGTCTAGATATCCAGCTAAACAAAATATTTATGTCGATTTTCAAAAATAATGCTTGCATTCAGGTCTAAGATTGCCATTTTGAGCACTTTCTATGATGTTAGGCAGCTCCACGTCACTGGAGTATAACTCGGTAACAAGGTCAAATGGGGCTCATGTGTATGTGAACTATTGCCATTGTTCTAGTATCTCATGTCCACAGCTGAGGTGAGTCCGACATGTTAGGATAGGTGCACACAGGCAGCGAGGTGGGGCGGGGTGATGTGATAACGAGTGGAGCAGAGCGAGGAGTCCACACGCGACAATCAACACACAGGCAGCGAGGTGGGGCGGGGTGATGTGATAACGAGTGGAGCAGAGCGAGGAGTCCACACGCGACAATCAACACACAGGCAGCGAGGCGGGGCGGGGTGACGTGATTACGAGCGGAGCGGAGCGAGGAGTCCACACGCGACAATCAACACACATACAGCGGGGCGGGGCGGGGTGACGTGATTACGAGCGGAGTGGAGCGAGGAGTCCACACGCGACAATCAACACACAGGCAGCGAGGCGGGGCGGGGTGGAACTTCTCTAGTTGGTAGAATGGCTTCGTCAGAACTATCAAGTAAGGTGTTTCCTAGTGAAAATTATTATTTGAAGTGGAAGACATTGAAGGAGTTGTGAAGTATAGAGTAGTAACATGGAGTGTGTCAAGACAGAGACTACTATGAGGAATGTCAACATTTGTTCCCAGAGCTGAGAATACATGGAGTGTGTCAAGACAGAGACTACTATGAGGAATGTCAACATTTGTTCCCAGAGCTGAGGATACATGGAGTGTGTCAAGATAGAGACTACTATGAGGAATGTCAACATTTGTTCCCAGAGCTGAGGATACATGGAGTGTGTCAAGACAGAGACTACTATGAGGAATGTCAACATTTGTTCCCAGAGCTGAGGATACATGAGTTACGATTTCTGACACTTCCCCTACACACTTTCAATCAATCCATGGCTGTGGGAGGATTTGTGTCTATTTCGCCAAATAAGAAGGCCTGGAAAATACTTCGTCAATCAGGAGCCCGACGTTCATCTTGTCACGTCAAACCGCTGTTGAAATCAAACCACTTTATTCTAAAGAGGATCGTTCCAGACTGCCTCACGTGGCTCAGCCTCAAGTCACTGTCTGTCTGCTCTTTCCCTTACGTCATACACTCTATATATCCTCTAGGCTTATCTGGCTTAGTCTCTAGAAGTCTAGGTATGTTAACTAGCCTAGATTCATATAAAAAACAAATTTAATTTACAATATTATTTATTTGGTTGTGTTGTAACTTAATAATATGGGTTGTTTGGTGAATGTCCTAACAGTAGGGCTGGATCCAACAATTGTAGATTCTCTTCTGAAGACATCCCTCCCGTTACCCCGTACAAACCAGAGCAGGAGATCTATCTATCCTTCACACGTATAGACTATGAGACATGTTCGCGCTACGATCCCCCAGAACGCGATTTATCTTCACATGGGATGACATTTATTGTCACATAAAAACTATTCGCTTTTCCTCGGTACAGGGGATTGCTGAGCCTGCCAGACAGCGGCGGGCTGGCTGACTAATATTCAGGACGTCACACCTTGTCAACAGTGACGTCACTCAAAGATTTATTATTATTACTATTTGGAGATTTATTACTATTTATTTATTCATTATTATTATTTTGATTAGTATTATTTAAAGATATTTTGTTTTGAGTATTTGGTATTTAAAAATTAAAATATAAAGTTAAATGGGGCTACCGAGGTTTAAGACATAAATAACTAAAATACATTCGTAAATTTGAAAATAACACCCCAACCCAGGGGTAGACTGGGCCACTGGAAAACCGGGAGATATACCCTTTGGTCCGACACCTTAGCTCAATCGGTGGTTTGTCTGTCCTCTGAGATATGAGTCCCAGGTTCGATTTCCAGCAAGGCAAAAAATTATCATTGGTTAAATATGAGTTTTTCCCATTCACAGTGATGAATTAACGGGTGGAGGCCTGGCTGTTGTGTTTGTTCTAGATTTAAGTTAGATTAAAATTCTTATTCTGATATAGTGAGTCGGCTTGGAAAGTGCACGTTAAATACCTCAAATAAATGAAAAAGTGATATACGCTTTGGGTTTGGGCTACCTCAACAACTTGAAACTAAAATAATGTTATCCATTGGATTCTAAAAGATGGTTTTTATTAAATTCTAAACAAAAGTTTCAACTAGTAAGTCTAAAGTTGCCCACAATACATTATTTGTTAATATATACGAAGGCATTAATTATATAAAAAGCATCCCATTTGTTGTTTTGGTGTTGTTTACAAACAATTCATTAAGTCACACGTAAACCCATTTAATTAGTGAACACTGACTATTAACAAGATTTCTAATAATGTCTATAGAATCAGTCTACAAACTTAAATATTAAAATAAAAAATCATATCAAGTGTATAGCATATTTGAAGATTTTTTGCTTATGTCAGCAGAAAGTAGAAGCTGTGGGACCTGTTGTAAGAGAGAACACATTATAATGATGATGATGATGATGATGTTAGTCATGATAATAATAATAATAATAATAATAATAATAGATGCATAACAAATATAGTTAATTTTTGTCCATGGAGTCTATAGTAAGAATATAAATAGTTTATCACAGTTGCTATTTGATTACATTTGGAACTAGTCCTTTGATTTTGAAATATAAAGAAATAGAAACGTTTCAAAATTAGGCTGTTTTTGTAACATTATTCTATAGCATATGATATTAAACTGGGTACAGCGCACATTTGAAACATGTTTTTGTAACATTATTCTATAGCATATGATATTAAACTGGGTACAGGGTACATTCGAAATATGTTTTTGTAACATTATTCTATAGCATATGATATTAAACTGGGTACAGCGCACATTTGAAACATGTTTTTGTAACATTATTCTATAGCATATGTTATTAAACTGGGTACAGGGCACATTCGAAACTTTTTTGTTTGTGGAAATGAGATTAATTCAATATTTGTTATATTTTGAGGTTAAACGGGAGACGGGGCTAAGAAGTGGTAAATGGGGGGGGGGGGGGGGGCTACGCCAACTGTATCTTATGTGTGTGTATATCTGGGTCTCTTTCATTTTATTTTCATAAATACAAAAAGATAAAGAAAAAACGTCTGTTATCTACTACAGGAAATAAGTGAGTGAGACATTTATCCCTCGACCGTCAGATGTTGGCAACGGCTGTGTTGAAGTTATAACTAGACTAACTTCGGCTCTCTGTCTATATATGTAGTAGCTTCCATTTCACCCCCCTACCTTCCCCCGAGACAAGAATTGAGCTGGAAACCGGATAAGGGAAGAAAAACTATAACAAAAATAAAAAAATCTGATAAAAAATAATATGCACTTCATTTATTGAAATTACAGAAAAAAATTTACTGTCGGAAGTTCAGTGACTCTTTCACCCAAGTTCAATTTCAGAAATTAATAGAGTAGTGGTAAAAAAAAACCATGGCGTCAGCCAGCAGTCGAACAATACCAACTGAAAAACAAAAAAAACAAAGTATGAATAAAATGTAAAAATAAAAACCATTATTAATTATTATATTTATTTAAACATTTCTATCGCATATTCAAACAAGGTTTAATTGAAATGAAAGCTTTAACTAACACCCATTAAAATACACACATTTTTTCTGTTTGCTTGGAATAAACCTTTTTATGGAGTAAAAAATAATGTTAGATATACAGGAGAGATCATGTAAAATATTTCGTGTACTTCATGCCTGCATTTCAAAAAGACTTATACATTTAGTGACCTTGGATTACATTTATTAAATTATCTTTGATTAACTCCTTAGCAATGTTCTATATGAACTCAAAAAATACACCTTTTAAATTTAAACCAAGAAAAAAAATAGATTGCCTTGCAAGAATATCTATAAATTTATATTTACGACTCAGAATGTTTTTAATTCATACATCTCTCACTATTTTTTATTTCTTTTTTAATATATTTATAATATTTTCAGCCATACATCTTGTATAGGTTTACTAGTGTATAAATATATCTCTTTGATGTATCTTTTACTGGTTCTTAATTGTGTATGTATAGTTTTATACAATAATACGTTTCCTCCAGGTCACAAACAGACCATGTTATCACAACCATGCTAAATGTTTCCTCCAGGTCACAAACAAACCATGTTATCACAACCATGTTAAATGTTTCCTCCAGGTCACAAAAAGACCATGTTATCACAACCATGTTATCTCAACCATGCTAAATGTTTCCTCCAGGTCACAAACAAATCATGTTATCTCAACCATGCTAAATCTTTCCTCCAGGTCACAAACAAATCATGTTATCACAACCATGTTAAATGTTTCCTCCAGGTCACAAAAAGACCATGTTATCACAACCATGTTATCTCAACCATGCTAAATGTTTCCTCCAGGTCACAAACAAACCATGTTATCACAATCATGTTAAATGTTTCCTCCAGGTCACAAACAAACCATGTTATCTCAACCATGCTAAATGTTTCCTCCAGGTCACAAACAAACCATGTTATCTCAACCATGTTAAATGTTTCCTCCAGGTCACAAACAAACAATGTTATCACAACCATGTTATCTCAACCATGCTAAATGTTTCCTCCAGGTCACAAACAAATCATGTTATCTCAACCATGTTAAATGTTTCCTCCAGGTCACAAACAAACCATGTTATCACAACCATGTTATCTCAACCATGCTAAATGTTTCCTCCAGGTCACAAACAAACCATGTTATCACAACCATGTTAAATGTTTCCTCCAGGTCACAAACAAACCATGTTATCACAACCATGCTAAATGTTTAAAATAAATCTGCACTGAAGTACCATGTGTGGGTTTCCCTTCTAAACGAGTCGGTTGCCAATTTTGAGATGTGGAACTTTGTATCCAAAATAAATAAGACGACAAAAAATACTAGGAGTATTTTAATAAGCTCTTAATTAGGGTAGCCTCTTAATTGGGTCATCCTAATAACATAGGTTAGAAAGAGGTTAGGTTGTATACAGTTTAAATAGTTGGTTTAGGAAGAGCTAGAATAGAATATATCAAGTAAAATCTGGAAATGCAAATATAAACAGGTTAATTTAAGCTAGATCGAGCTAAATTAAATATAAAACAAGAATTAATACTAAAGTTAAAATTAATATAGCATGATCATGGAAGAAATTTAATTGATCCATAGCAAGAGACGCTCTCTTTTGAAAACATGGGTTAGCTTACGTTGACATTAACATGTTCCTAACAAACGGTAGAAATGATTTATATTTAGTTTTTATTTATTTAGCACCGCGTCTTATTATCCGTTCGGGCTATACGCTTAAGTAATAATTATGCTCACGGGTTAGGAATTGGTAAGGTTGAATTTAGAGGAAGTGAATCTACATTTGCGTGGAAGGAGAGTGAAGAACCATTTAGTAGAAACCACCCACAGTTCACCCGACCGAGATTCGAACCTCGATCTTCCTGTCCTCGGCAGTTTAGCTCAACACGAAACTAGCGCGTTAGCTAACTACGCCATCGAGGTGAGCGATTACACTTATTCTTCTATATTAATTAAGATTGAATTATAGTAAGCTACACTCCAATTTGAATAGAAAGAGCCTTTTAGAAAATATAGTTATTTTTTGTTCAACATTGATAACATTTCACGATACTGTATGATTAATGTGATCCACCCGCTCCAGTGATTGTTTAGTGTAAGGTGCTAGTTTCGCAACAGAGAGGACTGTCGGTAAGAGGTAGTTTGGGGTTGGCATCCCGGTCGGGTGTTTTTCCTGAATAGTTTCCCACTCACTTCCCACGATATTAGGAGCACATTTTCTGTAAACTCTTATTTCCTAATTCGTAACCCACTCACATATATGTGTATAGCTTGGATGGGTAGTAAGGGGTGGTAAATGTTATCTTATAGGTATTGGTAATATATACCAAGTGTGAATGCTGCAGATCACATGTCGTGACGTATAAATACATTAAAGTAAATCTACAGTCCAATTTCCATACTTTTATTTTAGCACCCCATCTTACTACCCATTAGGATTATGTACTAATATATATTCTGTTGATATTAAGGGCCGAATCTGACAGCCACTTCTCAGATAATTTACCAATGCCTATATTTTTTATTTTTTATTTATTAAAATTGCCCTGTAGATATTTCAAGTTAAAATAGTATATATTATTTTAGACAAGTATGTTTATGATACTTTATAGATCTCGTAAGCCTAGGTTAGGTCGGTCTTTATATCAGGCTTTACATTTAATACATGAGTTTGTATTAAATTTACTGTAGAGTTTGTAGACGTATTTATCTTTAGTAAATTACAAATCGCGCCAACATACAAGACGCACATTCCAACTAAAGTTATTTTATTCCAATAGGTGAGCCTTATCATTTGTGTCGAGTTGAAATGAATGAATGTTTCTTTCTTCTTAAAATCTGAGTATTTGCGTTAATCCCCTACAGTCCAATAGGACCTTATGTAAGAGAGAGAGAGAGAGAGAGAGAGAGAGAGAGAGAGAGAGAGAAAGGTTTGGGCGGGTTTCAATTCATCTTTTCTACTCGTTGCATACAGTTAGATGTATTAAAACGTGTAAGATTTATATCATATTTAGGCCTTACAATGTAATAGTTGTTGGTGAATCTTATAGTATCTCTCTCTCTCTCTCTCTCTATGTATCTAATGCTGTATAATATAAGATATGGAGTTGACTCGTTCTATCCGTCATTCGAGCAGCGGCAAGGACTCACTGCTCTGTTTGACCTCGAGGGCTGTGTGCTGCCGGAATACTGAACATATCTAGTCTTGAGAACGGACATATATCTCCCTCTCACTCACTCTAGATTATGTTTACGTCAGTTAGAGAGAGAGGGTGGACTAAGATCCTCTTCCTCTCGCATGGACACACATGAAGACGTGTGTTTGTAAAGGGACTCAACCCTGCTGATACATGCAGATATGTGGAGAGAGTTCCGAGAGGGTGTGACGTCTTGTTTGTGAACAGAAGCTCATCTTCATTCAAATAAAACAAGCCTCCACCTATTGTTTGTGAACAGAAGCTCATCTTCATTCAAATAAAACAAGCCTCCACCTATTGTTTGTGAACAGAAGCTCATCTTCACTCAAATAAAACAAGTCTCCACCTATTGTTTGTGAACAGAAGCTCATCTTCATTCAAATAAAACAAGTATCCACCTTTTGTTTATGAACAGAAGCTCATCTTCATTCAAATAAAATAAGTCTCCACCTTTTGTTTGTGAACAGAAGCTCATCTTCATTCAAATAAAACAAGTCTCCACCTATTGTTTGTGAACAGAAGCTCATCTTCATTCAAATAAAATAAGTCTCCACCTTTTGTTTGTGAACAGAAGCTCATCTTCATTCAAATAAAATAAGTCTCCACCTATTGTTTGTGAACAGAAGCTCATCTTCACTCAAATAAAACAAGTCTCCACCGATTGTTTGTGAACAGAAGCTCATCTTCATTCAAATAAAACAAGCCTCCACCTATTGTTTGTGAACAGAAGCTCATCTTCATTCAAATAAAACAAGCCTCCACCTATTGTTTGTGAACAGAAGCTCATCTTCACTCAAATAAAATAAGTCTCCACCTTTTGTTTATGAACAGAAGCTCATCTTCATTCAAATAAAACAAGCCTCCACCTATTGTTTGTGAACAGAAGCTCATCTTCATTCAAATAAAACAAGCCTCCACCTATTGTTTGTGAACAGAAGCTCATCTTCAATCAAATAAAACAAGCCTCCACCTATTGTTTGTGAACAGAAGCTCATCTTCATTCAAATAAAACAAGTCTCCACCGATTGTTTGTGAACAGAAGCTCATCTTCACTCAAACAAATCGCATGTATCCGCCTCTTAGGCCAAATTTATTGTTTCAATATCTGATTTTTGTTTACCTCAATTTTTTTTGTGTCACTTTAAATAGTTTATATTTATTTTATTTACTGTCTACTAAAGCATAAATAAATAATACATTTAAGATATGTTTCTTTTAGAACAAGTTAGTTATACTAAGGCCCTTAAATTCAATCCAACCTTTATTTGTTAATATTTATAGTTTTATTATAACCAAAATTAAGTAACCTTCTGGATTTATATTAACTTTAAACACATCTGTAGAAATACTATTTATTTACCGAAACAAAATATTTAAAACACTTCCTTGTCTTCAGATTTTCTTATATTCAAATTATATGTTGAGAAAGTCAAAGTATGTATTAAAACTCTTGTATAAAGTTAATCTACGTGTTTTTATCAAATATCATTTTTCAATGCGTATATTTCTCCTGAAATTAGTAAAGCATGATTAAATTTTCACCGATAAACCTACGAATTATTTTGGACATTTATTAAAATGTATACAGCAGGCTAAATGTATTTAAAGTGTCAGACATACCTGAATCTCACGGAGAGATTCCATCTTCAACATGTATCACTCACTACAAGTTTATAAATATAAAATTTCTTGTTCAGATGGAATTGGTTAAATATTTATAGCAAAATTTAATACCTATATTCTAATACAGTAATTACTTGAACAGATACTTCCTTTGAGTTGTAATTTAGACATACACAAATAAAATTATCTTTATAAAACATATATTAATATATTATAAGGTAAACAGAATTATGTAATCCTTGTCTTAACCCTTTTCTGCCCAGTGCTCGATGACTCTTAATTTCTCAGGACCTGTGTACTAACCTTGTTACCAGGATACTCTGAATCAGGACCTCTGTACTAACCTTGTTGCCAGGATACTCCAACTCAGGACCTCTGTACTAACCTTGTTGCCAGGATACTCTGACTCCGGACCTCTGTACTAACTTTGTTGCCAGGATACTCTGACTCAGGACCTCTGTACTAACCTTGTTGCCAGGATACTCTGACTCAGGACCTCTGTACTAACCTTGTTGCCAGGATACTCTGACTCAGGACCTCTGTACTAACTTTGTTGCCAGGATACTCTGACTCAGGACCTCTGTACTAACTTTGTTGCCAGGATACTCTGACTCAGGACCTCTGTACTAACCTTGTTGCCAGGATACTCTGACTCAGGACCTCGGTACTAACCTTGTTGCCAGGATACTCCAACTCAGAACCTCTGTACTAATCTTGTACATCTAATAAATACTTAATTAGTTTCAAGGAAAACATGTGTCACGGAAGCAAAAATATGAAATAAAAAAATATCAAAGCTTTGTTGATTCTAATTTATGTAACTCAGTATTGTGAATGAAAATCCACTTCCTGTGATGCATAGTTTAAATATAAATCTAAAGTACTAGTTATTAAAATTAAAATGAATATTTGTTCTGAAATGGTTGACAATATTAACAATAGTGAATTATAAAGATGTTTGATAGTTTAAATTATTTACGTCTGAAATCAATATTAGGGAAAATAGTATAGATGAAGATATAGTTAAAATCTAGTAGAATTAAATAAAATTGCTTCCAAAATCACATGTTGGTTTTTTGTGATAGGGCACTCACATTATTGTGTTACTTTCAATCTACTTTAATTTAATTATAATATTTTAGCATATCAAACTGATGTGTACGTTTTACTTAAATCCATTTCTAAATAAAGAATTTGTATATTACATAAATAGGATGGTGGTCTAACATACTATAATGTTATTACAAGAAATATAATTTGTGATACAAAATCTATAAAGATTTTTTAAAAACATGATAGCACCACTGTTCCGCAAATTGTATTTATAATAATAATTTTTTTTAAATTAGGACTTTTCATTTAAGAAAATTTTATTTTTGAATCAACAAGAATAAGTTCATATGTTTGTTTATATTTTTATTTTTATTAGAATAAAATATTTGGATTTTATGAGTTGCAATAACTTAGCTCCATTCCATTAGAGGGATATTCCAGGAGATTATTTTTAATTGGTTAGACAAACTAAAATGATGTTTATATTATTATTTTAATGCCTATTAATACAGTGAACAATATATTATAACATGACGGTGTTATTAATCCCAGAACAACTAGAGTTTTAACACTTATAAATATAACTTATTCCTGCTTGATTGGTTTTAATTAGAGCCACATGCAAATAGGGGAACACTTTCTCTAAATTCTACCTTTCTTATTTCTAATACCTTGTGTGAATATGCAGCTATCTTGGATGGGTAGTAAGATGAAATACATCAAAACTAACTTATTCATAATCTATGATATGCACATAACTTTGTATATCGGGTGTACCATACATTTAGGTAAAGTTGAATATGACATGAGTGGTGGACAGACATTATATATGTTACATACATTGCCTGTTATTGCTGTAATAAGGTAACGAGTGGAAGAGAGAGGGTATTATGAACGGTAGAGAGGGAGGGGGGTACATATCAAATGCATTCAGCCTCAGCCACTGCAATTTTCAGGATTATCCCCAGCACACACACATACACACACACACACACACACACACTTGTCTGAGAGCAGCTCGCAGAGAAACATTATTTACACTAAATCTGTCGCACATCTAGAATTTACTGCCTTAGCAATCCTGGAAACTTTACCGTGAGGTTAACTCGTGGAGTTATCGTATCAATTAATGGAACTAGAGATAATATGGACGAAAAAAAGTACCAAGTCGGGCCTCTTTTTTAACTTATTTTTCAATCATTTAAAATGATACGGGTAAATCTGAGCTATATATCTTGAACTAAATAAAAAGTTTAGGGGGAGGGCATAGTTAGACGTTTGTTCATGTAAAGTAAGATCTTGGTAAGAATAACCTTGAAAATAACCGGTACGATGAACCCCACGGACAATCTCTCTTTATCTTAATATAGATATATTTATTTCACCAAACAATCGCACATTTTAAAGATATTTATAAAAAATATATACATTTTCTTATAACTCAGAAATTATCGGTTTTGTAAAAATATATTTGAAGTATAATATTTTTATATTTGATGGCTCTCCAACTTTACAATGGTATCAATGTCCAGATTTAAAATTCAATTAAAATCGTTAGAACTGATTTCGAAAAAAAATTCAAAAACTCTTCGGGAGAACATTATAAAACACTAGATACCAAGTTCTTGCCTGATCGGTAAAATTATTTCTACTCTTGGCTGAGATACAGACAGACAACCAGGCATACAAACAGACGGCATCGCTAGTTTTGTGAGAATTAAAAAAATTAATTTTGAATTTTCTGTCCTCTCCCTAGGAGAATTCTTATGCAGTTCTTTAAAGTCAGCCCCCCCCCCCCTCATTCAAAATTACTAAATTATTACTATCTTCATCATATTAAGAGAAACATAATTTGAATATGACTATATGACTGTGTGATCCAGCTAGAGAAGCAGTAACCACATGTCCAACCCCTGATGATAATACTTTGGCTACCCCCACAGTCGGGTAGAAGTAAGACAATGTTACGAAACGCTGAGGCTGCAGACTTGAAAATAATTCTGCCTGTTCTGCATACAAATTGATATTTTCTCCGGAGCTCTGTTTTTTTTCCTCGCTCTCAAAATTGCATATAAAAATAATCCTTTAATTCCCTGTGGCTGCTATGTCTAAACTTGTGTGCAATTTTCTAGCCATCTTTTACTGAGCTTTTATTTAAAATGTGTTGTGAAAATTGGTATCTAGATCTTAAGGAGAACCATCATTACCAATTGGAGCTTTAACACTTTTTATTCAACTGCTTCAATTTATATTGACGTGGCAATGTAGGGGAAAGTAATGAATGGTTTTTTGTTAAATACATAGAATAATACACATATATTTTTAAAATCATAGTGATAATGTATAGAAACAAGGATAGTCTTAGTAAGCCTTCTTTAGGTTACATCAACGGCCTCAACTAAACAAATGTCAAAGGAAGTAGGGTTATCGGGTATGGGTTTTAATACAGATCCTAGATGAAGGAAGTGTCTTGTGTGCTAGAGTATGCCAAACTATACAAACTACAACATTTATAGCGGCCGAAAACACCACTAAAAAATGTATTATGACCACAAACACCACTACAAAATGTATGATGACCACAAACACCACTACAAAATGTATGATGACCACAAACACCACTACAAAATGTATGATGACAACAAACACCACTACAAAATGTATGATGACCACAAACACCACTACAAAATGTATGATGACCACAAACACCACTACAAAATGTATGATGACCACAAACACCACTACAAAATGTATGATGACCACAAACACCACTACAAAATGTATGATGACCACAAACACCACTACAAAATGTATGATGACAACAAACACCACTACAAAATGTATGATGACCACAAACACCACTACAAAATGTATGATGACAACAAACACCACTACAAAATGTATGATGACCACAAACACCACTACAAAATGTATGATGACCACAAACACCACTACAAAATGTATGATGACCACAAACACCACGAAAAAGGGTCTATCCACAAACCCTTGCTCGACAAGTCCCCCTAAGCCAAATATAATACTATTATTTAACAATAACTAGGTGTTTCAATTTTTTGTACAAAATAATTATGAAATTATTAAAAAATTGAACGGCATTACAATAGTTGAAAGAAAAGTATTCTAACATCGTTTTTCAAATCTTAACAAAGCAATAAATCTAGCTGTATAAGTAGTCCCTTAAAGATAGAGATAGGATGTAATGAGGTGGACTGGATAGTACTAGCTTAAGATAGGGATAGGATGTAATGAGGTGGACTGGATAGTACTAGCTCAAGATAGAGATAGGATGTAACGAGGTGGAATAGATAGTACTAGCTCAAGATAGGGATTTGATGTAATGAGGTGGACTGGATATTACTAGTTTAAGATAGAGATAGGGTGTAATGAGGTGGACCGGCTAGAACTAGCTCAAGATAGGGATAGGATGTAATGAGGTGGACTGGATAGTACTAGCTTAAGATAGAGATAGGGTGTAATGAGGTGGACCGGCTAGAACTAGCTCAAGATAGGGATAGGATGTAATGAGGTGGACTGGATAGTATTAGCTTAAGATAGAGATAGGGTGTAATGAGGTGGACCGGCTAGAACTAGCTCAAGATAGGAATATGTTGTAATGAGGTAGAATGGGTAAAACTAGCTAATACTCAATGTAATATTTCAATTTCAACTAGTTCAAATAATGTTTTCAAATAATAGGTGTTTAATCATTTACTTTACCGGCTCCGTGGTGTTAGTGGTCAATGCACCTGACTACGAGCTTAGGGGTCCTGGATTAGATTCCCGGATGGTAATTTGGGTATTTTTCCCAGAAGGAAAGTTACCCCAATGGTTATCAGGGTTTGGTTAGTTAATCTTAATTTAGGTTTAAGTGTTTCCATTGGTTTCACACCCTCATACTCACTATCACCATCATCTCATCTCATAGTGACATGTAAAGAGCCTCCACGGAAAGGATGTACTATTAGTACATTCTGGCGTCCCCTGTACAACGGTACATTAGTACTGGCTGAACTTTCCACTACTGTGCTACGAGTGATGTAGCTCAGACGCGCAATATTACAATAATTTACTTTGATCTCAAAAAGATCAGTGAGATTTTGCATGAATCATTGATGTAAATGTGCCAATTCCAGCTTTTTATGATATTTTATAAAACCCTATAAATTAGTTTTATAACCCCACATAAACCTTTTACCTAAATCTTTACTTAGACCCTATTTTAAAATAACCAACCCCGTCTTAAATAATGCAGGATTTATTTAAGTCTGCAATACATTTAAACGTTCCGGTAGGTGGCACCCTTAAGTTACTATCAGCCCTACAGTAGATCGTACACGTAACAAAAAAGTAGCTTGGGCCCAAATGTAAAATAAAAAACTCTCAAATTGATTCTTTTGATAACCCTTCATTTAAAAAAATACAAAAAAAAATCATTATTTCCTTTTTTAGTGGTCTCTACTGTGGGACTAAAGGTGAAATTTCCTTAATAAGCGGCGGCGGAACTTTGCCACTGGCTCTTGGAGTGTGCTACAGACGAGATAAAGACCTGTTCAAATTAATGGAACGTGGAGAGACGAAAATCTGGCTTGGAGGTCGCTAAAAACTTCTCTCCATTGAATAACGCCAACGATGCAAGACTTGAGGGGGAAATAAGGGACAGCCAAATGTGCCAGCTTCCATGGCCCTGCCCATTCTCTACCCAGTTCGACCAAATTAGGTCGGGCTTGAGTTGAGAGGAACTATAAATTGATATGAAAATATATTTGATATAACGTATATAATTTGGTGTTTCTAGTTCGGGTTTTACTTTCTCCTTATCTTTTTAAATCCCAAATACTTTACTATCGATTTTTTAAAACTATTTAAATTATTACTATTTATGAGGAAGCTTAAGTTTATTTAATAGTGTACAAAATTTCAGATGTATTAAAACTCTGTACATTTTATTTTTCTGTGGTATTTTAAAACGAGAATAAACTATTTTTATTTGGCTTTTAACACGTTTTAAGAGGAATATTAAAAAGATTTAATATTTAAGAAAGAAAAATAATATTATCAGAAATTTAAAATTTAGTATGAACGAGTTCTGAAGAATTAATTTATTAATACAATAATTTTAACTTAAATATTTATAAAATAGGTAGTAAGCATTCTTATTTATTATATATTTTATGTGTGGTTACAAGATCATTAATCTATCTTGTGGCTTCTAAAATAGCTCAAAGGGGATTATTAAGATAAATTTCAGTGATAAAATTATACAGGAGGTCTAATCATAACTTAACATCCGAAGAAGGTTTTTTTTTATAATATATAACTTAAATTACGAAAAATTATTTTGCACAAGTAATTAATGTTGTACAACATTTTCTATTACACGTGTTTCCCAAACCCACATCAGTGCATGAGTGGACTAAAGTTACTGATATATATATGTGGGTCAAAAGAGTAGAAGGAAAAAACAACAACTGTATAACGTGGCAACATGGGTAACATATGTGGCTCAGACCCTACAGACAATGTGGCTCAGAGACTACACACAATGTGGCTCAGAGACTACACACAATGTGGCTCAGAGACTACAGACAATGTGGCTCAGAGACTACACACAATGTGGCTCAGAGACTACACACAATGTGGCTCAGAGACTACAGACAATGTGGCTCAGAGACTACAGACAATGTGGGTCTGAGACTACAGACAATGTGGCTCAGAGACTACAGACAATGTGGCTCAGAGACTACAGACAATGTGGCTCAGAGACTACAGACAATGTGGGTCTGAGACTACAGACAATGTGGGTCTGAGACTACAGACAATGTGGTTCAGACTACAGACAATGTGGCTCGGACACTACAAACTATGGTAAACTTGTAATATACTCCAAAGACTCTCTACAAACTCGACCTGTGAGCTTTCAGTACGTAGCCCAGCTGATCTAGTCTCATTTGCTAATGACGTGAGTTCGTTTGTTCACCTCCTCACCTGGAGTACTAACGTCTGGAACAGGGTCAACTCAGGAGGAGCTACTTGAATCAAACACTAGTGACTACAGTCTAGAAAACTGAGATTAACGGCTGGAGGCTGGCTGTGTTGGCCACATGACACCGTCTACCCGCGTAAGTTGGATCTATCTTCGCCAACAGACAGCAGTCGCTCCCTCGGTATGGCTCTATTGTGGACTGAAGCCACGGAGTTTTATTTTATTTGAAGGAGTAGGACTACCATATTAACACTGGCTTTCTCAACATAAGATAAGTCTTAGCGTAACACCTTGGACACAAAGAACACGACCTTTTAATAACAGCTCATTTCCTCGGGTCACAGAGAACTGCCATGATAACGGTGATTGTTCCCTGTGTCCTGATTTTCTTCTCTGGCTCAAAATGATAATGATCTTTGTTCACGTAACCTTTTAAATATAATGTTTTTTTTATATTTATTTCAGGAGGAAAGTGGTAGGATAAGCTGGAAGAAAAGAATGTTGTTATACCAGAATAGAAGGGAAAGTAGTTGTTAAAAGAGGGAAAGGGGATGGTTAGTACGAATGCTCGGTAACTGACTCGTGCTTATGTCAAGTCGAACATCGCAGATCTAAACCGCTGTGTAACTTTCTCTCTAGAGAATCCAACCATCGGTAAAATCAGATCTGTAACGGTATAAAGAATTTTTCTAAGACGAAAAATTTCCTGAAATAAAATTGTTTTAAACTTATTTTTTTATATCAATAATACGTATTTTAGCAAATCTAAACATTACATTAAAAATTGCATTGTCAACTTTTACAACAAACACGCGCCTCATTACAACTGTTTTAATAGCATGAAGAAATATTTACATCGCATTAAAAAAAAGTAATCTATCTATAAAATACTATTCCATTTTTGGAACACCAGCCTATTAAATTCTAGGCAACTAGCCATATTTTAATCCTACACCCTTTGTGATATCCATAAAACATTCAAGAAATACCGTCAGAAAGCTCATTTATTATGTATTTATTCAACTAATTTAGTAACATGCTGTTTACACCTGGCTAATCAACATAATTAATAGAGGACTAACCTTAACAATAGCAGCCGGCAGCATTTTAAATGTAAACAAGCGTGGAGCGTGGGAACATTGGCAGGCACCATTGATGTTCACATGGCAGACCACAGGTTGACCAACCTTCAAAAAACAGTTATCGTCATCACACTACCAAACTTAAACCAAACCAAATGTTAAAATTTATGTGTTTGTGTGTGTATTTATTTGTGTAGGGAAGGGTAAACTAATAAAGGTAAAATATGGACGAGAAAAAAGTGTTTTTTGCGTAAAATTATCGAGTAAAGGGCAGAATATATTAAATTTTGATTGAATTTTTATATCACGACTTATTGTGTGGATGAATAAAATGTAGCAATCAACACTCCATCTATAATTCTTTCATTTATAATCTTGGTCAAACACCGTATCTAAAATAATGTTTACTAAAAGGAATAAAATAATAGGGCATTAGACTTAGTTTAAAACCTAATTGAAACCATAAATAAAATAAATGTTTAATAAAGTAATAATCTATATTTGAGATTATAATTAACTTTAACTAGTTATTGGTTTTACCATGATTATTTCCAAAGTGTGTTTGTAGGTTCATTATACATAATACTATAAACAGTATTTTCAAAGAAAATGTTCCAAATAC
Source organism: Timema podura (assembly GCA_033556935.1). Taxonomy (NCBI): domain Eukaryota; kingdom Metazoa; phylum Arthropoda; class Insecta; order Phasmatodea; family Timematidae; genus Timema; species Timema podura. The sequence goes on along the minus strand of JAVRXN010000007.1, from coordinate 11,639,888 downwards.
TTTCATTTACTGCCATTTCTATTTATCCTGTGACCCTATCAACACGTGTATTTCTACCACTCGGTGCCATTCAATTAAAATAGATGTGTTTTTTTCCAAACTTTTATTTGAAGATCTGGAAACGGAGATAGAATTAAACCTGAAATAAAATCACATTTCACAAAGAGAAAGTATAAAAGAAGTGGAATTGGAAGTAATACTGAAAACACAGCCGGTCCACTCTCGAGGTCGTTTCACCAGGATTGTTGAAATAGCTAGCCATGTATGGCGGGTACTTGAGAAAATCCTTTAAATAATATATTAGGTCATTTTTTTTGTAGGGAGTAATTTTAAAATGTATACACTTTTATTGTTAACATGTAGCTTTGCTATCATATTTTATATGTTAAACATAAGATAAGTGTTTTACTAGCATTCAGCCAATCTAGAACTGGCTTAAGGACAAAGAATAGCAATGGTTGGATACCACATTTCAGCTGAGAACAGGGCGAGGGAACTTTACTTGAGACTCCAATGAGAGAAACGTACTTCATTCAACCAGACAAGGTCAAGGCCGGACATGATAGAGAGTAGCTGTCATTGCAGTAGTTGATTAATAAACCGTTAAATATATTGTCATTAATAGATTATGTAGTTTTGTAAAAGTAAAAATAAATAAAGGAGAACCTTTCACGCAAGAATAAATAAAACAGAACCTTTCACATAAAAATAAACAAAACAGAACCTTTCACACAATAATAAATGTATGTATGTACAGTAAAATGTTTATAGTAAGGGCCTTCTTTTAAATATATAAAAGTTAGTAGATCTACTTTTACGTATTCCTACTTCAAGTCATGTATTCCTCAGCTGTATCTTTTAATAGATAGTATCAAAACCCAAAACATAACAATACTAAGATGGTGTAATTCCATCAATGTTGATCGAAAATAAAATGTTTATATTTGCTAAAAGGTTAAATCCATGACAGTTGGACTCGCTCTCTTTCTTTATATGTAGTTTAATTCAACTACACATTAGTAAAATTATTTACATCTTCTTATCAGCAATATTTATTCAGTCATTAATGCCTCTGTTTACTGGTAGACCTATTAAGGTAGAACTCAAAGTTTTGAGTCTTACTAAGCTATACAAACATAAATAGGTAAATTAACATCACTCGTATTGATGGATATTATACATTTTCTAAGAATAATTTTTAACTGAAATATGTTATAGCACATATTAATTTTAGTTCTAGTCAGCCAAGGACACATGACAAGAGGAACAACCACTTTAGGGGAATTATTCAGAGCTTGCATAGAAATAAGATGAAAAACCACTAATGGTAAATAACCAATCTTCAAATCACCCCCTTCTGAGTCCCATCCACTGCGATCAACGTCAACTACTTGATCAACTTGGTTAGGACCAACTGAAAACATACACAATAATACTTCCCGTTGTTCTTTACGGATTTGAGGAGGGGTCTCTTTGTACCAAGAAAATAAATTAGAGAGTTTTTTAGAACAAAGTGCTGAGAACCAGTGTAAAGAGAATAGAAGGTAGCGCCTGATGGAGAAACACATCTGATTGGCTGAGATTGTGACGTCACTCAGTACACAAGACAGCAATTTAAAGAGAATAGAAGGTAGCGCCAGATGGAGAAATACATCTGATTGGCTGAGATTGTGACGTCACTCAGTACACAAGACAGCAATTTAAAGAGAATAGAAGGTAGCGCCAGATGGAGAAATACATATGATTGGCTGAGCTTGAGACGTCACTCAGTACACAAGACAGCAATTTAAAGAGAATAGAAGGTAGCGCTAGAAGGATAAGGACACGAATGTTTGGCTGTATTCTTATTAAAACATAACTGCTGTGTACTGGGTGACGTAATCAATGACATAATCAAAATACTCCAAGTGTCACCATCTTTCTATTCTCTTTCCATTGCTGACAATGATATTTGGGCCTAAGAGAGTTGATCAAACAGACGAATGTAGAATGTTGGATAGTTAATGATCCCGAGGTTCGTATACATCCCCAAACATATTAGGCGCGTAGGATTAGGAGGGGTGACCGTGTGGCACGTGGGGACAATGCAAGGGTGTACACAACATTACAGTTGTGGAACCTGAAGGCCAAGAGGTCGATGGGAGGATACTGGGAGACGGGTATGAATGAGGCTAGGGATTGGATGGAGGTGTCTCAGAATAGTGTTTAATGGTGAGTTTATGTTATGTTTACCATACACTTTCAAGTTATTTAAGGCCAGAGAGTTAGTTAGCTCCATTTTCATGTTGATAGTGTTGCAGTTCTTCTAGAATACATTCTAACCTCTGTTGTAGAGTAAGTAACGACCCAAACCAGTGGTCACGAGGACTGAACGTCAGTGCTAGTGACAGGAAGCAGTGGCTTGAATTGTGTCCGGGTTTTTAGCTTTCCCTTTAGGCCAGTTAGCCAAGATTTCCTCACCTATAAGTGCAGTTAAGATTGATGACTTCAGTGATTGAATGGTCTAAGGTGTCAATCTTGCAATAAACTGGACTAATGATGACGAGGCTATTGTGGTTGGAGTTCTGATCTGAAGTATTTGTTTTCCACCGTTCTTGTACTCAAATACTGGTACACTTCCTATAGATTCAACACTCCTCATTCCTAGCACATTAGCATTATTAGAACATATATACGGATAATACCTGAACAGGTAGTGAGAATACGTGACAAAAATGAATAATTAAAGGTGTAAATACTGGATTGGTAGTAAGACACGATGCAATAAAGTCTGTCACTACTTTACATTGTACTAAATATAATTCAATTGATCCAGGGAAATATGTTCTCCTTGCCGGTACCTATCCACATATTGAGCTATCCAAGATCTTATCTAGATTCAAAACATAGCACCCATTGTATTTCAAGAGCCCATCAAGAGAAGAGGATAAGAATAGAGAATTAAAGGAGAGCTGTAGCAGAGTATAAAAGAAAAAGACGGCAGGAGAATGTGTGCCGAAAGAAGGCAATGATGTTAAAGGGGGATGATTCTCTTTGTATGGACGGGATCAACTTTTTAAAAGACTTTCAAAATCTGAGAGAAAGAGAGTTCATGGTATCAAGAAATGAGTTTGGTAGCCGTCAGTCTATCTAAGTGTCATTTAATAGTTTGTTGCAGAGATATTCAGTGTTGATGAAACTGAGAGAAATTATTTGCCTCCCTGGATTAAGTTTCCCCTTCCTTCAATAAATTTGCGCCCCCACATCCCAGATATATTTCAAATCATTTTATATTATCGAATATTAAGCGGAAAGCTGGCCTTTAATCAAACTCCAAACGAATTCAAAATTGCAATTTTTTTTTTTTAATTTTGGAGAAGACCACTTAGATTTGCTTTTAGAAACATTTAAATGTAATAAAAAAACAGGCAGTGAGCATTCTATACATCTTCTAGAAGCATTGAGTTATTGCCCGATGAAGACAATTTTAAATAGCTTATAGAATCGTCCAGATTCCAAAAGGTTTCAGAGGAAGAATACTACAAAGAGCTTAAAAAAATAATATAATATTTAAAAATCCCTCCAAATAGCTTTTAGTGACCTCAATAATTGTCAACAATTTAACGGGATTAGATGTCTTGGGGGACGGTGGGGAAGGCAAGTCCCTAAAAACATTATATTTTGCTTGATCACCCCCTCCTACACAAATAAGGTTCTCACGCAACTGACTATGAAATAGCACCTATAGCTTCTACCCTCACTGGTGGTCCCACGGTCTAGGTCACAAGGTTAGCAATAGAATTAATTATCTGTGACCGGCAGTAGGTCTTGTTTCAAATCTCGGCTGACTGCGCAGGAGGTGGTACGTGTAGTAATGCTGAGTGTCATGTTAGTGCTAGTGTTGTGTGGCTTTAGACTAAGTGTGGTTTGAGTGTTAGTGTAGTTTTAATGGAGATGAGAATTTAATGAATTTTTGGAGGTATTAGGTTTATAAAAGTTTGTGTACAGTTAAATGATCGATAAAAGACGTTAACCTGTTATTGAAGAATTATAACTATATATTAAGTCCAAATTAAACCATTCATTAAATCGTAATATTATGTCAGATATAATTGATTTAGTTTTGAATCATAGGAACTAGGTTTGAATGCTTAGTTTTCGTTTATCACTGTAGATAAGCTTGATTTGTACAGGCATTGAAAGAGTTGATATACTGTGCTATAAATATGACTATATTAAATAAATAATATTAAAACTAAAACACTTTTTTTATAAATGAGATCAATAATGTACACAGTGATATAAGAGGAAAAACTCCAAGGCGTATCAACATAAATCTATATTCGATATTGCTTCAAAGCCAGATCAAATTCCCTCTCCGATATGCCACAGTTGGGGGGACCTGTATGGTAGGGGAAATTAAAACTCGCTCAACTGAAACAATCCCGCATAATTCACCCCCGAGGCAGTAAAAATAAAATATCGCCGTACATATTTGACGGGCGAACTCATGTGGACACATTAAAAATTATTGCATGGGTTATAGTTCTAATATTTGATCAAATGTGCAGTACAAAATTCTTAATTCAAACTAATTACGTGTATTATGCTTTTAATAGCATTCTCTTTTATTAATTGGTTACTAATTTAGCTCATAAAATATGTAAAAATAAAGCAAACTGATTAAAGGTATTCTAGGCATATTATAAAATAATTATAGTTTGTATTTATGTGATGGATCCATCTATTTGCTTGTCACTAAACCACATGCCCAGATTTAGTGCCTGGATATTTACTAACCGGATAGCAGGACACCCTCGTATATTACATATTGGGGGACCACGCAACAAACTCTGATATTTATGTTCAACTTTCCAGGGTGATGTTAACTACGAATTATTATTGCACAAATAAAATCAAGCAACATAGATTTAAATCGAAAGATGAAGTATTTTGCATTATAAATAATGTTAATTTAATAATAGTTAAATTATGAGAAATTTAGAAAAAGTTATTCAAAATAGCTTTAACGATTTTGTTCAAATATAGTCGTTGGAGACTTTTTACACTATAAAAATGATGTTTAGTCATTTATCTAAAATAAGTTAATTTGTGTCGTTTACTTTTGACATGAACGGGATAAATAAAACTATATATGTACTTGTTTTTGGGGGAAATTCTGTTTCGGGTAGATTATTGATGAATTTTTTTAAATTTGACTATTAAAACAATGGCTTTTGTAATTTGGTTCAAAATTGTTATTGGTCTCTTATTTTACACTATCAATAACAAATGTAGGCCTATCTTTATTTATATAATATGAATTAATTCAAGGATAATTTACTTATTATAATTTGTCGATTTTTTTATTGATCTTGAAAATTGAGCTCAAATGGAAATCCAGGAAGAGTTTTGACGATAAATAATAATAATATTTATCTTTACAAATAACAAATAATGTTAAATTAGTTCAAGTAAACTTGTTTTAAATTAAAATTTTGCTAAATATATTCAAACAATTTGGTTTAAAATCTAGGTAGGCCCCTATCAAGAGTTATTATTGTGATTAGCAAAATTATGTGTTTGTTTTTATGAGTATAACTTATTTAATGGTAGTTTATTCAAGACCTATTTTTGTAACTTATTTTCAAAGTCGTAATACACAAGATGAGAAAGTTTGACGAGTGTGTCGTAGGAGGTAGTGGTGCAAATGTGGAAACCCAGTTTGTTTTTTCTATATAAATATTTTTGTAATGGATATTTTATTCTAAATATTTTCACACACGTTCTTTGAAATGTTCTTAGATAATAAATTTACTTAATTATATACACAATATTTTTGGTGAGGCAAAAACAAAAAAAAAACTAAAACAATGCACATTTTGCAAATAAAAACAGTGCTGGTAATGTGGAAACCTACAATAATACGGTATAAAAATAGGTTATGAGAGCTAAGGTTATGTAAAAAAATAGGTTTTCACATCAAAATGAAACTTTTTGTACAACCAACAAAGTCTAAAAAGTTGTTTTAAAAGTGTTTATTTAGATCTATTTGCAAAAGTCACACACATAATGGTCATTCTCGCATCCTGCACACTCACTATGTGACCACATTTCGCACTGTTGACATTGTACCCAAAGTTCTCCACTTGTGTCATTTGAAAATGCAATTTCGCAAAATATGCAAACCGCATCCTCTTCGGCAGGAGGCAGTTCACCCATTGGAAATTCCAGTTCAAATTCACCTGATGTGACCTCTGCATTAATTGATTCTTCATCAGAGTCTTCAAGCTTTAGTCTTCTGCTAAATTTCTTTGTTTTGTTTTTTGTGTTTGATTTGCCTCTTGGCTTCTTAGCGATTCTAACTTTTGGTTTGTAGAAAGATTCTTCTAATGACGATTTATATGGTGAAGCCGTAATTACAGCGGCAGTAGAGGGCTTACGGCCCTTATTTGAATACTTCTTTTTTGGCTGAGGGACTGGCAATATGTCTTTGGGAGACACAGACGTAGTACTTTCTTGAATCTGTGAGGACTTGGAGCAACCAGCTTCTCGTTGGTCGACCTCATTTGGCTGATGAAGATCGTTAGGTCGAGGTGGTTCTATATTTTTTCTAGGGGGAAATGTAGCCTCTTCAGATGACATAACTATAGCCTTACTTCTATTTTCCGTGATGTTGGACAATACTGGGGTTGAGGCAATGAAGTCGATATCTCCAAAAACATTACGATCACATGGAAAGATCCCGGTTTTCTCAAATCCTTTAACAGCAATCGATCCAGTTTGGCACTGTAGATAAGCTTTACCAAAAAGTTCTGCGATGTCATATGGACTTAGTGGGCGATCGTTATGGCGCAACCATTGGCGAGCATACTCACTATAATAGTTCTTCAGAGCTCCCATGAATGTCTTATCCAATGGCTGCAACTTGTGGGATGTATGTGGAGGTATGCTTAGGATAGTGACATGATTTGTACGAGCAAGGTCAATAATCTCAATGTTCCTGGTATGGGTATTGTGTCCATCCAATAAGAGCAAAACAGGAGACGCTTTGGTAGGGTTAGTCTTATGAAGAAAATGCTGAAACCATTCAGTGAACAAGTTCATCTGAATCCATCCAGATGGATGGCATCTACCGATGGAACCAGGTGGAGCTCCTTTCATCAAAATATCAGTCATGTTTTTTCTGGGAAAAATCATCATGGGAGGAATGAATGTGCCCCCTGCACTCATACAACATATGACTGTTACCAGAGAGCCCCGCTCTGCAGACGTGATGGAACCTACTTGCCGTTTTCCTTTTAATCCCACCACATGTGGTATTTTGCTCTGTACAACTGTGAGACCAGTTTCATCTACATTAAATACACGGTCTGCAGGATAAGGATGCTTGTCATATTCTGCCTGTAGTATGTCAAAAAACTTATTCACAGACTCCACATTGAAACCATTGGCTCTTGAATAAGAGGTGCCTGTTGGTTTGTGGATCGTAAGTTTGTTTTTATGTCTTCTAATAAAAAGATCAAACCATGCCCTACCAGCAGCTTCATTAGTCCCAAAAGGATGTTCAATATTATTCCGTACTGCTAAGTGATAAGCCATTTTTTTTACGTCTTCCCTAGTCAAACCATAGAATCGATTTTCCATTTCCACCAAGTATTCAACTAATTGTTGTTCCAACTCTACGGGTATAACAGGCTTTCGACCTACTGATAACATGACGCATTGTTCAGGGGACATCCCATTATGAACAAATCTTTGCAATGTTGTCTGCGGAACATTATACAGTTTTACTGCCTTTCTTAATCCCATTTTCTTTTCTCTCAATGAAGTTATCGCCTTTATCATATCTGTACTCTTCCACCTCTTCAATACAGCCCTCGGTTTGGCCCCAATAACCTTTCTCGGCATCTGAAAAACATACAAATGGTGATTACAGGGACCATTTATTATGGTATGTAATGTGGAAACGTTTCCACATTACCATCAAGTGTAGGTTTCCAAGTTGCCAGCATCGCCATATTGGATCCAACCCGTTCTCAGACAAAAAGTTTTAAGGCCTAATATTGATTTTAAAACATAAACGACCTCTAAAACAAACATTCACTCCAATATAAATATAATTTTATACAAATATGGAGTAGAAATATTTAAAATTAAACGTTGAATCTTACCTTACAAACGTTGGAAAACGAGAGCAAAATATAATGTTACCACATCACTCACTCGAGATCACCAACAGGCCGTCAGCGCTATTGCGCATTGTCAATGAACTAGAAAACTAGTTCCGAGTCTAACCGCAAGGTTTCACCAACTACCAAGGACAGAAGACCACGTTTCCACATTACCAGCAGGTTTCCACAATTGCACCACTACCTCATATATTTTAGACTGTGTAAACATTTTTATTTGAAAATAATATTTATGAGTGTTTGTTGTGATTAACAAGACAATATTTTTTTTTTGTAAGAAAAACATTTTAAAGATCAACTTACAAAATATTTAATTTTGATAATTTACTCTAATTTAAATAAAGTTTGTATGATTATATCGTCTATTTATGTATAACTCTATCCATCCTCTATTCTCCACAATACTACATAAACTAAATCAACTATGTTGTTCTCATACCAGCGACATTCTACAAACATACATTTGAAAATAGTGGCTGAGCTAACTGCCCGGTTTGGGTTTCCGTTCTTTTTGAAATGTAACTTCATGCAGACATTGAAGTCTCCACATCACCCACCGCATTCCTTTGTGTGGTTGTTAACCTCTTAATTGGTAATAAATTCCGCCAACCATTGTCAATATTTGCGAATGTCCAGTTGAGTGACGACACAATGGCGGCCATTACTCACAAACCCGTTCCTTGAATCTCCCCCTCCTGTCTAGATAAAGACACATCTAGAAGCTTCGCAGCAAATAGAACAGAGGAGGGAACGTGTGTAACTATCGCCTTAAATATAGATACAGGTATACTAACACACCTACCATCAAATTATGGTCTTAAACATTCTGCGACAAACACATTTGTGTATCTACAAACACGCTCTATATACACAATCACAGATTAAATGCACTGTGATAAGTACAAGTATATATTTAACAACACACTACACATACACAATAAAGTATTAAAGCTGTGAATTTTTTTTTAGCACTTAGTCTCACTACCTGTTCAGGTTATACGTGTATGCACTAATTTAACTAATGAGTTAGGGATGAGGAAGGTTGAATTTAGAGGAAATGTATATGCATTTGTATGGGGGAAGAGTGAAAATCATTTTGAAAAAACCCACCTCCGTACTCCCGAACGGTGCTAAAAGTATAATTTATATAATTTTAGATAAGACTTGGATGGATATTTATAATTAATGTTTGTGAGATCATATCTAATAACCATTAAATATAACACTATCTATCCAATTATTATATATTATTATATCACGCGCTTTACTTTATTTAATATTTTAAAATGTATTCTAAGACTAGTTATAAGATAAAAGTTCTCTTATCTCACAGTTTAATTCCTATTCCTAAGATTCAGTTGTTAATAAACCTTTGAGTATGATTATACTACTAACATCTACTCCTAGTATTCTAGTATCTTGCATCATAGCTCTCGGGAATCTAGGCCACGCTGTATAATGTTGACACTTTGCTTACGATGAGTGTCAGTGACGAATTGGAGGCCATATCAGCAAATAACAGGTCACTTCCACCTTCCTCTCTCGGCTTCTACACACAAACACAGGCACGCGAGCTGTTTTTATTTTATATAAAACTTCGTGCAGCACGATATTACAGTGGGCGGTGAGCCTAGCTATTGCACATCGACTCTGATCAAATATTCATGATGTGAACCTACTTAACTCGTGTTGGTGCTCGAGTGGTAAGGGAGTCAGACTGCAAGTCCTGAAAACCTTTGTTAGACACCTAAATCTCTTTGATTAGTTTGTTAGTTAGTCTCACAAGATAATATCGCTGGGGCTACGTTTGGGGGTTGTATGGTAATTGATCTAGTTGGCTTGCAATTCAATTAATAGTATGGATTTATTCTTATAATCTTAGCTTTGAACAAAAAGAAATGTTCACAGCCTAGCTATAACTGTTAAGATTGAATTTTAAATAATCTTATAAATATTTTATTTCGTATCAATTTAGAATCAAATATCACATTTTTAGAAAAGGTTATGTGTAAATTTTGGCTACATTTCTTATCAACTATTCTGATATTTTGTGTCACATTTTTATAACGGAGCAAGATTAGTTTATTTAGAAAGCTTAATTATACAAAGCTTGACCAAATTAATTTTAAATATAAAAAGGTAAATTACTTGAAATTTCGAATCTTATTCGAATTTTTCAACTATTTGACAGTGATAAAAGTATAATAGATAAATCAAGTCAAGTATCTTATAAGAATAACAATAAAACTATTATGTTTATAACGATGCTCAATCCGAGCCCAGCGGGACTAAGTCAGGTGTGTCTAAGTTGAATCAAGATGGATATAACTAAGTCTAGAGGGTCAAGTCTGAACCAAGCTGAGTATAATGGGGTCAAAATTCAAAGTATTCAAGCAGCTATAACATAAGTCGAGTGAGTCCAAAGTCAAGGAACCCAAGCAGACTTAAACTCAGTCTAGTGGTTCAGTGCTAAAGTGACCTAAGAATATAGGAACTAAGTTGAGTAGGTCAAAGTTCTAGGAACACAAGTGAAGAGGAACTAAGTTGAGTGGGTCAAAGTTCAACTGAACTGAGCTTAGTAAAATAAAGTGTTCCGGTACAAGGTATTTTCAAAATAATTGAGAAAATGTCAAATATATTCAAAAGCAGCCGACTAGAGGTTACATCCACTCCTGTTTCCAGCCCGTGGCCTGGGTTCGTATATTCTCCAATACAGACTGGCTAGGCCTGTAGTAGCGTCATTTGCTAGTAGTAGTGATCATGATTATATTATTATAACAGCAGTACTAGTAATAGTTAAACAACAGATATTAAAATTAATTATTGATTGACAATTATATTTCAATTATCTTCAATCGAGCACCATGGTGGGTGTCGACAGATGTTCCTCTGTCTAGCGTGATTTGGGTGTCAAGGTTGTGTGATAAAATCACGGTATTGTGCTTTGTGGGTTGTTTGCCCTTTCATGTATTGGCTGCCCCATAAAAGTTTGTCATATCCTTGTTTTGTGGCCACAACAAATAACGCTATTACCGTGGTTTGTCCAAACAGAAGCAATGGCTCAATGTTCTGCACACAATTCAATATGTCGTCACATGTGTAAGGTTGGGGGTGGGGGGGGTATTGCTGTAATGAAACACGTTAGGAAGGGAGTCAAACTTGAGAACGCAATAAAAAATATAAACATAGAGTCGTAAAGTCCACTGAGCGTAGGTAACGTTTTACGAAACAATATTTTTGAAATCAATATTGTAGCATTTTGCTATCGTTCCTTACTATTACTGACATTGAGCCAAGAGGTCAGGGTTTGAACCCCACACAAGGGAGATAAGGGTTATTTTCCACAACGTGGCCTTGCCATCTTATTTATAGAAATATTTTGTTTTCCCACACTAACTCTCTTACAAGCATTTAACTAGGCTAATGAAATAGGCATGATGAAGGTAGAATTTAGAGGAAATGTACCCTTATTTACGTGTAGGGAGAGTAAGAGACCGTTTATAAAAATCCGCCCACAGTGCACCAGGATAAGATTTTAACCCCAACCCCCAACCTGCTCCTCTCCAACAAACTGGACTAGATGAGCCTGATATAAAGTCCAGTTGCCAAACATTACAGTGTATAGTTATTATTTTAAATAAAATATTTACCTTAATTATATGGATAAGATGGTTTCATTCACTAATGGTAATTACACTTTTAATTCTTATGTTCTAATTGAAAATAATAATTCAATTGTTTAAGAAAAATAGTAGTAAAACACTGAAGTGCTACAATTTCAGGGACATTATCGTAATACTACGTTCTAGTGTTATCTTTGGTAAACTTATTAACACGCAATAAAATTGTAATATTAAAGGGGAACTCCCGCTAGCCCGAGCTAAGAGCCATATTTAGAATGGTATATATGTGAGTCTAACGCCATAGACAGCTCGTCCACTGGTGTGCGTGGGATCTTAATTACTTCCGTTAATCGGGCAACCGAGATTTCACCCCGGGATGTGGTGTGGAGTTAGAATGGGGTGGTTGGTTGAGATGGTGGAGCAAAAAGGGGTTGGTTGGGTGTAGTATTGGCAGTGTTGGGAGAGGTAAGGGGGAAGGGGAGGTTAACATGATGATGCTGATGATGTGGCAGCACTGTAGGTGCTGAGGAAGATGGATGGGAAAGATTACCGGGTGTTCAACTGGAGCGGGTGCACGGATCCTGGATATTGAGTCGGAGGTTAACGTTGTGGTGTCAACCTATTCGCCTCTTTTTACAAGTTTCTACCTTTTATATCAAGATATGAATATATCCTGAAAAGTGTTACTTTGGATAGATAGATAGATAGATAGATAGATAGATAGATAGATAGATAGATAGATAGATAGATAGATAGATAGATAGATAGATAGATAGATAGAACAACCCTTTATGAACACCCAAAACAGCAAAATTATTGGCAGTATAATTACATATTAGTCTTTTACTATATAATACTTTTTTTATAAACATCACACAATAGATTCCTAGTATCCCAAAAAAATTTAGTTATTAGTATAACTAATATTATATTAACACTCACTCTCATCGGTGATCGTGTGGCTTAAGGCGTAGCTAGTTTCCTGTGATGGAGAAATGGTTTAAATTGTTTATCACACTCTTTCTCTACAGGAAAATGTAGACACATTTATCACAATAATATCTTGTGCCTTCCTATCTGAATAGCCTGAAAGGGTCGTAGGACTTAATGCAGGTTTCCATAGTCTAACTACTAGATCTACTTTCACGTGTTTATACGTCAAGTCATGTGATCTACAGCTGTCACTTTTGATATATAATCATTACTTATAAAATAACACAAATAATATATTACCTAACTTGTAATAAACTTTGGCCTAAAAACATTTTCAGACCCATTTCAGTGGTCAAATGGTATAAGACGTCACTATAGTCATAACTGGCCTGTTGAGGTTGGGGAGGGTGGGGTTCTAATCCCGGTTGGGTGTACTGAGGGTGGTTTTCCTAAAACGGTTTCCCGATACTCCTTCATGCAAATGCGGGTATATTACCTCTAAAATACTACCTTACTCATCCCTATCCTACTAGAGTAATAATCATCATACATGTGTACAACCTGAACAGGTAGTAAAGTTTTCCTCCAAATATTGTCCCATACATACCACCTGATTGCAAATGAACTTGATCTCCAGACTGAGTCGTTCCAACTGCAGTAATGAATACATCATGTGTTCTATTGAATCTTATGTCTGTGCATGTTGACGGCACCTCCAATGGTATTACTGAGTGTTCATCAGGCCTCACTACTCGTCATAGCTGTTCAGATGTCTACAGTAATGATTGGGGAAGAGGAACGTACAATTATAGGAAATGTACCCACATTTGGTTGGAGATAAAGGGAGAAACTCTTTAAGAAAGAACACGTCATAGCACCAATCTGGGGTTCAAAGCATGAAAAACCAGCTTGGCAAATCAGACTAAATAATGCTAGTGTTTTTTCGGGCTTGAACCGCGTTTAGGGAATATTAATTTCCGATATTGTAGTTGTAGTTACTCAGATTATGGTTGTTTTAACTACAACCAAAACTGCCATTTATATTTCAATATAAATTAGCTTTACTGCTTCATGTAAGAAAATAAAGTAACAAAAGTAAATATCGATCGTAATAATTGTAATAGTAATTGATGTGACAGTCATTAAAATATTGTATGAATATTCAAACAAAATAAAACATTAGCACAAGTAGGTCTATGTGTAGATATATATTCATATTCACAAAGTAACATGAGTAATTAGCCATTTTTTGTTTGTAGACTATTTCCTGATACCTCACGTCTAAATACTACATATCTACATGAAGACTAATACCCTCTCATTAGATAAGTATATATTCCTACTCCCTAATTCCCTCGTCGAGTTGTTAAAAGTTTGAGGGCATGTGTGGATAACAGGAGCTGGCTGCGGCCAGGATTTAGACAAGTACTAAGCTACATCTCTGTTGTCGCTAGCACAACCTAGCGGAGAGACTTGACTCTATATCAGTGCTAACCAACGTTCTGTGACCCAGAATAAACCGCCCATTTCACTGGGAGATGCAATAAAGAATATATTTTGTTTGTTTTTTATGTTATATTATAAATAGAGCTCTATCACTACCAGATGTATAAACTAACTTAAGGTGGAATGAAAGCCCATTAAATGAAATCAAAACCCGTGGATATTGTCATGTGTAAGTTATTAAGCTCATATTAACTATACACACACACACACACACACATATATATATATATATATATATATATACACACACACTGAGACAACAGTTTATTTGATCTGTCCATTAAATGTTTTATGTCATTAAAACCGAAAACCATAGACCCAAACTGTACTACCAGGGTAGTGACTGGTGACACGAGCCAGGATAGTGACTAGTAACTTGAGCAGGGTAGTGACTAGTGAAGCGAGCCAGGGTAGTGACTAGTAACGTGAGCAGGGTAGTGACTGGTGACACGAGCCCGGATAGTGACTAGTAACTTGAGCAGGGTAGTGACTAGTGAAGCGAGCCAGGGTAGTGACTAGTAACGTGAGCAGGGTAGTGACTGGTGACACGAGCCCGGATAGTGACTAGTAACTTGAGCAGGGTAGTGACTAGTGAAGCGAGCCAGGGTAGTGACTAGTGAAGCGAGCCAGGGTAGTGACTAGTAACGTGAGCAGGGTAGTGACGTGACTAGTGACGTTAGCCAGAGTAGTGACTAGCTATGCGAGCCAGGGTAGTGACTGGTGACACGAGCCCGGATAGTGACTAGTAACTTGAGCAGGGTAGTGACTAGTGAAGCGAGCCAGGGTAGTGACTAGTGACATGAGCAGGGTAGTGACTGGTGACGTGAGCAGGGTAGTGACGTGACTAGTGACGTTAGCCAGAGTAGTGACTAGCTATGCGAGCCAGAGTAGTGAGGCGAACCAGTGGGTCAACACCCCTAGACTAAACTGTTTTATCAGTCCGTAGTTCCGTTTCCTCTCGCCAGGGTGCAACACCCTCGCTAATGTGGGCCAAGCCCACTGCGGCTTGGGGGTAAGAGAGACAGCTGGTTCCACTGCTCTTATGAGGGTTGAGGGGGTGAAATTCATGTATTAGTGGCCGGTCAGAAGGGAAGACAAACTCGCCCTCCATTATTTAACTTTGTTCAAATAGCTTTAATCGGGATGTTGGTTGAAAAAATTGAAATGGTTTCGTTCGGTTGTTATTTCAAACGAACACCAAAAATAGCTTTAAACGTATGTTCCCAACAGAGTGGTTGGAAGATAGTTTCAACTCTGGGAGTCCGGAATCTGGTCCAAGTCATGCTTTTTACTGTGTATTACTGTGTCTATACATGAGAGTAGGCATTTAGTAAAATGTATCATGGCCGAAAATAGAAAAGCTTCTAGGCTATCTTATCATAGTATTGTGTCTATAAAGTATTTTTAAATAAATATATAAATTCGCCTGGAAGTTGTTTGGTTCCAGTTAAGTTTATATAAGTTACAGTACAGAATAATTTTAAAAAGTTGATATACTCCTAAAATACACGATGGAAAACACTATCGTTTTACAGTATCACAGATTTTAGGAATTTTTAAATAAAATTAACAATACACATTGATGAAGAAAAGAAAAGGCTTCCAAATCTATCTAAACTATATTTCCTTAAATACGGAAAACTTTTTAATATATTTGATTATGTTAATCCTATTTTTACATAATTTACAAAATATGGTGTATGAAGTATATTTACACCGGCCGCGTGATGAGAGTGTATGCTACATTTCCATCATTAGATGTTTAGTTCAAACAACCATCTGGAGATAGAATGATGGCCTCGGGTGGTTTATACAGGGTGGGGCGTTCAAGTGGAGGCACCAGAAGATCCCGAGAACGAAGCATTTTAGAAACAAATATTTCTAACAAAAGTTGTTTGTTTTTGAGGGGGAAAGAGAGCAGCATCCGTGATTTTTGATTTGATGAAGTCTTCAAGGTTATTTCAAAGTCAACTTGGTTTTATAATGAATAGCTATAATTTTTAAAGGCATTTTATTATAAACTAATAAACAAACAACTTTTGCTTGAAACTGTTTTTATTTAACATCAATTTTTGAATATATTTTAACAACACATTTTATTCAAGAACTTTTTATTACATATTATTATTATTTATTATATTAAATGCAAAATTACTTTAATAAATGTTCAAAATGATGTCCATCAACATCGATACATTTTAATGTAATAAAACTTTCTTGAATAAAAATTGTTATAAAAATATACAAATTTAAACATATTTAAAAGTTAATGTCAGTTGAAAAGAGTTTCAGGCAAAAGGTTTTTTTTTGTGGTGCGTAAAATTCAATTAAAATAAATATAGGTATTCATTTAAAAAACAAAGTTGACCCTGAAGCAGCCTTGAAGACGTCCACCAAATCAAAAATAACTGGTTCTGTTCTCTTTCACCCTAAAAAACAAATATTTTCATGAATCAATTTTTCTAATATGCTTCATTTTGGGATATTCTTTCGCCTCAACTTAAATGTCTCACTCTGTATATTTCACTTAGTTCAGTGTCTAGAGAACACATATTATATTATATACTTGTCTGTTCTTTGTGTCTATAGATAGGTGTAAGTATGTGTGTCATATGTATATATATATATATCTTAGAGAGGACGAGATAGCTCTCTTACCTCCTGACGCATTAGTTGAATCAAAACTCTATTTTAAATAAAGCTTTAAGAACCCCTTAAGAACTCTTTTAACAACTCTGATACGGAAGGGTTTAGATTTTCATGGAATCCTTTACCTGGAAGCTAACATTTAAAATAATTCAAATATTTTGAATGATCCAATATTAAAACTATTCAAATACCTATCATTTATATAAATTGTGCTGTCTAAGTGTTAAAAAATTGTTTATAACACTAGTTAATATAATTATTATAAATGAATAACAATGCTTGTGTAACTAGCTACAATATTATTTCACTTTTGAGAATAGTTCATTCTCTGTTTTTCAACAATATTTATATGAAAGTAAACACCCCAATAAAAAAAGTTTTAACGTATTTATAATATACCATCTAGACTTGAAAAACTACTTATATATTCAGCAGTTTTCCATTTTCTCCGCGAACAGTGTGATGGAGAATTGGTTTAGTTATTGAACTTAGAATTGTAAGGTTCATTACTTAAATATTTATTTTCCAGCTTACATACGTAATGTTTGTTCCTGATTGGTTTATAATCTGATATAAATATAAGACATTCACAGGTGGGAGAGCTACGAAATGTCACTTTCAGCAACATAAGAAGATATGTTTTTATTTAAAACAGAGAAGAGTATTCAGAAAAAGCTGATGATTATCTACTCTGTGATGAACAGTCATTCAATCAAATGTAATATCTAGATTCATTCTTAATCAAACTAAAACAGCTTGGCATTCTAGTTGATAAAATAAAAGTAGAACTTTCCACTTTTTTAAAAATCCTCTTTACAGTTTTCCTTCGTAAAATAAAGCTTGAATTAGAAAAAAAATAGTAAAATTTGACCTTTCATACAATAATCAGAAATGTTATTTAATATTTTGCTCTGCCAGCGATGAAACGGGCGGATAGTACATTCCTTATAACTTCACTTTCTCAATCTTACCTCATTAGTGTTATTAATTACGTGCAGCCAGGATAAGTGGTCAGATACAGTTGATAATAAAACTAATACATCAACATAGTCCGTTGTTCCACTCTTATTGGACGTTT
This sequence comes from Timema podura, assembly GCA_033556935.1. Lineage (NCBI taxonomy): Eukaryota > Metazoa > Arthropoda > Insecta > Phasmatodea > Timematidae > Timema > Timema podura. The sequence continues at coordinate 11,621,928 of JAVRXN010000007.1, read as the reverse complement.
CAACTTAGCTCCTCCCGATACATAGTAATTGTTTTTATGTATAGTTGTTTGAAGCGTGTGTGTCTGTATTTAGGCGCAACAGGCGACTGCAGCGCCTCTCGGCCGACACCAAACCTGTGGCACGTCACGCAACGATCACGTGTTCTAGTCCCTGACAGCCGTCCACTCGCAAACCACACGGACAGTTCAGACGTCTGGGACCGTATCCTCCATTTTGGATGTGGTGTGCGTTCTGCCAACAACCGAGTTGAGTCGCTTCTACCTATCAGATATTTTATAGTAATAACAATAGTAGATTATTGTGAATTATATGTTTGGATTTGGGACAATCTAAAATAACTTTGACAGCTTGTGTATTAATCACAACTTGTGAATGTGAGGAATGCCAGGCCTCCACCGTGGTTCGGATTCCACGTTAAACTGTAGGTCCTCCATTTCATCTCACAATCACCCTACCATTGCACATTAGCGTAAGTGCGTATAACCCGAACGGGTAGTAAGACGCGGTGCTAATAATAATAATAATAATAATAAACTTTGACAGCTTACAAATATTACCACTTTATCTGTAGTATTGTATTTATAGTATTATTACTGCAAGCCATCATGCAGACATCACTATTGGCAGACGGCATCAATTCTAGCATTTTTTAAATAAATCTGATAAAATTTGTCACAATTGGCTAAGCTGTATTTTTTTAAATAAAGTTTTTCTACTTGAAGTTATATTCATGTTTAATGGACGCCGTGAGATAGATTTGATACTAAACTTTGTACAGTTATGCAATGCGGGTCGTATCCAGCTTAAATGGGATTTATTAATTTTAGTCGCACGAGTCTCCTTGAGCTAATCATTTAAGTAAGAAGGAAATCGATTTTTAAAAAGATTTTCCAGAATTCACATGGATATAAAATGATAGATAAAAAAGGGGAGGGGATCTCAAATAGGGGAAAAGAGGGGTAAAGCTTGGTCAGGAACAAACCTAGTCCTGGTTAATGTCGGTATAGGAAGCCCCAGCTCGCTGGTATTTGTTAAAACGAACTAAACAAAGTGTTTTATTATAGAGAGGAAATATTGATGACCATCGCTGACGGGAACTTTGGTCTATGTACACTTTGAGGATGAATGGTTACCATTTTATGATAAATAATATTTTACAGATTGACACAATTTTGGGTCAAGCTAGGTGCATACTAGCTCTGTAAGTTTGGGCAATAAGGGCATCCTCCCGGGGATGGTTGGGCGGCATTGTGAGCGTAGGTTATTGCTGGTACACGATTGTAGTTGATGGGTCGGGGGCAGGTACATTATCTGGTGGGTGGGGGAACAGGGTATGTAGGGATGGGGGGCTGTTACAGTTGTTGATATGGAGGTTTGTGTTTGTATCGTACGTTTGTTATTATGTATGTAGGTATATATGTGTTAGTTTTTTTTTTTATGTTTTGTTGTTTTGTAGTGAGTTTGTTGTGTAGTTTATTTGTAGGTATTTTATTAGTTTTTTTTGTATTGTTTATCGGTAGTGTGAGTTTATGATTTGTATGTCGTATTAGGAGTATTGTATGTTTGTATTATGTGTTTAATTGTAGTTGATTATGTATATGTTCGTTGATGTTGATTGAAGTATGATAGGGTGTTCTATTGTCTGTTGGATGGTTGACTGGTTGTTAGTATGTTGTATGTAGTTGTGTGGTATGTATGTATAGTAGGTATGTTACTGGTCATGTTGTACTTTTGTGTATGTTGTATTGTATGTATATGTATTTGTATATTATGTTTTGTTTGTATGTTATGTTGTATGTTGTATTAGTATGTAGTTGTATGTTGGTAGTGTATGTTGTAGTGTATGTAGTTGTTATGTGTGTTGTATGTATGTCTGTAGTTGTTGTAGTGTCTGTAGTCTGTATTGTATGTATGTATTATGTTATGTTGTATGTATGTCATGTTGTTGTATGTATGTATTAGTATGTATGTTGCTATTTGTATGTATGTATGTATGTATGTATATATCTGTTATATGATGTTAGTATGTATGTAGTATGTATGTATGTATGTATGTATGTTATGTATGTATGTATATGTATGTTGTATGTATGTATGTATGTATGTATGTAGTATGGTATGTATGTTGTATGTATGTATGTATGTTATGTCTGTTGTATGTATGTATGTAGTTGTCTGTATGTATGTATGTATGTCTATGTGCTGTATGTATGTATATGTCTGTATGTATGTATGTATGTATGTTGTATGTATGTATATGTTGTATTAGTATGTATGTATGTATGTATGTATGTATGATGTTGTATGTATGTATGTTGTATGTATGTATGTATGTATGTATGATGTATGTATGTATGTATGTATGTATGTATGTATATGTATGTTGTATGTATGTATGTAATGTATGTACTGTATGTATGTATGTATGTATGTATGTATTGTAGTATGTATGTCTGTATGTATGTTGTATGTAGTTGTATTGTCATGTTGATG